>JAQJVL010000745.1:0-401145 GCA_035578905.1 Stictocephala bisonia
CAGCCTAAACTTATTTGTTTACACAAGCGTCTAGACGCAAACAACGTAACTAACCTCGTACTCAAAACGTAAATAAAACCTAGCCGAACATATGGAGTGGAATGCTCCTAAATTGTTCATACCTATCTGTAGACAATCCATGAGGAGTTTCAAGGCTTCTGGTGCAAGTATACAGCCAGCATTACTATTATTAAAATGTAGATGTGCTTTATTGTGCACGTTGGGGGTTTTAGCTCAATCATCGAGGTGCGCAGCTGCGGACATTGGCCATTTTAACACAAATATTAATAGTTAAACAGTGATAGTATTAATAATCATTATATAATTAGTAGCATTGATTTCTACTAGTAGCATGACACATATTTCTGATTCAGTGCTTAATTTTATGCCTTCAACTGTCAGCTGTTTTGGGGTCCTGTATTGAAGCGCAGTTGTAGGCCCAAATAAAGTACTGCAGTTCAAACCATCCATATTGGTAGACCTCCACTAAATAGTAAAATTATTAGTTGTAATGGGTTAATATACTCAGCTTTAGATGCCATAAGCATCATCATCATCATCCTCTGTTATTTATATTTTCACGGTCTCCTCCATTTTTGTCTATTTCTCCAGGGTTCCTCTTCCTTCACGTTTCTTTTCTGATTCTTCATCTCCACAACCTTCCACATTTGGTCCTTTCTCATTCCCCTTAGTCTTCTTCCTCTTTTTCCGTGGCTATTCTCGGCAATATAATATTTCCTATCCTCTTCACATGCTCAATCTACAACTGTATTCTTCTCTTTCCAGTGTCTTCACTTTCAACCTTTCATTTGATATTTAATTCCATATTCAACCTCTTCAGCTAGTCTTCTCTATTCCTCTTAAAATTTCATTTCTGCTGTCTGTGATCCGCTTAAATCACTTTTTTCTTTATCCTTAAGCATATTGTTTATATATGCTTAAGGATAAAGTTTCAGCTTTGTAAAAACAAAGTTTCAGCTTTGTTTTATCCTTCTAGTTCAGAACTGGTAGTGTGTGTGTTGGTGTAGGTAGATATTTAAGACAGCAACTTATTTTTGTTTAAATGCTAACTGCAGGTTGCTGACTATAAAATCTATGTATAGTTAGAGATGTGCTGTTATCCTTTGTATGTTGACTGATTCATCCTGGACCAAGCATATGATTAGTTATTGTCTAAACTATAATGGCATAGTACATAATTATTTTTCTCCTAGTTATAAGTGTCCCTCTTTCTCGTTTCATACTCTTACTCCTGTGGCCACTCAAATCCAAGGTGATTTTTGGCCTCGCCAACAAGTTGCCTCCACAATCCTCTATCCTCTGCCATTTCGATGTCTCCACCAAGACTTCTCACATCCTGTTGCACTTGGTCATCCCATTTTATTCTTGGTCGTCCTAGAGGTCGCCTTCCTTCTGGTTTCCCCATTCATACCCTTCTTATCATTTTTTCTTCTTCCCTTCTCCTCACATGACCAAGCCATATCTACCTCGTTTCATGATTTCTCGTTTCATATTAACCTAAAATCATTTCAATTTTCATTTTATTTCAAAATCACTCTTAGGGTATTGGAATGTTTGCACAAAGGAAGTGGTAGCTCAGGTTTCAGATTTCGGAGTTCAAGGTTTAAAACCCCAAATGAGCTTACGGTTGGTACTTCTCTCATTGTATAAAGTTTTCACACACAGGCCAAGTGAACTGGCAAATGAAGGTTTAAAAAAACTGTTTAATGGTAATAGCAGTAATTTATAAATTATCTTGTGTATTCATATTTTTTGTTGGTTACAAAGAAAAACATTTATATCTTTAGTAAGCTGTGCAATGAGATTTTTTAGTTATCAAAAGTTTCACAGTATGATTTTCAAAACTGACATAATTCTTGCCAGGATGAGTTCTAAATTGTATTACTTTCCGTATTTTTGTTATTTATTTAACGTGTTATTCTAATTTCTGTTGTTTTATTTGTAGGAATTGGGAACTGCTACTCCTCCTGCACCGCCACAATACCCCACCCCTATGTCTGTTCAGCCAACCCGGCGTAACAAACACTCATCGTTAAGTGTTGCTTCACTGCGTAGGTTATGACACATTTATTGACCCACATTTAAGTGAGTATATATATTTTTACAAATGATTGTTATCTTAGTCCTGCCTACAATGTTTCAATAAATGTACGGATCAATAAGTTAAACAGTGATAGTTTTAATAATCATTATATAATTTGTAGCATTGATTTACACACATATTTCTGTTTCAGTGCTTAATTTTATGCCTTCAAATGTCAGCTGTTTTGAGGTCCTGTATTGAAGCGCAGTTGTAGGCCTAAATAAATGTACTGCAGTTCAAACCATCCATATTGGTAGACCTCCACTAAATAATAAAATTATTAGTTGTGATAGGTCAGTTCCATTTTATTTTGTTTCGGATCTTTACTGAAATCGATTCCTGACTCCGAGTACTTTTTGACTATGTCACAGAAAACTGTTTTATACCTTTATGCCGTGAATCAACAAATAATGTGGATTCAGTAATTTAAAAAAGTGCATAGGTTTAGGCATTCACCCAATATGAAGCATACGACCACAAAAATCTATAAATGACATATTTCAAAATGAGAGAATTGTTAACATTTTATTTGTTCTCAGGGTATAATTCTTTACATGTTTTCCACAAAGAACATATTTATTTTAAGTTTTTAAAACATGTAAAATTTTACTAAATGCAATGTAATGTTTAAATTTGTATGCAACACTGAAGAATTTAATTGAATTGTTCCATGAAGAAATTACAAAACTTATAAGCCTAGAAAAAATTAAAAAATAACATGCTATTTTAGGTCTGGATTAGTAATAAAACATATTAAAACACAAATTACAAAACATTTTATTGGAATGATCACAGCTAAATTTAAGAGTGTAATGTAATTGTAGTAAACAAAAAATAAATAACAACAAATAATAAAATTAATAATTGAAAAAAACATAGTTATTAACTACTGAGGACTAGTAGTTCTTCTTAACACGTTCGCTGCGGACCGAATCAGCTGTTCTATTGTATATGCGGACATAACAATTGTCATAAAGCTTATATGTTTTCATTTATTATTATAAGTAATGAGTAGAAAAACATTATTATAAACATACAAATGCGTGTAAGTACATATTTACATAAAACGCCAATTGGCGTTTTCCGCATATAGCGTCAAATTTTACGATATATGCGGTAAACGCCAAATGGCGTTTTTGCAATTTGTACTGTACATTAGTTGAAAATTAAGTTTTAGGAACTGAAATTTATTTCCTTACCTTTTACTTGTCAGTATGGTGGCCCAACTGTGTACATACTCAACCCAACTGGGTTGAGGAGATGAACACACTGACGTAAGCTGACTGTTTACATCACTACTACTAATGTCAACTGTGTTTTCAGACTCTGTATCTGATTCACTGTCATCAGTTGGACGAAAACTGTCACCACTACTATATGCCTCTGATTCAGAATCACTATCATTAAATCTATCAATTTCACTAACAGTTAATCTATTGGGATCACGGGGCTCAAAACCTGCCATATTTAGCAACTTCTAACACATTTATTAAGAAGAGTAATTAGAAACGGCATACACATCCACGTTCTCTAACATCTAAACAAACACGTGGCAATTCACTAAAGAGGTTAGAATGACTGAAGATGTCATGATATCGCGTGGAGTGGGAAGCGTTCAATGCCAACTGAGAACGCCAAATGGCGTCAGCCGCATATGCCGTGGCACTGCTGAACGCCAAATGGCGTTTGCCGCAGCGAACGTGTTAATTGGTGATCAGACTGATTTAAAAAAAATAACTGCTACTTACATTCATAGAAACTATACAGTCAATAATACCATTGATCTTTTTAGAAATAACAGTATGTATTTTGTTTTAAATTTAATAAATACTAGCACAGTACTCGTCCTTCGTACGGGGTTTATGTTGATTTGCATTGTGCTTATTGCATTCAGTAATACAAGACATGTATCTACTGGCACCTGTATAATGCAATGTGATGTCACGCATATCTCATATGACGTCATATGGGCGAAATGGCAACAACAAACACAAAAATACTGTTCTAATTCCCGTAGTTTGAAATTCCAGCTGATGAGTGGTAAATAACTTGCCTACTATTTAGCTGAATGTTTCCATGCGATTGGTAGATTTAGTCGAATGATCAAACATCAGCTGTGTCATAGCCAACTGTGCAGCCCCTCGTCGTGATACCCACCGTCTTTTCTACAGTTCGGCCGCTTTGATTGCGACCTTATTAGAGGACCTGTGCGAGAGAGACAAAGCTAGTAATTGAAGGGAGAGGGAACATAAGTCTTCTCCTACCACTGAACCAACAACATTTTGGTTACCATGCCAATTTAACATTTCGTAGTCATGGATACGCAGTGGGAAGCTCCGCCATTATATCATTATGCTAGATGACCATTGGTGGGCAAGGAACTTGGAGGGAACTGGAATCTAGTACAGCTGGAACATGGCATAGGGGAAAATGGACCTGAGATAGAAGTAAGGACAGCTGATATAGTCGGTTTGTTGTCATTTCTGATTTATATTGAGGTTATATTATAATTTGATTTGCGATATAATTGTGTTTTATATATATATATATAGACTGAAATAATATTTATCACTACTTTCATTAATGTTTTGTTTACATATTACTTCGTATGCAATTTTTAAGATTGTGCTTTGTTAACTGTATAATTCGTGATAGATCGAGCAAGAACGTAATATTCAATTTCAACATAATTTATAATAACTACAAAAATGACAATACAAAAGATTATGTAGTTTTGTATTGTCATTTGTACAGTGAATAGTTACAATTCACTGTACCACCAATGTACATGATATATGAATAAAGATGTTTAACTTTTATAATTCAAGCAATTTTCTCTTCTACCTTTAATTTTAGCATAACCTACAAACAAAGGGAGCGAAGCAAATGAAGTGCTAAGCGCATAGTAACCTACTGCAACTTGACCAGCTGGTTGTGTCCGTTGTCCCCACTCCTAACACTGCTCTTCACACCAACTAAAAACGGAAAACTTCCCCCCTACATACACTAAATATTTCACGCAGGTTGCTTTCAAACCGGCCCAATTATAGTTACGGTGATTGTAGTTTGGTTTGGTCGGTATTTATTTCAGAACTATGTGAGTTGTTTATTTATTCCAACAGCTGATTAATGAAACTGTTATAAACAATTAATTGTCAGATTGGTACTGCCATAGGGCAAATGCATTGATACTTCCTAGAACCCCTGGGGTGGTTTTCTGCTGGAATATCAAAATAAAGATAGGCCTATGTGTTAACCAAAGACCCTAAGAATGCCCATGCAAAATTTCAGATGAATGGGTTCAGTAGTTTTTGCGTGATTGAATAAAACACTCACACACAGACACCATTAGATTTTTATATAATAGTAAAATACTATTTTTGCTTGACAGTATGTATTCTTTGTGATGGTGTTCATTACTGATTTATTTTAAATAGCTACACATCACATAGTTTTTTTTTTTTAATGTTATATTTCGGCTATACAGTCTGAAGCCATTTTCAAACATTTAACAGCATAAATAGTTTTTTTTTAAATATAAATTAATTAATAGATCATATGTTTTTAAAAATATTTAACAGATGATTTGATCAATGAAAATAGTTTAATATATATACTATATAAATTTTCATACAAAATTGTTTAGTCACTTATTAATTTTGAATTTTATTTAATACTTCTGATTTAATAATAGGCAGGTATATTGAGCATAAGGTGGCACTAGGTTGTGAAACGCAGCTTTTTACAGCCATACATGCTGCTTCTTTTATTGTTCTTTCTTTCCATTTACTTTCTTTATATACTATACTTGCTGCTGTCCATTGCACCTTATGCTCTTACGCCAAAACATGATCTGAAAGTTTAGAATAGTTTTCCAATTGATTTTTTATGCTGTTTTTGTGTTCTTGTATTCTCTTTTTTAAAGGTTGAGATGTTTGTCCAAAATAATTTAAATTACATTGACAAGGAATTTTATAAACAAAATTTATGGTTTCTTGATTTTGATTATAAGGTTTAACTTTTCTTAGTAAATTTCCAATTTTTGATTTTGTAACAGATGAAGTTCTGATATTAAATTTAATGTTGATTCTTCTGATTTTTTTCTGATTTTCCTTTGATATAAGGTATAACAATTGTTGTTAAAGGTTTTGATTCTGTATTGCATGGAATAAATAAAACTAATTTTTTTATTTTACTTATGAAAACAGTGCCCCGTTTTAAATTTATATAGTAGGTTTTCAATATTTGCAAAGTCATCATCCTATCCTCCAGGGTAGGGGTGGAGGGGGGTTACACCTAGAAATGTCCTGCTCAATAACCGATGGTTCCGCCCCGATTTTTTTTGTAAGAAAAGGTGGCAACCCTGGTGAAACTTGAACAGGCAGTCAAAATAACAACTGTTCTGATTGCTCCTGCAACCAAGTGGACACTTTTAAAACTTCAAAAAATCTATCTAGGACACCTAAGAACCAATGTTGAATAATATTCGAGTGGGTCGTAATAGCCCCAGTGATCCTCTTTGGTTACATCACCTCAGTTGCATACGTTGCGCCTATACTTGTTGTGGTCTCACCGGCGCTGCTGCAATAGGCGTGGCTGTACTAATTACGAGGTTATTATGTATGAGACAACTATTGAAAATTAGAGTTTTTCTAAATAAATGGTTGAAAACTATTTATTTTAAAAACAAAATAAATTAAAGTGAAGTACTATATGAAATTTATACTGCAATAGTGTTGGCATCACAACTCTCTGCAAGGAAGTCAGAGGAATTTATTGGAAAATGGATTGACTTAATTTTGTGAATTATGAACATACAAAAACTGAGTATAATATTGTTTATAAAAGTAGTAAAGTTTCATTTTTTAAATATTTTTTTTATTTCCATGCAATTTGTGAAATTTGGGAAAAAACTTTGAAAACTAGGAAATGGAAAGTTGAACCAATAGAAGAGGAAAGGAGAAAAAAGGGAGAGTGACAATCAGATGAAACCGAGCATTTATATAATTTTATTATCAAATGAAAAAATCCTACAAGTTTTTAAACTCAAACATTTGCATATGGGGTTTGGACTTGGTTACTTAAAAAACGTTTTTAGACTAAGTAAAAATGCCAGTGGCATAAAAAAACAAAGTAAGCAATACTGCTTTACACACTTATGTGCCTTTATTCTTAATCATATTTATATATAGCGTTGCATTAATTCATAAATAATGTGATTTATCTTTTCAGAAAATGTGGGTGGCTCTCGGATTGTACATATGTATATTTGTCAGCCCGTCCTCCGTATCCAGCCTCGTATCTAGATATGATCTAACAGTGACATGAATGTCATCTAACACACAAACACCTGTTGGTGCTATATATAATTGTGTTCTTTGTCCATAAGAATCTATGCTTCAAAATAATTGAATCAAATTTTAGTTTTATCTCTGTTGAACAATATAGGCTAATTGCAAACTGTTATATAATGTACCTAAAACTTTATATCACTATCACTTTCAAGACTGTGTGGTTACAAATTGATATAAATGTCCTCGGCCAAAATAAATACTTTCAACCGTCAATTATCATGAAATTAATACACCAATAGTTAAGACATTTTAGTGGGGTTTCACATCAACAATACTAGTTATTAGTACTATGTATATTATTATTCTGAATAAATAAAACTCCTCAACATTTTAACATTAAATACTAAAAAGTAACTATGAGACATCAAATATGTAAAATGTTGATCAGTTTTATTTTAATTGTGTTTGAATAGATTTTATGTTTCCATTGTGAGTCAGTATTATAGTTGGGTTGCCTCTCGGTAACACAATTTATACTTAAATCCTGATTGTAAATGTTACAATTGTTTACCATATATCAAAGTTCCAAATTCAAACAATCCTGGATCTAGTTATTCAAGAATTACAAAGAGAATTTAAAAAAGTGTAATATTTATTGTGTCACATTCTCAATTATTTTTAATTCGTAATATGTTTAAAGTTATTCATTTGTATTCAATCAACTAGCAAATTTTTACTTTCATTGTTAAATTATAAATTCATATGGCTTGGAGATTTTTTCATCTGCTCTCTAAACTACTAAATCATATATTTTATATCTGTATTAATTTTTATTCAGTTTGTTAATTTAAATTTATTAATTTTCCTATGCAAGTTTTTAAATAAGGTTTGTACTGTATTTTATTGTTTTTCCCCCTTTAATAAATATGTCCAGTCTACTCAGCTTCTAGTTATATTTTGCTTTGTATACCAATCAACCTGTACAGTTATTTTCATATGTTATGTTTATAAAAATTTATGTGAAAAGTTTTTCAAAATTTTAAGATGTAGTATTTACAAAAACTATATTTTGGCTCTTATGTCAATGAATATACAGTTATTTTCACTTAAGGTTTTGTAAAAGTTTATGTGAAACGTTTTTCAAAATGTTGAGATGGATTGTGTTAACAAAATACACATCGATTTTTCTCAGGTTTGAAATCTATAAAAAAATGTCATTGTAGCATATGTTAAGTATAAATTTATTTATACATATTTTATTTGCACTATTTACTTTTATACTTAACAATATTCGTTCAGAGTTTTTACTTGAATCTACAAACCTCATTATTATGTAATTTTTATTTTCAAATAAAAAAAAAATAATAAAAATGCTACAAGCAATATATTCTTGATCGTTTCATATTTTCAAACGAATGTTGAAAATAAACTAGTATTTTCATTTTATAACCACCATTTGTACTGTTGTATTTTGTAATAAATTCTGTGTATTTTAAATCTAAATAATTTTAATTTTCATTTATTTAAACAAATTTGAAGATTTCTGCAATTTGATTTTTTTTTATTTTGTTGATGTTGATGTTTGAAGGAATTTGGAGATGTTATGTTTGAATATTTCGTTGGCAGGACATTTAACAATTAACCTAATAATTAAAATAACTGTGGCTCTCTATATTGTCAGTTAAATAGGGAATAGATAGATGTTGAACATCTCAATCTGTAAACCACACTTAATTTAGCACCAATTAATCAAGTATGTTATTCATTTTCTTGTATATAACTATCTTCTAAGTTGTATTATAGAACATAAATTTGTGTAAATAGTATTACATATAGAGATATTGTTCTAAAAGTCATTTATCATGTTAGCTGCCAATCTCTATCTTCCTTGGAATATTCTTAAACGCCTAACTAGAATATCCTTATTTTTGTTTGTGCTCAAACTCTTACATTGAACTATTTTTAGTATAATAACATATTTTATATTTCAAGTAACAACATATAGAGTTGTAGTTTTTTAACTGGGCTGCAGTATATACATCTATACCATTTCTAACAGACTTACACTGCAGACAAAAGCTAATTTACATACATAGTTCCAGTTTCAATTTTGTAAATCTTGTTGTGTCGATAGTTAAGCTATTTGAAATCTTAATTAATTTTTGTATACAAGACTAATGTAATATGATATTAAATTTTCTTATTTCATTATAGTAATATTACAGAATTTATTTTATTTTACTGATAGTTGGAACAATTTTTTATGCTAGTCACTGCTGTATTGCAGCATTCTGTTGAAGGCAATTTAATATACCGTAATTTAAAATGTATAGCCTCTTTGTAGATAGGCCCGGTATGGTAGCTAACATGTTAATTTAAGAATCCTAAAACCGGTATATTGTACTGGTGATTTTATATATTTAAAAATACAAATGATTGTCATCAGTTTACTACTAAGCTGTCTATTATATTTCAATTAAAAGCTGTTACTATATTTGATCTTCAGTGTACAATAATTGGTCTTCAATGTACAATAATTGGTCTTTAAAGTACAATAATTTTAATCTGTTATAAAAAAACAGTATATTAGTTTTCAAGAGTGGGCAAATATTGCAATATTATTGAAGCTTTCTAGCAACAAATGTAGCACTTATGTAAAATTCTCATTTCGTACAGTTGTTGAAGTATTTTATTGTGTTGGTAAATTTTTGTTTTTACAGTTATTTTGCAAGTCATATACATCTTTTAAATATTTTCTTGATTTTAATAATTTCATACACGTTTTTGAGTTTCTTGTAATTTTATGCAATTTATAAAACAAAAACAACAGAATAATTTTGTACAACTTAATGGTATTTTACTGATATAATTTAAGGAAATAAGTCTTCCTTAATTTGTAAAAATAATTGTTTATGAAAAATTAGTTTGGTAAAACTTTTTAGATCATGTATTGATTTTCTTATAAAAGTTGTTTTATCAGAATTTATTTGAACTAGTGTTGATTTATTATTTATTGATTAAATGTATACGTTTTAATTTTCTACACAAGCTCAAAAATGTATACTGTAGTAACAAAAACAGGTCACGTGTCAGAGTTATTTATCATTTCATGTAATATCTTTAATGTATTTAGTTTTAAATTATTAGTTAACCTTTAACTTACCGATTTAACGTAATAAAATCTTTTCTACATATTTATGTCCTTTAAAGATTTTTTTTGATAACATATCACTGTTTTCTCAAAATTGTTTTAATCAACCTTATAATTCTTAGCTTCAATAAATCATTATTTTCCAATCTTTTATTTTGCCCTCTGGAATAATGAAAGCTTTTTGGAGTACAGCTGAACAAGATTCGCCAAGCAGTTGATTGAACAAAAATACTTTTTATATCAAACAAAGATAATTAATAAAGCAAAATTAACTAACCAAGTGAAATTAAAATGTTCATAACATTGAAATTTGATTGGTTTATAATACCATTATTCACAAGCTGAATGTTTTATAAAATTAAAAACTGCCATTTCTGTATAAACATACATCCACAATTTTTACATAATTCTTTTCTAATAACTTGGGGTTTTTCAAATATCACTTTGATTTGTACTACAGTCAACTCTCGATTATCTGGGATAGTCACTGGCAAGACCATCACAGATAAAGCAAAATCCCGGTTAAGGCAAATTTCATATAATTTCCTAACCATTGAATATCGAGTGTAGTTTAAACAAAAGGGAATAGAAAATAAACAAACCACTTTTATACATAAATACCTTATATTGTACTCCAAAACGTATGAAAAACTAAAAAAACAACATTAGAATAGGATTTGTATTTAAAAAAAAATTATGTTTTATAGCAAAGACGTTCAGGCGTTAACAATGTTCAAACACGGCTGAAATAGACTATAAGATGTATTTATTTTTTAGCAGTAGCTTCCTTTTTCATATTGTGGACCTGATACTAAGTAGTAAGTTTTCACAATACCAACTTGTCACACAACAATGCATCTTCTTGGCTGTCTAAATAGTCAAGAAGTTACCGCCGTGTCGTGTGTAACTATGGAGCACTTTCACCACTCACCCCTCCTCTTCAAAACTGTCACTCTCGCTTTCCGCTTGCCCCTGCATGCTTCACGTGCCAACCCCGACGCTCGCTATGCTCAATACACCTCTGCATGTAACTATTCAGTACAAAAAATAGTAGATTAACTATATAACATAAAATCACATTATTAAATTTAGTTACAGTATCTCACTCACACTAATTGCGCTTTGCCACCTATTTAGCCCATTTCAAGCATGTTCATTTCATTTATTTTTGTTTAACAACTGAATATTAAACTAAGTAAAATATTAAAAATGCATCAATAGTATAATGTCAAACATTCAAAATCTACATGTTTATTTATTTACAAACCAGCTGTTATTAATTTACTAAAATCAACTCAATGTTATCTTTATGGAGCAATCTTTTAAGGGTGGTTCTACCCCTTAGGAGTACTTTTATCAAGATGAAAATACTCTTCGTTGCAAGGAATTTAATTGAATATTGAAACTATTAAGTAGAGGAGATAAGTTAATTAGCAGTGTCAATGTGCTTACAACTTCAACACAATTTTTCATGTTTAAAATGTTGCTGGAAATAACAATTCTTTTTTTTCAGTGTTTATGCATAGACTATTTTGTATATCAGGCAAAATTTATTTCTAAACTAGAAAGTTAAAAAACTAAGTAAGCACTTTTATGTTAGGTTTAGACAATTATATCAATTACAGTTATACGTTCTTAGTTTCAGTTGCTCCATTTCTATTTCAGGCCAAATTCAATTCTTAATTTACATTGAATCCAAATAGTAATCACGATTCAAGACCTGAGATCTGAACTGACCATTTTTAGGATAGCAACCTTTCATTCTTAAATGTACCGTGGTACTGACTATTGATGGGTTGTTTCTATTTTTTTTTCTTTTCGGTTGGGTTCGGTTCTGACTAAAATCGGTTCTCGGTCCTGAGTACTTTTTGAGCATGTCTCAGAAACTGTCTAATAACTTTCTGCCATGAATCAACAAGTATTGTGAATTTAGTCAGTAAAATCAGTGCATAGTATTTTGTGTATTTCCCCAGTATGAAGCAAAAATCTATAAAAATGACATATTTCCAAAAACTAGAAAATTGGTAACATTTTATTTATTTTCAGGGTAAGGTTCTTTACATTTTTTTTTTACAAACAAATGTTCATAGTTTATTAAAAATGTTATTAAATATAATGTAATGCTCAAATGAGTATACAACACTAAATAATTACCAGGTAGAAATTACAAAATTTATAAGACTGGAGAAAACTAATCGCCCTTTTTTTGTATGGTTTAGTAATTAAACTTTTTAAAACAAATCACAACACAGTTGATTGAAATAATCACAACTTAATAGGTTGTTATGAATTTTAGAACCAGTACATCAAAGACAAATGATAATATAATTAATAACTGAAAAAACTATAGTTATTAACTTTTTCTTGAAAAATCAAGTTTTTATAGTAATTTTTTTTAATGTTACATATTTCAAATATTTACACTTGTTAAAACTAAACTAAAATTAAATTTTAAAACTGATAAAAGTCTAAATTAGAAATAAAATTGTTTTCAGCATAAAAGATTTAAGTTTTTAAACATCACTAGGCTATTTCAAAATGTTCTCGCAAATAAAAAAATATTAACATTTATGAAAAGGCAAACAGTAGGAATGAAGTCTGACTGAACTTTCACACTTTCATCTTTTAACACTCTTTGAACTGTTTTTTCACTTACTGGCGATAATGAATGTTTCAATTTTATAAAATAAAACACCGCTACAAGAAATAAACAATATTCCAAAAGCATTCTGAACGTAATAACAAACAAAAACAGCTGATAATAGCGCTAGCGATGTGCATAGCCTACCAAATGGCGCATCGTTTTTGTATCGTTTCTCCAACTAATAAGTTATATTTGCACTTTATCAAGGATTTTATGGTGAGATCAATCCTTTCTATTAACAAAAATAACAAGCTATATGAAATTGAAAAATTTTTCTAATAAAAAAATTTTTTACGAGACGGCTTCTTAGTCAAATGTTGGCTTTTCTTCTCATTTTTGCCATGAGCTTGTAGTTGCACATTGGATTTTCTCGCACATTTTTCAGAAGAGCTTATAGTTGTACGTTAGGACTCAAAGGGTTAAGCCAATAAAATTGAAAACTTTAACCCAACTTGTTGATAATATCGCCGGGGTGTGACAAGCTTTTTTATGTTGGCTGCTAACAGGCCAAAAGCTAAAATAACGACATTGAATGTTATATTATTGGAATCAGAACTTTCAAATTAACGTTTTAATGCTTTTTGTTTGCTCCTAGTATGTCTCTAGTGGCAAAATAAAATACTTTCTTACAACATATATTAGTTGCGCTAGCGTCTGCTACTGGTTGTATGCGTTGTGTAGTATCTTTGCATCGCCGGCTTTGTTTAGTCTTTACTTTTATATTCTGTTATTGTTTCTTGTTTATTAGTAATAAGTGAAATGGATTATCGTGAATGTAATTTTTCAACATATTTTTTAGTTAATTTTTGTTCTATTATGTTGCTTAGCAATAGTCACAATTACTTTGCTGTAGCTATAGAAATATAAATTCAAGTATTAGGCTTTATAATAATACCTATAACATTATATATATATATATATATATATTTTTTTTTTATTCCCAATAATATTTAGAAGAACTTGGTTATTTCAGATTTTCAATTACATTATCCCTTTCGCTTCCGACGTCCGTTATGTGGTATTTGCGAAGACTTCCAAGGTCCTTTTTGGTGAAAATGCATTGTTTTAAGAAATATGCTATATATTTTTTATTTTTTGTTTTTTTGTCATTAAGTTCTCTATAAATATAATTGATAAAGTAATATTTATTAGTAAAAAAATGTTTATTTATATGTATATACATGTATAAATAATTTTTAATTTTTTTTATTTTTGTAGTTTGAACTAACCTACAGTGCACAAAAAAAATCTTAGAACATTTTCAAGATATACATTTTAAAGATAATCTTGTTGCTAACATGCTTACAAATTTGTATGGTCTTACATTTAAAAATGTCTGTTGTAGAATTTTTTTTGAACATGTTGTTTGGAATTTTCGCCCAATTTCAACGCTAATGGGCGATCGTTCTCGTTTTCGTCTACCGTTACTCATATTTACACTTCGATATAAACACTAAACAAACTATAAAGAAGCAAATACTAATTATGAAATAAATAAAACACTCTAAAAACAACTAAAAGTAATACGCAACACAGCTAACATCAAACGGACACATATGCTAAAGGTTAGCAGTAAACTACTGATTCAGAACAACAACTCAAGTTGTAAGTCACAGACGTTCAAATTCAAAGATGCGTAAAATTAAAGTTATTATTCCAAAGATGATAAAACCTAATTTCTAGTGTAACCTGTATGTTTATGCATACGTTGCTATAGTTTCATAATAATCGGACGAATTTAAGTAACTGAAAAAAAAATTTCCGCGGACGTCCGATATATCAGACGTTGGAAGTTTTCGAAAAAACCATGACGTCCGATATATCGGACGTCGGAAGCGAAAGGGTTAAATTAAAAATAACTTATGTGCCACAGAAATATGAAAAACATTTTTTTAAATAAATTTTTATTACAAACTTTGGAAAAATGTTTGTACATAATTTTGAGTATATGTTATGAATTTTCCATAATTTTCTGAATAACATGACACAACATATATATTTTGTGAAATATTACTATTTCTTACAATTTCTTTCTTAACAGTTTACACTACCAGCAAAATTATCTGACACCAAAGGGAAATTGACCGACACCAGTTGGGTTAAAACTTTGTAAAAAGAAAAGATAAATAAAATGTAACTATTGATAAAAAAATAAAATAAAATAATGAAAATGATCAAGACTAATTTTGTCTTGTGCTGACAGAATATAATCTTAAAAATGCATCCTGACCCAACACAAACACATACTGTGTATTGACCCACCTGCCCATTCATACACTATAGTGGTATTGACAGTGGTATTGACCCACTCTATACACAAAAAGTGGTATTGACCCATCTGCTTATCCATACATGTAAAATGATAATGACCCACCCCATACACAATTGACCCACCGGTCCATCAATACACGTAAAGTGGTATTGACTCCTCACTGGCCCATCCAAGGTCTGTGGAACTAAAAATTAATGACCGTACAAATCTTGGGTCACTTTTTATAATTGTGGGACTTGCGTTAATTAAAAAAATACAGTACAACCTTGGTTATCCGGCCTAATGTGGCGAAGATCAATCCGGATACGATTTGATAAAATATAAGTCATAAATAACTTGGTTTTATTGGAGAAATACGTTTAGTATCTGATAACAGGCGTAAGCGGGGTGCCTACAATTGCATATGACGCAACACGCTCTGCAGCAATTGTAATGAAAAGATAGATGTTTATCACGATCGCCAACTTTAATGCTGCTTTACAATACAATACGAAAGATTTAAAAATACACCTAAGTTTTTTACGACCACTTTTTTCCTTTTTATTTCACTAATATTGACTGAAAAACACTCACTTATAATAAACCACTGCTTAAAAAGGAGAATATGTGTTCATTCCACTATATAAACAACAGACTGACAATGCCGAGGGTGTGTACGTAAAATGAACTGTTCCACTTCCCCTACTCGCGAAATGGACTCTTCCAGCCAGCCACACTGAACAAAAGTAATCAACACTGCAATCTCGGATCTTCAGGCGTATTAAATTATTACGCAGAGAGGGTGACTAGTCAATACAGCGCCTGTAATTTGGGAAATGCAAATCCAAAACACTTATGTACGACATTTGCATTTCAAAACTGAAAGGTGCTTCCGATTAATTATACAGTAGAACGTCAATAATCCGGATTAATTGGGACCGGACCCCATCCGGATTATCAAATTATCCTGATTATCGAAATTACCTTAAAAAAGGCCAGTTTACACGATTAAAGTACATAAACATTTTAAAATTTTATATTTTCTCTTATACAATAAAGGGTTTAGAGGTGAAATTAATCAAAAACATTTTTTATGTTCAAACACTGTATTGTAATTTGTTAGTAGCAATACAGTAAAAACATCAAACCCTATTTGAGCTTTAAAAAAAATGTGTAATAGGTTTTTGAAGTACCTGAAGCCGTAGTGGTTCGTTTTTTCGCAGCTATGTCCTTAATTCGTTTTAATTTTTTATGGTACGATGTTTTAATTTTTTGCTACAAGAACAAAACCGGGAATATTAATTTTAAAAAGCTAAATGTTTGAACGGATTAAAATCCGGTCATAACAGTTATGTAAAGTAAAAAATGTCAAAATCCATTTCCATTTAAAAATTAATTTACATTTGAAACATAATTGGTGTGCAGTAATACGTAGATATAAATCCGGATTATTGACGATCCGGATTTTTGACGTCCGAATTATCGACGTTCTACTGTAATTTTATCTTGTAAATAATTTTTATTCTTATCTACTTGCCGAACCGGATAACACGGACTGTCGGGAAAAGCGAGGCTGGATATAATCGAGGTTATACTGTACGATTATTTTTGAGATATTTTTATGATTTTAAAAATTTAAACCCATTTTTAAATAAACTTGTGCCTTCAACACTGGCTTGAAATTAATGTAAAGTAATAATAACTCAATTTTGAATTACTTCATTTAATAGTCAGGGGAAATACATGGCACATAACTTTTGATTTGAATACATGGTACATATGATTTGAAATTATTCTTTTATTCGCAATGACCATTTTATTCCCAATTTGTTGCCTGTTATATAACTAATGAATTAATATTCTGTAATAACTATTTTAAAAAAAAATACAGAACAACCTCGTTAAGTTGAACAAGCCAAGACTGCAGCCAATCTGACATAACGAAAAAATGTGTGTTTGCTAGAATATGGCAGTAAAAAACCAAAGAATGAAAAAATACAATAAATCTGCATATTATGGAAGGAACACAACTTCTATAGTAACCAATACATCACAATATCTTGGTAAAACAAAAAATCTCACTTAAGACGTATATAGTAATTTCTACTTTTTCGTATAAACCCAGTAAGCTTTTGCTGAGTTAGTTTCGAGCTACGTTTACGTGCAGCCTGTTACTAAATGGTAAAGTTCCTCATACAACTACAGTACAGAAAGGCTGTTAACAAATGAAAAAAAAACGAAGTAACAACTAATAAATTACAATACGATAAAACCAAGAAACAACTCTTAGACTTACATGAAAATCCAGTAGTTAATATAACAATTAGTCGAATTATGAAACAATGTAATAATAAACTGACTTGTGTGGCAGGTGTAATGAGAAGAGAGGGGATGGAATGTGCGCATCACTAAGCAACATTTAAAGGGGTACATCTGAAGATCATACAACTATTACATTGGCATACAGTGACAAAGTGGTAATGCCGTTTGCAGCTATGACTCGACTACCCTCATACTATACAGTCCCACTAAAAAAACTCAGCAATTACGTATGGCAGACACTTGATCAAGTGCATTACGCTATGATCATGTTTTTAAAAAAATTCTTTATATTTTCTAGTCTGGGTATCCGAGTTAAAGGCCGTTGGCTTATTAAGGTTGTACTGTATAAAGATTTTGTTTGTAATTTGATCAGAAACATCAAAAGAAACTGTGTTACTTAGAATCATTTCATACCAATGAGTGTGTAATAACAGAGCTGTAATGCTGGTGGCCAGACCAGACGAAAACGTTGACCAGACGGTTCCGACATTATCGTAAGATAACTACATCAACCAATATCAAGTGTGGCTATTCCTTGGAGATGGGTGAGATCCGCAAAAATAGGTCCTTCAAGCCAGACCGGTAAGGGACCCTGTCCTTGCAAAAACCCGCCTGCTCTGCCACTGGTGGGTATTTCAGAAGTCCCCTTGGTTTAATTAAACCTCTTAGTCCTAACTTCATCTGGTAAAATAAAAGATTCATTAACTTTTTTAGTAAAGTTACATATTAAGCAGGCAAATTCATCCATTATTTACCAAATTAAATTACAATTAGTATCGAAATGAAATTAGGTAGTTGATATTGAGAATGTTGATAACTAACCTTTAGATGATTATTAAAAATAGCTTGGATGTTTTAAAAAATAAAGTTTTTGTCTGTTTAGTAAAGATAATTTACCAATCATGTGAAAATTGCTTTTTGAAATGAGATGTGTCTATTGATGACAATTGAAAAATAAATTGTAAAGAATTAAATGGCTAGCAATTGCTAAATTATGTTAGAAAAGGCAAATATGAAAGTTGATAGTTTTCTTAAATTATGAATTGGTTGAAAGTATTACACTTTTATATGCTTTATATTTATTTTAAATTGAAAATTAAAGTTTCCTATTTTAATTGTACAATGGCAATAATGTTTTACTAGTAAATTTTTTACTATTACTTTTTTTTAGGAATTATACTACTTCTGATGCTCACTAAGGGTGTTTTATAACTTTTTTAGGTATACTCAATAGTTTTATAAAGTCTGTTTTACCTCACTATACATATTATACTGTAGAAAGATTAAACATATTAGTAACAGTTCATTGAATTGTGTGACTCAGATTGTATTATATTGATTTACATTGTATTTTTTATTGTACGATAATACATTTTGTCAGCTCACTGGTACAATTATTTAATCATTACCCAAACGCTACTTATAAAGTTAATAATTTTGGTATACATATTACAGTCATTGTCATATGAATTTTTGTAAAAATTTTATAATTTTTAGATTTTTGCAAATTTTTACATTATTAGAAAATTGGTAGATTTTTCAGATTTAACAAGATGTTTGAAAATTTTCAGATTTTTCTATTTTCTAGACTTATCTAAATTTTTATAACAAATCCAAGTATTAATAGTCCAACAGAAACTAAGACATTACAAGAAATAACAAGACTATTTCCCTGCAAGAAATAAATGTCTGTCGGTAGGCCTTAATGAACAGTCTCTTCAACATTACTCATGCTTAATAACAATTTTTAAGTAAATTAATTTTGAGTATATGAAATGAGTAATACAGTGTAACAAAAACAACGTCTTATAGATAGATTTCTTAATAAGGATCCTAGTTAAACATGGTCTCGTTTAACTATATACCACTTTCATTCTAAATATGCATCTGTATATATCTTGACAATATTATTGATGAATATCATGGTAATTACAATGCATAGGACATAAAAGCTACATAGTTATATTATACAATCATCAGAGTATTCCTGAAGAATAAATATCCTAAATGAAGGAAGATGAGATTCACTTAGAAGTTCTATGATGCATGTTACAAACCTTTCTTGCAGGCTTCATTCGACTTGGAGGTTGCCTTCAATATGCTGACGTAGTGGTAAAGCAGAATCATCCTATATTATTGAGAGATACTCATATTCATTATTTCACAAAGCTGCTAATCCTGTGAAATTTAATTCAAATTAAATCTTGAATTAATTTGTCCTCACCACACTACAAGAAGAATTTTGGCTTATTATATACAAGCAATAAACACCAGGCTATTAAGAAAGGCATACACACATGTACCATGTAAGATTGCGAGAGTTCAGAGAGGTAGAGATATCGAGCCCCCTTTGCTAGCAGATCATGTTCAACTCTCTAAGCAGGATCTCTAGGTGTTAAAAGTAGGTCTGATGGTATGATTACACTCACCCATACATGTAAGGAGGTGATTACCTAGCCATACACGTACAGAGGTGATGACCTAGCCATACAAGTACAGTGGTGATGATTTAAAAGTCACAATTAACTATTACATTATACTTTTCATATGTGCTTCCACTGGGGCAGTTTATCTCGAACTAGCTTTAAACATGACAACAGAGAAATTCCTTATGACTTTTTCCAGCAGAAGGTGACTCCTGACCACCAATTATTCAGATAAAGGTAAAACATTCCAGGCTGCATACAGAGAACTCTACAAATTAATCACTGTTCCATGTACGAAGTGTTATACAGCGAAAGTTCACAGCTCAACGAGCAGGTTGGTGGGGACTGCTAAAAGGTGCCTTGGTGACTACCAAAAAAGTGACAAAACACCTAGAACACTATCTATTGGTGAAAATAGAAGCCACGATTTCCTCTAGGCCAATAATACACAGCTGATTAATACCAGTTCTGTACCTACAAAAAGGGCTGACCTATACATATAGCATATTTTTTGTTATCAGCAACTATATGTTAATAAAGAAACAGTAATGTATAATTGGTACAAGATCCAAACGTCATGCTTTTATTAATGAAAATAAAGAGATTTGTCACAAAGCTTAATTCAAGCCATTTGAGACCTGCCTCGATGATTCTATTTATGCTAGTTAATCTCTCCTTAAGAGCACAGGAGGGAACTTCATTGTTTGGATAGACTCCCCCGCAATCACAACTTATCGAGTGTCAATCCTCGTTTATATTTCCGGAAGTTACATTTGCTCACACCAGTTATAAAGCCATTTAACAGTGTCCATTTGTTGTGGTGTCCACAAGGGGGGTTCATACCACTAACAGGTATTGACGGATCGACAATAAGAAACTTATTTCCTCCATCAATACTGTTCCATGGTATATCCCAGCTCATATTGGCAGAAATTTTATCTGGGGGCAAGGGCGTACCCAGAAAGAGGCAGGGGGGCAGCTGCCCCCCCCCTGGAAGCAAACAAGTTGTAATAGATTATATGCAAGTTTATTGTTGGAATTCAGTACACTTGAAATAACTATTTTAATAATAAAAATACTTGTCATTGAAAATTATCAATTAAAAGTAATTATTAGTCTATAGTTATTTTCATTTTCTAACAAAATATTGTAGATTCGTACAACATTATTTTCCATCGGAAACCAGAAAAATTATACATGAAAAAATTATAGTAGGCCTACTCTACATCTCCGTCTTGCAATAATGATCTGTGATCTAGTGCCACCTACCTCCTAGTGACAAGTAGAGGAACTATGACAGCTAGTTCGTTGGGATTCAAGTGAGAGAGAGAGGTCTCTAGCGGGTTCTAGAAGAGTCTACAAGCGTCACTGGCAGCAGCCAATAAGAGAATAGGGTCTCTTCCCTCCCCTTATATTCAGTAAGTTCTGTGTTGTTAGTCATTGCGTTTGCTGCTATAAATTGAGTGAGCCGTCCACAGCTAGTTGATCAGTTTAATATTATAGTTGAAGTGTTGATTTTTACTACTTTTATACTTTTTTAATTCAACCAATTATTTGATTCGAATCCAGTTATAATTTACAGGTATGTTTATGTTTGGGAACACGAACACTGAAGCTGCCTAAATGGATATAAGAAAATGGCTCAAAAAAGGTGTTTCATAATTTCTGTATGAAATAAAATGAAAACATTTATTTAAATTTAAAAGTAAAATGTTACTTTTATTTATAGAGATATATTGAAAAGAAACTTGCACTGTATGTGTATGGGTGGGTCACTTCTACTGTACGTGTATGGGTGGGTCACTTCCACTGTACGTGTATGGGTGGGTAACTTCTACTGTACGTGTATGGGTGGGTCACTTCTACTGTACGTGTATGGGTGGGTCTCTTCCACTGTACATGTATGGGTGGGTCACTTCCACTGTACGTGTATGGGTGGGTCACTTCCACTGTACGTGTATGGGTGGGTCACTTCTACTGTACGTGTATGGGTGGGTCACTTCCACTGTACGTGTATGGGTGGGTCACTTTCACTGTACGTGTATGGGTGAGTGGGTGGGTCAGTTCCACTGTACGTGTATGGGCGGGTGTGTGGGTTAGTAATGTATAGTTAATACCACTGTATGCGTGTGGGTGGGCAGGAGGGTCAATACCACTGTATATGTGTGTGGGTGGGTGGGAGGGAGCAGAGTTTATTCTTTTCATTACTCAGAAATTTAGTTTCATATCTAGAAACTAAATGGGGATTAGGATGATTGATTATGTTTATACATAGGCCTGTATTTGATCAGAGAGTGTTCTTTTAGGCCAAAATTAAATGAGTCCGAGGGTGGTTTTACCTACCGCGGTTGGTTCTATACTGAACACTGTGCTCTATAACTTTTTTCCCTGTATAACTATAATAGAAAATTAATTACAATAGTATCCTATAATATTATAATTTATTTTCTTTAATTACAATTCTTTTATAACAATGCTCACTTATATAGAAGTTATGTTTAAAATCGCCTAAAGTAAGGTGACCTACTGTGGAATAATTGAAAAATATCAATTTCTATCTTCATTCCATGATATGAATTTTATTTGTTTGTTTACTTAAGTGCCATTTAGTAATTAAGAAAATGTAATGGATTATGTTTATACAAAAAAGCCCCCGTTGTTTTAAACAGGGCCAAAATATGTAAAATTATATGGGAACAATTAAACAAATAAATGAAAAATAAAATATTACTTGCTGTTTACCAGTCTGTTGAAATGTTTTGTACCACTGGTCTTAAGATTCCGTTGATTTTGTCCGCTCATTTAAGTCATTTAACCCTTTCGATGCACGGTCTGATATATCACATCGTGGTAAATATGCTGAAAGTGCCGGCCATTTTTATTGTACTTGATAATAATAACTATGGTAGTACAAAATGGTTAGTGACATCAGAGCACTCCGACATACTCTATGTTGGCTGGGTCTAATTTGTCATCTGTCTTGTCTGCAGGAAAATCTATTTATATACTAAGAGTTATGGGTGGCGAATTTTTTTTTAATATTACGTCAATTTCTATTATTTTCAGGCAGAAAACCTCTCAAACGGAAGAAGGATCAAAATGGCAGTGCTGGAAGTGGAAGCAGTGATGGCGATGAAAATGGAACTAAACATACCAGACCATCGGATTCTATGTCTAATATGGAACAAGGGTCTAGTTCTAGTAATTTCCACTACCCCTAGCTGTCCCTGGATCATCCAAAACGATTGAAGAATGCGATGGCTACCATAAAAATGACTTTGGTTGTTATGTTGGACATGCTCTTAAGTTGACACCAGAAAAAAAGAAGGAATTGCTTACAAATCCCTGGGTACCACCATCAAATTACGATTTTGTTTCTGATGCCAGCCATTTGAAAAGAAAATTTAACCGCCACTGGTTAGATCTATACATTCCTTGGTTGGCGTACTCTTTTGTCGTTTGAAAGGTGCTTTATGTATTTACTGTGTTCTTTTTCCTCCTAATATTGCTACAGTTCAAGGAGTTTTGGGGTCATTCATGGTAAGGCCATATATGAAGTTTAAAGATATACACGAAGATTGTAGAAAGCACGTTGGCAGTCACTACCACAAAACTTCAACAGCTGCTGCAAAAGCGTTCCTTGAAAATGTATATATAACTTTTGATGTATAAGATTATGTGGTGAAGTTGTCAAAGAAAGGATTATTGAAGATTGTAAACAAGCAAAAGCTTACGCTGTAATGGCCGATAAAACAGCAGATATCGCTGGAAAAGAACAGCTTTCTATAGGATTGAGGTTTTATGATGAAAATCAAGAAAAAATCAGAGAGGAATTTGTAGGTTATGTTGAGCTAAAATCTCAAGATGCCTCTACAATAGCTAGTGCAATTCAGAAATTTTTAGTTGAACAGAATCTTTCAGCAGAGAATTGTGTTGGATTTGGATTTGATGGATGTTCTAGGATGGCTGGAAAAGAAGGTTGTGTACAGGCTATTTTGAAGAAAAAGTACAATAAATCTTTGTTTTTTTTCATTGCTCAAGCCACAAATTAAATCTTGTGGTAAATGATGCTAGCAAATTACCGGATATAAGAAACTTAATTGCAACAGTTAAGGATGTAATATCCTTCTTTCGTGAGTCACCATCCCGCAGGAATTCAGCTCCTAATCTATCAAGACTGTGTGGCAGGAATTCAGCTCCTAATCTATCAAGACTGTGTGAGACCAGATGGTGCGAGAAATACAAGAGCATTAGAAAGTTTTCAGACAGCTTCCATGAAATCGTCAATGCACTAGAACATCTTCCAGTTGAAGGAAACTATGCTACAAGAAAATTTGCCTATCAATTGCACTGTGCAGTTACTAAACCGATTTTCATCGTAGGTTTAGTCTTGATTGCAAAATACTCTGCAATTTTAGAACCCGTTGTGAACGTTCTACAGAGTAAAAATATGGATTTGATAATGGTGAGAAAACATATTGGTGAAATACTTGATTTAATTGAGAAGGATCGACAAGATATTGAACATGTTTCTGATGAATTACTTAAAAAATCACATGATATCGCGGAGAAAGTCGGAGTTGAGTTGACAATTCCACGTTTTGTTCAAAAGAAAACACACAGAAGTAATCCACCATCCGAGACTGCAACTGAATACTGGAGACGGTCGTTGATCATCCCTTATCTTGACTCCTAAACTGTATCATTGAATGTTAGATTCTCACACGAAAATACACCTGCTTTTGCCTTATCTCTTCTTCATCCTTCATACATGCTAAAATTGACTTCAATAGATTTGGGAAAAAATGCAAAGTCTTTCATGGAATTTTATGAGTTTGGTGATATCTCTGCAGAATTAGATTTGTGGTATAATCTGTGGAAAAAGAAGAATTTAGCAGGGGACAAATTAAAGGACATTGAAGTGGCTGCACTTTTGGAAGAGGCCAATAGTTTTTCCCCTGCAACAAGGAATGTACTCCTCATTTTAAGTGCTTTCCCATCCACTACGGCTACTGTTGAACGGTCTTTCAGTACCCTTCGAAGGGTGAAGACCTGACTGAGAAGTACAATGGGAGAAAATAGATTGACTGGGTTGTGTTTGATGAGCGTCCATCGGAAATTCTTCAAGTAAAATCAGGACTGGATTGGAACAAGAGTGTTGGACAAGTTTTCAACTAATCCAAGAAAAATGATACTAGTATAAGATATGTAAACAGGAAAAGAAAATGTTAAGCAAATAATTGTAATAATATAGTTTTTAAAGTATTGCTGTAATTACACATCATTTAATTTCCTGAAATAGTTGGTTACATTCACCTTTACTTAGTAAAATGTTACAAGTTATAACGTGGAGGATTATGGCTTGCCTCCCTCCCCTAGTTTTGAGCCTGGGTACGCCCCTGTCTGGGGGTAATGTTCATATCCACAGCAAATCTTTGATCTTAGAAACTCTCAAGTTTGACGCCCTTGTTTATGGTAAAACAAGGAAACGCTGTCGGTGACATCGTGCTACTATAAGATACCACGTAACCTCAACATCTATGGCACAAGGCATTTATCTAATTTCTCTAGTTTACCTTTCAAGTGTTCACGTTTTTCAGCCATAAGATTAACATGGACAGAAATTTAAAGTAACGGCTGTTCAAATGTAAATAATGATATTTATGAAATTTTAATAGCTGTTGGAATGTAAATAATGTTGTTTATAATATTGAGAAGGTTGGTTATAGGTCTTTCTTAAAGAGAAAGAAGTTTGATTGATTCAGTGAAAGTGTTGTTTGATCTTTAAAAAATAAATAAGCGAATGCATGGCTGTTTGTGCATCCTTTATAATTACTGCACCATTGTATGTTTTTTTCACAGAATGTTTTTAAGCATGGTCTGGAGATATTTTATTTATTTAATTAATTAATCATCAGCTGTGAAACTACTAATATTTTTAAATCAAAAGTTACATGGCAAAGGCCAAGATCTTACCGAAGTGCAGTAAATACAAGGTTGGCACATGAAGCATGCAGGTGTGTCTCCTAGTAAACTATATTCTTCAGTAATAATAATTAGGGCAAAAATTTAGTGATGTGTTGAGTATATCATAACTCGCACTTGGGAACATGTCAAGTTGTGACTTAAGAGTGTTCAATCAAAAATTATTTTTGAAAATTTGTTGAATAAAATTGTTAGTATTCATGAAAGTAATAAATGTGTGATGGGAAAAATTTCTTCACATTACAAATAATAAATAAATGTATGATTATGCTGCCCAAAGTGACTAATTTGGCCTTTTTGGTGCATAATTCATGAACAAACCGTGTGATATAATTTATTAACATTTTGTGAAAATAGTGAACAAAAAAGTATTAATCAACTTAGTATATAGTAAATAATTTTTTTAAGTGTTACCAATTATTTTTCAACAAATGAAGACTGTACAAATTTCAACTCAAAATTTGAACAAATATCATCTTTGGCTAAAAAAGTAGATTAATAATATATATAAAAGGTTAGGTTAAAGGGCACTAGGCCAGGAATTAGTATATTAAGAGAGATAGGACATCAGCAAACTTACCTTAAAAGACAAGTTCACTAACATCAGAGTAGTAGTCACAAACACAAAATACACAAAAGCTCACAAATTTTCAACACCACTGGCATTTTCTTCAGGTGAGTAGAGGGAGAGAGAGAGAGACACTGTGTCTCTCTCTCTCTCCCTCTACTCACCTGAAGAAAATGCCAGTGGTGTTGAAAATTTGTGAGCTTTTGTGTATTTTGTGTTTGTGACTACTACTCTGATGTTAGTGAACTTGTCTTTTAAGGTAAGTTTGCTGATGTCCTATCTCTCTTAATATACTAATATATATAAAATTCATTGCTAGAGTTTACTATAAATGTGGGAGTTATGCCCATCTGTCAAATTTGCATGGCGAGGACTATAAGGGGGAGAGAGGGGAGGGGAATATATTGCTTGTCTTAGTGAGTTAGGATCTTTACTACTCTTAGCGGCAGTTGCGATAAAATCTAAAACAAAATTCCTTATAGCGCTAAACTGGGCGCTCAGACGAACACCCTTATGTCAGACTCGATTTGGCCTGCATTTGCAGATGCAGTTCACTAAGTCACTCAGCTCAAGTTGCCGAGTTACCAGCTTGAACTGCCAAGTTTAGTATGTTAAATCACCCGCTGCTTTGAGATTGACTTGGAGCGAAGAATAAATAAAATAGTTTGCAATCACTTCAACTGACCTTTTATGTTTTAATAAATAAAGCAGTTATGCAGTAAAATATACAATTTATTTTAAACAAAATGTGCATTTTTAACTAAGTAATTATAATTTAGGGATTGTTTATTAAGTTAATAAAATATCAACAAAAACTAACTAAATGTAAAAAATACAGTAAATGAGGTCAAAATATAAATAGATATAAAAATTAAAATAATAAACTAGCTTGTTTTACTGAAATAACTGAATAAATCCTCCTGTATGTTCAGTTTCATTTAACAAGTTGGCTCAACTCGTTCTGGATATTATTACACAGTTGGATATCTTTGTAAACTTTCAAGCTTGGGTGTTTTCAACTCAAGTCAACTTGACAGCCGAGTCAGAAGGCGGTTTATTACAATAGCATTTCACGGCTCCAATTAATTGATACAACTCTCCAGCTACGAATTCAAAACACTTTGTTAACCTTTGTGCGAGTTCTCGACTTGTTCACAACCAATAGCAGTTCCATTCCATAGTTCAACTTTAGTTGAATATAAAATGTTTCGGATCAGTATCCAACTTGAGCTGACTCAACTCGACACATCATTGCACAAAATGTCCATATCCCTACAGGAGTATGGAATAAGTGCATGTAAATAGTAATAAAGTTCTGGAACGTCATGTCTGATATAGGCTCAAGCAATATTTAAATTCAAGAAGTTCAGATGATTCGATTTAATATTTTATTAACAAATATTCAATGCTTTGATGATTTTTTATCACTCTTGTCAGTTCTATCATTCACATTTACTAACTATTGTAAATCTGTTCACTCAAATAATAACTTGGCATGGTGAATACATTTGTTTAACTTAATCTAATGCCTTTTCTCCAATTGAACATTAACGGAACGTCATATACTATTTTTTATAACTCTTGTCAGTTTTATCATTCACATTTACTAACTATTGTAAATCTGTTCACTCAAATAATAACTTGGCATGGTGAATACATTTGTTTAACTTAATCTAATGCCTTTTCTCCAATTGAACATTAATGCCTGTTGCTGAGCGTAGGATTAGCTCTGAAGCAAGCAATGGTTCAGGAGGAACAGTTGTAATCTTGAACGTCTGAATCAGCTTCACTATTACAGCTTTCATTTCAAGCATTGCAAACCGCTGACCTGCAATATAAAAAAAAAATAGATTGTCTCAAACTTCAAATTGATTTTGTTATAAATTGCAGTTGTTAATCAAATTAATATTCGTGCTAAGTGAAATTAAATGGCTTATATGTTTAAAAATACTGAAAACTCTCCTTACATCTTTCAGTTAGTATTGTTTTTGAACAAATTTTTGTAAGCCTGTCTTACATTCTACTGTCGGTGTAGAAATTATGTGTAGTCGAATTTGAAGGTTATTTACTAAGAAATTAAGTGGCCTATGAAAAATCCAATCACACTACTGTTTTTCTCATTTAATTTAGTGTTTGAAATATGCATTAGTTTTGATTAGCATTTACAATACATTACATTCACATTAACAAACCACTCCCTGTTACTATATCATATCTCAATAACTCAAATATCATGGATGCATCTATGCATTGATGCTAAAACTCTTTCTGATGTTCTAGAGCAGAAGAAAATTTCACTTGTTTAGTATGTTTTTCTTCAGAAGTTTTATAAAATATATTTAGCGTTCATTTGGATAGCAAATGAAATGTGATACCAGAGAGAGTAGCAAATAGGATTTGAGTTTGCATTCATTTATGACTATGAGTTAAACAATATTATATTTTCTGGCTTTGAAATTGCTAGATCATATCAACAACATTTGTATATGTGTCAAGAGTGATTTATTTTGTCTAAGCAGTTCAATTCATGTATATTAAGAATTTCTGTACAGTAATAGTTAGTGAGGTATGGGACGTTACTATGGCTATATCTGTGTACTTAGAATATATTGATATAATGTCATTTGACACATAGCCTTTGAAAAAGGTTTGTGAACTGTAGGCAATACTTACCAATGCAGTTACGGGGGCCGGCACTGAATGGAATGTGGTTAAATGAATACCGCCCAGCCATCCTTTCTGGCAAGAAATTGTCTGGGTTAAATTGTGTGGGGTTAGGAAATACTTCTGGATTCCTTTGAACTTGGTACAGCATAACAACTATTTCAGCCCCAGCAGGTATAGTGTGTCCAGCTATTACAATATTAAAAATATGAGTAAAAAAAAATAATAATAATAAAAAACAAGTGCCTATAAGGGTTATGTAGTGTTAAATTAGTAGTTTAGAATTGCACATCAGAAAAATTGCAAGGGCAAATAGGTCCACTTGCAAACAAATGTCACACAAATTTAAGGCGAGTCTTAAAAATCATACAAGGGAAAAATAAAATAACTAAAATAATTCAATATTGGGTTGAACTATTTTTCAAGATAGTTGGCATATTTTTTATCAAATCCTTGGAATGAGGTAAGTTTTTTTTTTATTTCAATCTAGCATTGTAACATTCAGCCACATTGATGTTTGATGAACCAAACATACTGTGATTATTTCAACCAAACAAACTGTAAAAACTGTGATTGTTCGAACCAAACAAATTCAAATCACCATCATTTACAAGATCTTCTCCCAAGGTTGTGATTGGGACTGAGGCTGATGTACATAAAAAGTTATTGAAAATATCCAGTACTGTAAACGGGGTTGATAAAATTCCTCTAAAAATCATTAAATGCTCAGGGACTCCTCTGCACTTTAAGTGTGCAACAACATTACAATTTTATAAACATAAATATTTTCTTTTGAGCAGCAGTTCATTTTACATTATTTTAAATCTCACTTATTATTATTTTGATGGCTGAAAAACACATTCTGAGATCTTCCCACGCTCCTTCAGAGTGAAAATATTGAAGAATTAATAACTTTCGGCACATCTTTAAGTAAATCCAGATTTGTTTTATTCTTCTAATGTTAAATAGAAGAAATTCTTCTAATGGTCAAGAAATAAAGGAGGCGTTGTTTTAACAAAAAAATAGCTTCACATATAATACATAAGGATTTTCTTCCCATAGTATCTCCTGTGGTTACAGCTATTTTTAATTACGAGACTTTCATCCTCTAAATTTGCAACTGGGTGAAAATCTGCCATTGTACTGTCCCTTACAGAAATACTGTTTCCTGAGAGACCTTCTGACTTAAGAATTATTAGTATTTTATAAGCCTTAAAACGTTCAGTGCGGGTGGACCGTATACGATCCACCGCCGGCCGGGCGCTGGTGGCGCGTGGACCGGGCCCATACCACTACACTGTTGTTGCTATGCAGTCAGTGTGAGCTCAGCTCTTGCGCGAGGTAGACCTTACATTGGCCGCTATACGAATGTGAACTGTTCTATATTTTTGCGTTTTCCGTTTTTATCTATCGTTTTTTCGAGCGGAGTTTTACAATTATTGATGTAATTTAGTGATTTATTCATGTAAATAAGTTTGTTCTTTATGTAAATAAGTGTGTTTAGTGTATATTATTGTAGTATTAGTGTAATTTTTATTGTTGAAACATGGCTGACAACCCTGTTGATGACCTTGACTTGAGTGACGACATTATTACAAGTGAAGATTCTGACACCGAAAGTGACGAAAGTGATGATTATGATGAAGTTTTAAACCTTATTTGGTGTAACAACACTGCTGGACTCAAAAAAATTAACTTTTTGAAGGACAATAAGCTATTGGTGGCCATACCTGGTGATGGCTCACCTATTGATTGGTTTTCCAGCATCCCAAGGGGCCGATGGACCGTATCCAGACCACAACTTATGACGTCATAAACAACTTTTTCCCATGCTACAACCAACTTCATTTTGCTGTTTTTGGGCTGTCTATACCTTATGAAAAGTAAAATTAAATTTTATAGTACTTAGTTTCCCGGGTCGGTTAGAGTGTTTTTACTATAGCAGTGAACGTGTTAACCAAATGCCTTGAAAGAGTAGTTTATCAACAGACTTCTTTTTTCTTGAGTATAACAGATTGCTGTTTAACTTTCAGTCTGGATTTTGTTCTCATCACAGTACTGTCAGTGCCATTTTGTTCTCATCAAAGTACTGTCAGTGCCATTTTGTTCTCATCAAAGTACTGTCAGTGCCATTTTGTTCTCATCATAGTACTGTCAGTGCCATTTTGGTCTCATCAAAGTACTGTCAGTGCCATTTTGTTCTCATCAAAGTACTGTCAGTGCCATTTTGTTCTCATCATAGTACTGTCAGTGCCATTTTGTTCTCATCAAAGTACTGTCAGTGCCATTTTGTTCTCATCAAAGTACTGTCAGTGCAATTTTGTTCTCATCAAAGTACTGTCAGTGCCATTTTGTTCTCATCATATACTGTCAGTGCCATTTTGTTCTCATCATATACTGTCAGTGCCATTTTGTTCTCATCAAAGTACTGTCAGTGCCATTTTGTTCTCATCATAGTACTGTCAGTGCCATTTTAAAATTACTAGTGATATACATTATGTGATGAATCAATGAACAGTTCCAATTCAAACCAAATCAAAATGTTTGATTTTTGTAAGGGATTGTGTCTTCCACCCTCTTCTCCTTTTTAAACTTTCTTTAATTGGACTCTCAGTTAGATGAATTGATTGGATGAGGTCCTACAGTCTGATGGGTGTCAGTGCATCACATACTGCAACACAGTCTTACTGGAAGCCTGACACTCAAAACATGCCCCCATAGACTTCTGTCTTGTAATATACATATATATTATAATCCAAACCCAACAACATTATATGTATTAAACAATTGCTCCTGCATGACACATTTCTGCTTTTTTTCTCTTGGTTGTATTTAACACTGTGCGATACATTCGATTTTCTGTAATTACAGCAAAACTGTATACGAAAAAATCACATACTTTGAACAGTAATGAAGAGGATAGATTTCTGTCTCCACCAGTATAATTTGAAGAACTATTCATAGGCTGTGGACCGGTGTCAGAGAAATATAATCAGCTGTTTGTATTCGCTTAGTGTAAACACTAGTGAACTGATACGGCTACACACAATGCAGTATTGTTTTGATGTGTTATTTTCATTGTAAATAAATATTTGTTATAGGTTATGGTGGTTAGTTTTTTATTGTTTATTTTAGCTTTTATCATGAGTGAATTTAGTACGTTTAGTGCTATTAGATGTTGTTCATATGATTGTACATTCCTAGCGACATTGAAGATTTGTTTTTTTTTTTTACTTGGCATTTTTATAATTCTATTACCTATTTTGCATTTGTTTCCCTTTATAATTTTATTACCTATTTAACATTTGTTTCTCTTATTACTTATGCCAAAGGTAATACAGTATTTATGGCCACATTTTTCCTCAAGCAATGTGTAAACACATTTTGCACATAATTGGGCAGTATTTTACTTATGCACGATGTTTTCAACGTTTTTATTTTTTTGCTTTTCTAAATATGCAAGTATGTGATATGATTATATTCACAATAAAATTTGGAACATTTAGAATATCTTGGATTTTTCATTTACATGTATTGTGTAACTATTCATAGTGCTCATGTGTAAAAAAACAAAGAAATTTCACTCAAAAGTTTATGAAGCCTGTATTTTTTTAATTACTGGCATGTTTCTACATTTTCTATTACCTTACAGAGCATAGTTTTGTGAACAGTTCGATATATCATTCATGGTATTTGAACAGTTTTTGTATTTTTTGAAAATTATTAAAGCTAATCTTGTAAAATGCCTAAAATCGCAGTATCACTGGAAAGTGATTTAATCATCAGTTAATATACAATTTAACATACAATAAAAATTATTAGCTCAACTCAGTCTTCATACAGGCAAACTTGCTTATGTAGGCTTATTTCCATACATTTATTACTTTATTTAAAGTGATAAAAATTAATTAAGCTATGGTTTTAATGCTTTTGAAACTTGCAGAACATACCAAGTAATCATTACTTTAACTACAAATAAAGATTTATTTCATTACATTTCGCTCAAACTTTTCTACTAAAGAATATAGCAATTGTTTATCATTCAAATTTATGTGAAAAGTAAATAACTTACAAGGAACTTTAAGATCCTCAAACAATGTCCTACCGATGTAAGGTACAGAAGGATATAACCGGAGGGATTCCCTTATTACTTGATCCAAATACTTCATATTCATCAGGTCATAGTAGTTAGGATCTCTGCCTGAGTCACCTAAAACTTTGTTCACCTCTTCCAGTACTTTTTCCTGCAAAAGAACATATATTACTGATCACTATTTATAACCTGGTTGTTAAATAACTTCTAACAACAGTGTCTGTTTGAACTTCATTTTTTAATATTTTGCCTAGAAAAATTTAAACACTCCAGGTAATGTCTGTTTTTTTTCTTTTATTAAAACTTCACTTGCCAGCTTACATGCGCCTACAGGCCTGTGCATTAACTTTATTTATCAAGTGAAGTACTGACTGTTGGCTCAGTTGGAAATTCTAAACTTGGAACTTGCTCTCTGCAGTCCGAAGCCTTAGCCACTAACCCACCACACCGACAAATTTAAACAGTGAAGGAACTTTTTTCCTTTTTTTTTAATTTGAATGACATTAAGTAGTCCTAATATATTTTTTTTAAAACAAGAAACACAATCTATTAACGCAGACAAACACAAAAAGAATGATGTTAATACCTAACATCTTTTAAAAAATCAGATGTATTGACCGATGTTTGTCACATAACTGTACAATAACCAATAGTCGGAATCAGGTGTACAAACTGTCATTCTGCAGTGAATGAAATACTCTAGCCAACGAAACAAATTGCAATGTTATATGCGCTTTGAATGTTTTGCAAAAAATATATTTGTATGCCCTTGTTTGCGTGTTCTTTCAAAAGCCATTATTGGTGCATTACAAGCTGTTGTAAAAAGTTGTAATAAATAAATTATTTATTGCGATATAAACAAATAAAAAATTGGGTAGAAAGCCTGAAAGTTCTTGCGTCGGTTGGTACCATCTCGAGGAAATTTCGTGCTGTACGTTGGCAATGGTCACGTGACAAATGTAGAAGAGCGGCCGGCCGTCAGTTTACGTTAAGCCATCTTTGTTTATACACAACGCTATCTCGACCGCTTATATTTACCATAATAAGTTTAGTGAACTGAAATGAAATGAAAGTATAGTGTAGTGTATTTCATATATAATATATTTTAGTGGAAGTGACAGTGCATAAAAGGAAATTAGTTTTAGGCATTTTTCAATAAGTCCTACCACTAATCAACATTATATTATATTTATATAAAAGCACTATCACTAGCTTCAATATCATAATAATAACAATCCTATATACAAATAATGCAATATAGGGCTGAAAAGAGGCTGGAGAACTACGAGAGAGTAAAATATTTCATTTTTTTAGTGTATTTTAATTTTACAACCATGTATTTATGTAAGTACTAGCCTAAATATTTATTTCATTATCCAATTTGACATGTAAAATTATGGTATTAGTTTAGCATTCTCATAATAACCTAAGATCTTGAGAAAAAAATAATATGTATTATTTGTGTTCGCTCAAAATGACGCTATTATTTTATTTATCGACAACAGTATATCATAGTATGTTATTATCCTACAACAAAACTTTATTTTTGTCACGAATATAATTATTTTTTCTATATTTCTAATCATATATTTCTATAGTTCCTAGACAACTTTTTCTTGTCTATTTAATGCTAATTTTTTTAGAATTTTTACATGTACTATTTGATTACCTACAATGATCATATTGTAACTTTGCACATTTTTTCATTTTTGCGTTTTATGTAAACAAACAATTTAACAAAAAAACCTTGTTGAGTATAAGAAAGTACAGTTCTTCAGACGAAAAACGAAATGATAAAATTTAAATTTGGAGCATATTTAGTATTTTTTATGATTTTAACAAAAAAAAGCTTGCGATGCACTGAAAAGAGCACTTTGCAGTTGGGAGTTCATAATGGACCACCATTCACCATCTAGGGTTAAGGATGTTTTATTAAATATTTTGATTTGTCAACAATAATGCGTGTGCCATAAACATATAAAATTTTGTTTAGCTTTAAAAAAAATCATGTTTACATGAAACATATTAAATATTAATTCAACCAATATAATTTTTTTATTATATTGGTAACCGTTCAAAAACTACATACCTTATCTTGTTAACATATTAAAACATAATCTTGTAAAACTTTAAATTAATTAGGCATTGTTATGCAAACAAATTTATTCTATGTAATGTTAACATCATAGTGTCGTATATACAACTATGTAAACTTTATCATGTGATTAATCCTCCGAGTGCCGACCGTCTCAACAAATTTAATGGTATTTCCAGTGCCAGCGTCTCGATTAAGACGAATAAAACATCACGTCACTATTTAGTTTATAATTTCGCTGATTGTGGTTGTATCGCAATGTATTTTACATATTACTACTCCCAATAAATCGAAGAATCAAACGAGTGTAGTTTCGATATACCGAACGATCGAATACTAACATTATTGAAGCGAATACAACAGGTGATTTGTAGTCTGTGTTATGATTCGTCCATGCCATCTTGCGTTGTTGTCATAGTTACCCGTAGTTTTGTTTTGTGTTTTATATGGTTTATTTTTGCTGTTTTCATCATATTATTACTAAAAATATGAATTAGTATTATTAACAGTGTTTATGATGAGTGAGTTGAGTCGCTCTAGTGCAATTAGGGAAGCATTGTTTGATGATGATGATTTACCAAGTAATAATTCTGATATTGGAACTGACATAGAAGATTGCCCTTCAGATGTATATCTCAATAACTTTTCTTCTGGAAGCGGAGAATTGTATGAACCATCTTATAGTAATGACAGTGACTCTTCAATGATTTTGTGAGTAACATTACTGTTCCTTGGGTTAGTAAGGACAAAACTATTGGTATTTCCACAACAGAAATATTAGATAGGCCTAGGCCTACAGTCTCTTCTGACTCTGAAGATGATAGTTCTAGGGCTAGTACTTCAACTCAAGCAAATAGACCTAAAGATGTTTGGTTCTAAATTTATCCTCCAGAGAGTGCTGAATTTGACCCAAAAGATAAATTTGTTGTGAGAAATCCGGGACCTAAAAATCTTCCCCTAAAAACCTTTCACTTAGTTTTACTTGTTTTTCACAGACTTTATATGGTCTTTGATTGTCAAAGAAACAAACTTGTATGCTTCCCAAGAAATTGAAAACAAAAGAAACAGTGGAAAACTTACAACAGGCAGCAGATTAACAATTGGATAAATGTTACCATAAAAGAAATAAAACGTTACATAGGCCTAGTCATAAATATGGGCCTAGACCCTCGAAAAAATTTAAAGAACTATTGGGTAGATCATCCATATCAAAAAATCCAATATTTTACAAAAACTATGTCTTGTAATAGATATCAAATTATTCGATCAATGTTTCATATCAGCTCAACAATTTTTCTTCCAAAAGGCAGACCAGATCATGATCCCTGGTATAAAATCAGACAATTTCTTAATGCTATGAATCAGTCATTCTAAAAGTATTTTGTACCATTTCAAAATTTAGCAATAGACAAATCATTGATTGGCATGAAAAATAGATGTTCATTTATCCAATTCATTGAAAATAAAAGACACGCTCAATTTGAAATCAAAATATTTGAGCTGTGTGACAGCCACACTAGTTATGTAATGCATTCTGAGTTATACAGTGGTAAAGGCTTTTTAGACGATGGTTCCAAAACACCATTTACAGAAAAAGCTATGATGCATCTTTTACTATGATGTAATTTATAGGATAAAGGGTACCATCTCTTTACTGATAATTTCTATACCAAGGTATCACTTGCCAATCAATTGTTTTTTCAAAAACATGTACAAGATGTTATACATCTAAATAGGGTGATGAGGGCTATCAGTGGTTCCCTCATTGCAACCCATCAACCGTGGCTTCCAATGCTTTGCAACATAGCTCCTTCGGATATAAAATTCAAAGAGGTACTTCACAGACAATTCAAAAAGATCCTATCTACTTCAAAATCCCCCCTTTTTGCAAGATATCCATTTTAGATAATTATAAACACGTAAATTATAACTAACGATAATCTCACTAAAAAATGTACAGAAAATTCAGCACTTTCCCTATTTGACAAATCACTAAAGGACTAAAACAGAACAAGCATTACATCATTAAGGCCAGAGAACTAAAGTTGACAATTGCTTACTATGAGTGGTGAATACAGCCAACAATAATGTACGTACAACTGATTTGCCAGATGCAGTGATGAGTTGGCTTTCATAATGCAGCAAGTCTTGACAGTCATGACATGGATGGGGATGGATGCGGGATGGTGGGTACCCTACTGAAACAGATGCGCTAATGACATAGAATCTATCACGCGGTTTTAGCTATTTTGCATCATTCTTTCCACAGTTATGGATGATTTAATATTTCTTAGATTTATCTCTTAACTTAAATTGAAAATATATCATACCAGTTTCAATAATCTTTCTTAGTCATCTATAGATGATCAAACATTTCGCCAATGTAAGACTGTTGGACACAACTCCTGGGCTTTGATTTTTGTTGTTCACTCTAATAATTACAGATATCATTCTATTATTTTAAAAGCCTGCCATACAAAAAAAAATGTAAATATCAAATAAATAATTAATTGAGAAATTGGTCACCTGAATTTCTGGATGTTTACCCAACAAATAGACAGTAAAGCCAATAGAAGATGATGTAGTATCATGACCCTGTAACAAAATTATATTATTATGCTTTCTGTAAGAAACTATAGACAACACTTAAGTACATGCGCATACACTAACACACATGTACCTACTCTGCATTAACTAGCACACAAAATGTATAAATTATTATTTGAAGTTATAGTTTCACTAAACTGGGAGGCAAAAAGGTTTTGTTATTGAATTGAAAATTATAATTTACTCTGCATTTTATTCAAGATTTTAAATTGTAAACAATATGGATTTCAACCAAATCCATTTAATGCTGTAGCTTCAAAAATTTAACAGATTTTGTTCATTCTCCTTTTATCGTCTTTTCTGCGACCATCTGAAAGCATTTAATTGCGTTGGTCACAAAATATTAATAGAGAAATTTAGGAAGGTGTGGTGTAAATGAGGTGGAATTAAACGGTTCTCATGCTATCTAATAGGTCACAGTAATGTTGTAGAGATCAAACATCTTCACTCTAGTCAAATCAATAAGTTCCAAATCTCAAAAGATCTAACCAATGTAGTTGTGTTCCTTTTTTTTAACTTAGACTACGTCTACTTCAACAGTTAATCGAAAAAATAATTTTGTTTGCACATGATACTTTTATTCTTATAAAATCACAACTAAATAATAACTTGCCACAATAATTGTTCAATAACTGAAAGCTTTGTTTTTTATAGAATTTATTTTTTTAAATTAGACACCTAACCTATTAACATGCCAGTTTTCAAAGGACCCTTAGCACCCAGGAATACCAATTGTTTAATACATTTTATAGTCACTTAAATTCATGTTTTTAATAGTCACTTATATACTATGATTAGTAAAACTTTCCATGGTGACAAAGGTGTATAATATTTTTGAAAATAAATATATACATACATATATGTTTACATGTCCCACAAGTCTTACAAATATTCTGACACAACCATTCCCTTAACTTACAACACTATTATTACTTTCTTTTTCAATCAATAAAAATCTTATACCATCCATTTAAAAATCAATTGTTTTTGTTTTCAAACCACAATAATTTTTAGCCATAACTACATTTTGAAGTGCCATTTCATCTATATTGAATCAAGTAAAACACATCAGTCAGCTTTGGTAAGAAGGCAACCATTATAACAAAGTAAGACCAACTTGAACAGCTGAATATTCGTTCAAACAACTGTAGATTCAAGTGAATTGTGCTGCTATCTAACAATAAAAGTCAAAAAAGTCAGTAGCATGAGACAGTCTTGTCACAGAATGATTGTGGTAACATACTTGGCAGCGAGAAACTCTCGTTATGGCATGTCATTGGGTTAATACTTTATGTTGAGAGTGATGAAAGATAAAACAACAAGATAAATGATGAAAGAGATACAATCATAACATTGTTAAAAAGTTGCTATTTTTATGACTGATGATTTTGTCAGTTGCACATATGAATGTACATGATTTTGCGTTATGTTTTTTTGACAACTTAAGGTTCATCTTCTGCATTTTACTTTTTTTCATGAGGATAGTAATAATTTAGCAGTGAATATCCAATTTGAATTCCAATCTGAATTACTGTATTGCTTCTTAGAATAGGTCCTTTGTACAATGATGATTGTACTAGGATATTCTTTATCATTAATTGGCTGATAAAGGTGCAGAACTGGTATCTGCATTCATCACCTATACAATAATTATTGTGGATGTTAGAGGAACTGAAAAATTAGTACCTATACAAGTTTTTGTTTAGGGTTGCATAGTTATGATTTTTCTTTAAAGTGTTAAATATTTCATTTATGTTTGGTTAAAGGGCACTAAGCCAGGAATTAGTATATTGGGAGGGATAGGACATCAGCAAACTTACCTAAAAAGCCAAGTCCACTTATACCTTACAGTAGTAAACAAATACAGGAATATCACATTTTTTACAAATTTTCAGTGCCAATGGTAGTGAAAATTTGTGAAAAACGTGATGTTCATTTATTTGTTTACTACTGTAAGGTGTTAGTGGACTTGACTTCTTAGATAAGTTTGCTGATGACTTTTCTCTCCTTATATACAAATAGTTAATTTATTCTTTAATTTTGTTAGTGTTGATCTGATTTGCATTATACTTTTTAAGTTTATATGTAACTAGCTGCTTTGAGCTAGATTTTCCCCCCTTCCACATTTGTATTTGTTAAGTCAGCAGTACAATAAATATTTTTTTAGTTTTCATATTGTTCCTCCTGGAGTGGCCGTAGCTAAGGAGAGGGTCATCACCAATGAACATGAATGGTTGAACGAAGAGTGAGAGGCTTAAGTTTGCAATATTCCATTTTACTTGGACACAAATAATTATTATTAATTCCTAGCCAGTTTGGGTTGCATGAAATAAAGTTGAACTTGTTCTGACAACTCTCATAAACTACATCTCGGAGGCAATGGATGAGTCACTCACTGTACACAGCTGGTGTTTTCTGGAACCGGTTAAGGAACTTTGACTGTGTTGACTGTACTATTTTAATAAACAAACTAAGACAGATAGGAATTTTTGGAAATGCTTCAACATTTTTATGTTCCTATATTTCAGATGAAATGAAGTGAAAAATTGATAACCTTACCATGTTGACAGCGTGTAAAAATAGCGAGGTTAGGACTATTAAGTCCTCTCTTAATAGTCTCTTAACCAAAATGACATCATGTCTCATTCAGACGTGGCAAATGCTCTCTACCTCGCCTTAGACTATGGCGGAACATTGCATCTTCAAGTATATTTAGTGTTCTTCATCAGAAAAAAATCACTAACTTTACTTCTTAAGTGTGCAGTATTACTCATTTAGTTAATTTGTGTGTTCATATTAATGATTAAAAATTATTCTTCAGATTTATTTAAATGGAGACGATTTGAACTGTAAGTAACCAGTTTTCATTTCACTTTCATTTTTGTCTTTTTAGTTATACTTGGCTCTGTTTTTAACTAATACTTCTTTTTAAACATAAAGTTATACAAGAACTAACCTTTTGTACTTTTGAACTGTAGTTAACATTTGAATTTATATTTAACCCTAGAACACAAATGTTAGATCTTCGCATGCTATTTTCAAACGTATACGAGATTGTGGAAGTAGGCACATTGTGTGCTCTTTTGTAAAACTCAATAAAACATATGTTTATCATCAAGCAAGTACGACAAACTTGGTACCAATCGACGCAGAATGTTTTCTTCTGTACATTTCATATTTTTAATAATTTTGTTATACAATTTTATAAACGTAGGAATAAAATTAAAACGTGCAACTTGAAATTCCTGCTCGATTCCCGCCCAGCGGGGAGGGGGGGTCAGGAATGGGAAAAATGGCCGATATTTGTTGCATAACTGTAGAATAACCAATAGTCGGAATCAGGTGTACAAACTGTCAGTCTGCAGTGAATGAAATACTCTAGCCAACAAAATAAATTGCAATGTTGTAGATGCTTTGGTTGTTTCCCCAAAATTGTGTTTGTATACCCTTTTTTGAGTGTTATTTCAAAAGCCAGTATTGGCGCGTTACATGCTGTTGTAAAAAGTTGTAATAAATAAATTATTTATTGCGATATAAACAAATAAAAAATTGGGTAGAAAGCCAGAAAGTTCTTATGTCGGTTGGTACTGTCTCGAAGAAATTTTGTTCCGCTCGCGCATGCACGAAGCTTAGGGAAGGGAGGTTGACGCGTCGGAGTGTGCACCAACGTCGCTACGGTCAGGAACCGCCGTCGCCCTTGTGGATCTGAACAGATAAGTAGCCTTGTAGTTTAAGTTATTTGCAATTATTTAAAATGTTTCAATTAGGCTAAATTATCAGAAAGGGAGAGGAGCAGAACCATTTGGTAGTAATCAATTAGAAAACCTTTTAATGTAGAATTACATAAATTGAGGGCACGAGGGGATCACAGCCAGCCAAATTATTTGCACCATTAATCATTAAATTAACCCTTTTCATTTAATTAATCTAAAGCTGATCAAAGCTGGCTGTGTTTTATAGGGAACCTGTTGAATCACTCACGCGGCCCACTTGTCGAATTTAACACACACGCTTCTAAATTCAGCGGGAAACAGAGCCAAAATAATCTTGTAAACAAGGCACGGATCAGCCTGCCTTTTTCCCTCAAATTGGTATCAGCCCGTTTTTTCCCCTCAAAGAGCGGCCGTCAGTTTACGTTTAGCCATCTTTGTTTATACACAACGCTCTCTCGACCGCTTGTATTTACCATAATAAGTTTAGTGAATTGAAATGAAATGAAAGTGTAGTGTAGTTCATATATAATATACTTTAGTTCATTTTAGTGGAAGTGACAGTGCATAAAAAGGAAATTAGTTTTAGGCATTTTTCAACCAGTCCTACCGCTAATCAACATTACATTATATTTATATAAAAGCACTAGCACTAGCACTTCAAAATCATAATAATAACAATCCTACATACAAATAATGCAATATAGTGCTAAAAACAGACTGAAGAACTAAGAGTGAGTAAAATATTTCATTTTTTTAGTGTATTTTAATTTTATAACTATGTATATATTTATTTTATATTTTATCCAATTTGATCAAATAAGATATGTAAAAAAATATGGTATTAGTTTAGCATTATCATCATAATCTTGGGAAAAAAATAATATGTATTATTTGTGTTTGCTCAGAATGACACATTTATTTTATTTATCGAAAACAATATAACATAGTAAGTTATTACCCTACGTCAAAATTTTATTTTTGTCACAAATATAATTATTTTGTTTATATTTCTATTCAGAAATATCTGTTTTATCAGTTTTGTTTCAGAAAAAAATCCTCAAAAATTATAATATTTTTACTATGATTACAATATGCATAACTTTTCAAGAGCCGTTTACACAATTTGTGCACACTGACCTTTGGTGTTATAAATGTTATACTTTTTAGAATATAGTCATATATTTTACATTAATTGGTCGGTAGCGTAGTTGGTTCAATCCCAGCTTTATGTGCTAAGGTTCTCAGTTCGATCCCAATCAGAGTCAATACATTTTGAGAAGGATCAGCTGATAACCACCGGCTGTTCATTTGTCATTGGGCTATTAATTAATGACACTTTCTAAGGAATAGTCGGCCTTAGTTTGTAACAATGACTACATTCGCTCATCTACACTCATCACACTCATTCGAAATCCATATTCGCCCATATCTTGACGATCGGCGTCTTATGAATAAATAAATAAATAAATAAAATAAATAAATTTTCTTGAAGCTAATAGATTGTACTAATAAAGTACATGTAGCAAAAAATTATAAATACCCCTTATTTTTGGATTGTTATGTAATTTTTCAAAGAATTTTTTGTTTCTGTGGTAAATTTTTTTTTCACAACAAACTAAAAATATAAAACTTTGCATATGGGTACAATATGACTATTTTTCCTAAACAACTTTTTCTTGTCTATTCTATGGTAATTTTTTATAAATTTTACATATACAGTTATTTATTTTTATTTTTTAGTGCTCCTAAGGAGGGTTAAAAGTTATAATTAACATACATTTTTTAATTTTTTCAATCTTTTCTAGAAAATAATTATTTAATTTTTTTAAAGTTTTGATGGTAGTATGTGAAAGTACAGTTCTTGAGAATGAAAACTAAATGATAAAATTGACATTTGGAGCATATTTAGTATTTTTTATGATTTTTACAAAAATAAGCTTGCAAAACGCTGAAAAGAAGCACTTTGCAGTTGGGAGTTCATAATGGGTCACCTAGTATTCACTATCTGGGGTTAAAACTACTTTGTATATCAAAAAATGATCGTTATTTACAAAAAATTCATTCTCTTCAAAATTTTTCGCATTTTTAACTACTGACAAATTCGGAATAGGCTGATTTTCTTTTTGTATAGTGGTGTTTAGAATAGCAGGACTCTACTGTACTTGGCCTTTTCAAACGTGTTCATTTCATTTGTTTTCGTTTAATAGCTGAAGAATGAAATTCATAATATTAAAAATGCATCAATTATAGAGCAGCTTTGTTATGCGGATTATTATTATCAAAAATAAAAAATAAACATGTTTCTTTCTTTACAAAACAGCTGTTATTAACCCTAGATTACGGATTATGGTTTGGAGCGTGTACAGGGATGCTTTTGCCGCATGCTGTAAGCCTTTTTTTATGAATTCGAAAAAAATAGTAACTGAAGCTGTAAATTATAAAACAGCATATCGTTTTTCTTTTCATAAATCATACTTTCATATTAAATAATTATAGTTGGAGTAACAACATTGTAAGAAATTGATATGTTGAGTAGAGTGAATCATGTTTTTGTAACTTTTGTAACCCTCATAGCTGGTATAACAAATGTTTAGGAATAATTTCAAGAGAGCCAAAATGTACCTATTTAGTTGCTAAATAGTAACCACTAATCATATTTCCAATAAAAAATATATACCATTATGGATTTTTTTTTTTTTTGAAAAAAATTGAAATATTTGTAGCATTAAGTGTTATGAACGTTATAAACACATGCGAAAGCAATAAAATTATTTTAAAAGTATTTAAAATTTTTCATATAAAAAGCCGGATTACTGGAGTTCAATTGCAAAACATTCATTAATTACATAATAGAATGTATATTATAACTAAAAAAGTCAATTTTTACAATAAAGATGGTACTCAATTATAGTTTCAAAGTAAGAAAAGTATGGTACTCCAGTTGAAACGGTGTTATAACACTGTTTCATATGCATCAGAAACAAGCTTACAACAATTGAAAACAATAATATTTTAAAACTTTGCAAACAAGTAAAAAATTTAACTATTTTTTCTTTTTTGCAAAGTTTTAAAGGATTAATGTTTTCAATTGTTGTAAGCTTTTTAGCTTGTTTTTTATGCATATGCAACAGTGTTATATAACATAGTTTCAACTGGTGTAACATACTTTTCTTACTTTGAAACTATTGTACATCTTTATTGTAAAAATTGACTTTTTAAATTACAATATATATTCTATTATGTAATTTAAGCATGTTTTGCAATTGAACTCTAGTAATCCGGCTTTTTCACTAATCCAACACATACCTGGTCTGAATTGTGTTGGATTAGTATAGTTACTAATCCAACACATATATATAAAAATATATATAAATAAATATATATAAAATAGGGACTACTGTAGTTTATTTTACCACCACGTTTTAGAGGCCTTTAAATAGTATCATACAGTTGTTTTGTAAACAAAATGTCAATTAAATGAACAGTATTGAACATGGTTCTCAGAGACGATTTGGCAACACTGCCTAAAATGTTACTGGACTATTTTGATGCGGTTTACACTACACCAATTGCTACTGCACATTTCACCCAATTTCACACATTTTTCTTCTTTCACAGTCAATGTTTCACATTTCTTGAATCCTTGCTTCAACTGCAACCCCAAATTCTGCTCTAATCAACTATTTTATTTCAGGGTGTAGTTGTGGACTGGATGGAAAAATAGTATCATTGGGAACATTTACCGTATCTCAAAATAATGTCTATTTACAAAACAAAAACTATTTATATAAAAAAAACTAAAAAAATACATTTAATATTACAATAACTAGAGATAGGTAACATGGACTTTAAATAACCTCTAAGAAATATAAAATATATACCCAGGAGTAATATTAATTTAAGTGAAAAATGTTTTAAATGTTTTTCTTTTAATATTTTAATTTTCTATGTTTCTTTCATCATGACATACCGGTACCTATTTTAAGGTAAAGTGTAAGCTATGTAAAATGTATTGTACCAATAAATATCAATTGATTGATTATATAGTAAAATCTAAAAACACTACATCTAGAACGAAATGTAAAACATACTGCAAACATAAATGTGTTAACTTCATCCCTGATGTCACTGTCTGTGAGATGAACTGATGGATCTTCAGCATATGACAGGAGCAAATCCAAGAATACTGGCCGCTTCTTAGAGCCTATAAAAATAAATTATATTATCTTTTAATCAATAAAAGAGGAATTTTTATTTATTTATTCATAAGACGCCGATCGTCAAGATATGGGCGAATATGGATTTCGATTGAGTGTGATGAGTGTAGATGAGCGAATGTAGTTATTGTTACAAACTAAGGCCGACTATTCCTTAGAAAGTGTCATTAATTAATAGCCCAATGACAAATGAACAGCCGGTGGTTATCAGCTGATCCTTCTCAAAATGTATTGACTCTGATTGGGATCGAACTGACAACCTTTAGCACATAAAGCTGGGATTGAACCAACTACGCTACCGACAAATTAAGTGTGATTGTCAGTGATATGGCAGAAATATTAACTTTCATTTCCTGCAAACCATTAAAGGAACTGGCATGAATATGTTCAAGATTATAAAATTAAACCAATCTTATAATATCTTTAAATAATTTCATTTTATTTGTAATTTGTATATTATATCAACATAATTTGTTTATCCTTTTTTTATATTTGATTAAATAAAATTTAAAAATAAATATTGGTCTTAATTTTCTAGTAAACACTGCATCAAATAACAGGTACTTGTGTTCGTCAACTTCTGGTGATAGAGTGAAGTAGGGCTACCCATGTGGGGATCCATGGCCCAAGTTGCGCCATCAGCAAAAATTTTGGGAGGAATCCTGAACTTGGGGGAGGGGTTTGAAGTTAGTGTTGAAGGATATGTTTATTATGTTCATATTAGCTTTTGAAGATACATTTATTGTCATGATTGTCCAAATGATGTCAAAACAAACATATTAGGACGACTGCATCTTGAAACTTATCATTCAAATTTTATACACAACTTTTGATGATAAAATTTAAATGATGGTAGGCTATGTCTATTTAACTGCAGACGAACCCACTCTGTAGGTTGTTTCAGCCGAAGGAACATTAGAAGAATCTAACCTACAGTGACTAATCCTCTCCGTATCACCTTGCAAAAATGGAATCCCTTAGACCAGACTTTCAAATGGTCTACTATTTTATAGCATTGTTGATTTGCCAACGTCAACAAGAAAAGCAGCAGTCTGAGTGGGGTAGCTGTTATTCTTTTTTTTCACTTTCAATTCTTCACTGAATAATATTAATAACTAGAGGGATAAAGTTTGTCTATAAAGCAAACATCAGAGACATAATGGAAGATTTAAAGAAAGATGAACATGTGGCATTTGCCCATTGCATTTCTGCAGATCTATCAAGTGATAGAAATATGAGTGCCGGAGCTGCTAAAATCTTTAGACACATGTTTGGACAACCTCTGCCTTCTGATGTTTGCAACAATCATCTTGCATACCAAAAAATACCTAATGGGGCCTCTGTTTTCAGCCTGGTAACAAAGCCCAAATTTAATGCAAAACCAACTACTAGTGACTACAATGCTGCATTTGTTGAACTAACAAATCATTTTAAGAAAAAAAAGCTCAATCATCTGGTTTGCACTCCAATGGGTTGTGTCAGGGATAATATCTCACCTGAACTTTTTGCAAGCAACCTAGTAAATTTCCAACACATAACAGATGCATCAATAACAATAGTTATATACAACGAGGATGCAAGAAGAGTGATAAGAAGAGGTTTGCCCTATCAAGAGTTTGTGAAACACCTTAAGAAGGAAATTTCTAAAACCCACCAAACACTTTTATCAAAAACAAGCTGTGCACCGCATGAGAAATGCTGTTTTCCACCGGAACTTACTACAATCACAAGTAGTAACCACTCACTGTCAACTCCTCCAATTATACCAGAGGAGCAGTCCTGTCTGGAAGCACCTAAATCTACCCTGCTGCCTACCATCTTAGTAGCTCCAACATCTCCTATTTCTGTGGCACTTCCTTCAGCCACTCAGTGTGTTTAGAGTATCGGCGGATGGTCCCTGTGCTTCCGGCGTAAAATGTTCCTCCTTGAATCCATTTAATTTTACCATTTTTCATAGTAATATCCAGGGTCTGAGTCAACCATTAAAACTTGATGAAGTAAATCTTTTTCTTTCTGACATGAGTAAAAAACCTAACATTATCTGTTTTACTGAACACTGGCTAACTAAAGAAAATAATTTCCTTTTAAATAAAATAAATAGTTATAAGCCAATCTCAATGTTTTGTAGATCTAAACACATTCGAGGAGGGGCATGCATTCTGGTTGACCGGGGGGTGTCTGCCGAAATGTCCAGTGAAATAGGTGATTTTTCAAAAGAACATATCTTTGAGTGCTGTGGTATATATGTGAAACATCCTGTTAATTGTATATTAGTGTGTATTTATCGCCCACCTCGCAATGAAAATGATTTATTTGTCCAGTCCCTTAAACAATTATCATTGCTTTTGAAATTTATTCATTTGAGATACAGAAGATCTCGGATTGTTTTGGCGGGTGACTACAACATTAATCTTTTCAAAAATGACTGGAAAAAATCTGAATTTTGTAATGTACTAGAGTCTTTCAACCTAATTATTAATATTAATCAAGCCACAAGAACAACCGCCACATCTAAATCTTGCATAGATAATTTTTTTACCAATTTTGAAACCATTTCTAGCAGTGTAATCCAAACAGGATTATCAGATCATGATGCTCAAACAATAGTTATGACAACAAAAAAACAAATCAAAGAACCTATAAATAACCCACATACTACAAGTAAAACCCGCTTTTTCAAAAATTAAAATAGACAAATTTATTAACTTATTAGAAAATGAAGATTGGACAAGCCTAAAAAGCCTTTCTGATTCAGAAACTAATGCAAATGAAATTTATAAGAGTTTTCTTAATACTGTACTATTTCACTTTGAAATAGCATTTCCTTTAACTTCAGTAAAACAAAGGAAACGATCAGAAAATAAAGGATGGGTAACTGAGGGAATCCAGATCTCAAGTGCAAAAAAAAGGCAGCTTCATGAGCTCGCCAAGCATTCTGAGGATCCCCTGTTTCTCAACTATGTATCATGTTATAGGAAGGTTTTAAAAAAATGTATTATTGCTGCAAAAATTAGATATAACAGTGATTTCATTAAAAATTCTAGTAATATAGTAAAAGCATCATGGGATGTTGTTAAAAAAGAGTCTGGACAGATTAAGTCATCAAGTGGCATTGAACTGATAGTGCATGAGTCGGTGAGCTACAAGAGCCCACAAGACTTGGCCTCTTTCTTTAATGATTTCTTTACCCAAACATGTGGTCGATTACAAGAAAATCCAAATATGTGTCTTGCCGAGAACCACCTATCTAAATTGTCAGTTATCTCTGCATCTTTCTCAGATTTTCAGCCTGTTACTGTTAGACAAATAAAAGAAATAATTCATTCACTAAAATCACAAAAGTCATGCGGCTGGGATGAATTTCCTGTGTTTTTGCTTAAAAAATGTTCAGTATACCTAGCACATCCCTTAACATTTATTATTAACTTAGCTTTAAATCAAGGAATTTTTCCAGATCTCTTAAAGTACGCTGAAATCAAACCATTATATAAAGCAGGCAATAAAACATCACCAGAGAATTATAGACCGATTGCTCTTTTGCCAACCTTTTCAAAATTATTCGAAAAAGTTATTTACAGCCAAATTTCAAGCTTCCTAGAGAGCAATAATTTATTGTACTCTTCTCAATATGGGTTTAGAAAGGGGAAAAGCACTGGAACTGCAATATTTGATTTTATAGAAAGTGTATCATTAGCCGTGGACAAATCACATTATGCAATCGGAGCCTTCTGCGACCTGTCAAAAGCGTTTGACATTGTTAATCATTCAATATTATTAAAAAAATTGTCTTATTACGGCTTTAAGGGTAAGGCTTTTAATTTATTTACATGTTATTTAAATAATAGAAAACAAAGAGTGAAGCTTCATAAATATGGTGTAAGCAACTTTTGTAATGTTCAATCTGGAGTTCCCCAGGGATCGGTCCTGGGACCTCTGCTTTTTCTCATTTATGTTAACGATCTTCACTTAGCTGTTAAAGATTCAAAACTTGTCTTGTTTGCTGATGACACCTCTCTGGTTGTTACAAGTAAGGAAAAAGACATCTTATTTACATCCCATCTAGATGAAAATATGCTCAATATGATTAAGTGGTTCGATGATAATGGTTTTAAATTAAATCCAGAAAAGACTAAAATTATTAACTTTCATTGTAATTATAAAAAGTCTCCTTTCTCTGATAGCTCTTACTTACAAACCTCAACAAAATGTGTTGTCTTGTGGGTTCTTAGGAGTAAAGCTTGATAGCAGTTTCACCTGGGTGGATCACATTAATTATTTGATATGCACATTAAATAAAGCATATTATGTGCTACTGACATTGTTAAATGCTGCGGACTTAAAAACAATGCTGCAGGTATACTTTGCCTATGTCCAATCCCATTTGAATTATGGCATTCTTTTCTGGGGTAATTCTCAAATAAGTTCAAAAATATTCAAAAAACAAATCATTAGACTGATTATGAAAGCATCAACTAGAGATTCATGTAGACCTATTTTTAAATTTTTAAATATTCTTCCTGTTCCATGTCTATTTATTTTGCAGTCTCTAATTTTTGTAAAAAATAAATTATCATATTTCTTTTCTCATAATCACATCCATCAATATAGTACACGTAATTCAAAGCTTTTTCAATTTCCTGTTCATAAAAAAGTATTCTTTGAAAAAATGCCATTCTATTCTTCCATTCGTTTATACAACAAACTTCCGATAGAAATCCGTTCTGAACTGTCACCAGTAAAATTTAAAATTATAATTATTAATTATCTGTCCGAGCATTGTTTTTATAGTGTACAAGAGTACCTAGATTCTGATAAATAGTGACTATTCGATAATATTTTTGGAAAGTTTGAACTACTGAAACTTAGTTTTAATCTATTTTTAAGCTTTGACCTGTTGACAATTTACCTACCATATTGATATTTATTTCATGTAAATGGTGTATGTAATGTAAATAAATAAATAAAAAATAAAATAAAAATAAATAGTTTGGAGTTATTTTTATTAGCTGTTTAGTTCTTCATCATAATCCTTTGCTGTTGCTTAATATGTCTTAAGCCAAACTGCTATTTTTATATTGGTTTTATAAAGGCCTACATAAAGACCTTATTTATTATAATCTTCTAAGTGTATAATTTTTAATTTAATATGTAACATTGATAATCAAATGGAAAATAACAGACGTTTTTAAGCTTTTGACCTCATTGTGTTCTAATTAAGCAAAGTACTATATTACTTTCAATTCATGAACAAAAAAGGTAGAAAGCAAATAATTTATTCATTCAGTGAGTATTTTTACAGAACGTAGAACATCAAATTAAAACATACAGTTTATACTGAGAAACCTGTATATGAACCTGTATTCGTTTATCTTTTATTCGTTAGTTATTACAGTGTCATAGATATAATTGGAATCTAGTCACTGCTTGTCACTACGGTATGTATATTTTAGAGCCATATATATTGTATGGCTTTCATGGGCCAGCTACCAAATTAATGAAAGATTTTTAAAACAATACATATATAACAACTATCTAAATAAAATAATAAACTACAGTACAAAGTACTTCTGTCTTAATGTTTAAATATTGATCTCCTGACACAAAGCTAAATCCAGGTTTCTAAACCATTCAACAACTCCGTCTCCAATTGAATGAATACCAGCTAATCCTCCCTAAAAAGAACACAATGGGTACTCATTGACTATATGATCCATAGTGTGAACTTCATCTCCACACAATTACATGATTGATCATTTAGCATTCTCCTACTTTGACACAGTCTGGAGAAAGGGCCTGTTACTTTACAACTTGATTCCGTGTTAAGGTCCCCAATTTTTTTTTCCAGATAGTAAACATCATTTTATTGCAAAACCAATTACAGATTCTTAAATCTTAGACATTTAACTATTGTTTAACGCAGTTACCATCATGATCAATGCACTTTTGGCATAGCTCTGTACGTTTTTCCATACTTACGTCAACCAATCTCTTGCTGACTCACGCAGGAAGGAATCGTAACTTGAGAATTTCATTCCCTCAAGTGTTGTTTCAAGTTGAGAAACAAACATAAGAACCACTGAGGGCCAAATCAGGCTTGTATGGAGGATGGTCAATCATCCCAACTTTGGCAACATGATCCATGATTAGTTAAAAAAGTTAAAGATCATCTTATTTTACCAGGCGAAGTTAGGGTTCAGAAGTCCTCTCTAACACTTAACCTCGAGACCAACGGTTTAACGTGACTGTTTGGTATTCTTAAGTTTAACATAAGTATATATATATATATATATATATATATATATATATATATATATATATGTTATTTTTAATGGTCTTCAATTTATGTTATATTATTTTGTATGTTGGTATCACTTGGGCAATATAGCATTGGAGGTTAGAGGGTTTCCCCTTTCTTTTCTTGTAAAAAACCGCGCCAACAGTTCTACTCTGCGATTGGCTCGCCCAATTAAGACGCCAAACCCCCTCTTCCCTTGCCGCAAAAAAACAGACAGCCACGGCCCAGTGCGTATCAAACCCTCGCCCTGTACAGCCGTATATGTACGTCGTGGGCTTCCTCAACCTCGTGTTAGTTGGAATTACCGCTAATAACTATCTCGACTTTCATTTCTCAAGTGTATTAACTGTATCCGATTGTATATTCTTTGTTTTATAATTGTCACCGTATATTTATATAGTTTTTCCACCTCTCGCTCCGTGTAAGTGCCACGGTGGCGTGCGTGTGTGTACCTCAAGATAGTGTGTGTATGACAATACCTGTGTCCTCTGGCTCATTCCTCTGCAAGGACATCTCTCATCTCCTAGTGCTGACCCGGGGTCATCACGAATTTGTGGACTACCCAGCCGACGACGGGCCAAGTGTGTGTTGGACTTTCGCCGTGTATCAGCTCAAGGTACTGTCTACTTTATATATATATATAAATATATGTGTGACATTCAACCCCTCACCGTCTTAATCGGTTATTATTAAGTGGTCCTTCACCCCTATGTATTTTTGTGTGTAATCTATAATTTACGTGCTCAAAATCTCATTCTCTCACGGTCTCTAAACATGGTCCTTACGAGACGGACGAATTGACACCGTTCTGTGGACAAAAACAGTTCAAATCGCTCTCACAACCTCTCAACAAACTCTTAAAAAACTCTCTCATAAAGTTTTATGTGTGAACTTTGCCTCAATAACTCTCAAACTCGATATTTGTCGATATTTGCTAATCAGCGAAATTAAGTGCCCGCGAATTTGGGTGCACGTGTTGTTAGTGAACGCCACTGTAGAGCCGCGTCAGCTCTCCGCCTCCCCTCCTCCCATTGTGACATTCCCGCGTGTTTACCTCCCTGCCATTCTAGCCTCCACTGCCAGTGCCACTACGATCAAAGCTGCACTAGGCAGCACAGCTGACATCTGTCAAAACACAACTGTCACTTCCCATTGTTATTGTTTATGTGACTTATTTACATTTGATTGTTTGATGTTTAACTCAGCTGGCATAGACTTTCTATGATTATTTAAGAATGTTATACTGTATTATATTGTGTTTAAATTGATTTCTTTTTTTTAACGAAAGTTAACGTAAAAACTAGTACCTTTCGCGACACTTGTTTATATATTAGGTTTTTTGGATCCTCTTGTTTTCAAATATTATTGAACATATTCAAATGGTTATATGAAATACTTAACACTTTCTCTCACTGTAATTAAAAGGAGTTTTTGTTTATTTTAACAAAACTTAGCTGAAACAAAACTTGTATTTTGTTTGAAATCTTTTGTTTACATATGACATAGGGCCCTTCAATAAGCTGTGTTTTGTATAGTTATAGGTTTACTGCTCTCTCTCCCTCTGGTTGTATACATTGTTAACACTCAAAGCTAACAAGTTAATAATACTGTAGCTATTTTTCTTACATTAGGGTTTAAATTAAAACTTATTGTTTTACACTCGTCATTTTTTGGCAGTAGGTTAATTTTGTTTTGTGCCATTACAATTGACACCTCTTGTCGTAATAGTTCATTATTTTGACACCTCAAGTCTCCTGACTCAAGTGATTGTAAATTGCTACATGACTAGTGTAATTTATTTTTATTGTTGTATTGTAGTCTCTGTAATCACAGTCAACTTGTCCTCAGGTGAATATTTTTAATTATTATTCACACATCACGTCTCCCGACGCCATTGTCTTTTGTTGTTGCATAAAAATATTTTATTGTATTTTTTTTTTTATTCTTAATTTTAGGTTTTGCACTGTGTTTACATATGATACCATAGGCCTACTCTATGTTCGTTGGCTATATGACCTCTACGCCTCAGTGACCTCAAGAATATTTTGTGGACTTCTCTCACTCTGGGGATTGGAATTTGTCTTTTATTGATTTAAAGTAACTCAGTGTTTAACATCTCTGAAGATGGCTCCCAAAGTTGGAGAATTTACCTCTGCTATCTACACCCGGTCCACGTTATTGACCAAAACTCGGTTTACTAAACTGAAGACCGCTGTTGATGAGCTAGCCCAGACTGGCGAACCGCTTACTCCCGTCCAACTAAAGCAACTTGCTGCCTATGCCAATGAAATCAGGAAAAAGAAGGCTGAGTTTGAAAACAACCTCCAAAGGGCTTTGTTTATCGAAAATGATCCTATCCCTGATGATACTTTGTCACGTGATCAGGACGACATAGAGTCTTTGTTCTCTTTCATCTCCGCAACCATTGAAGTATTATTACCTCCCGAAGTGCCTAACACACCCTCTGCTCTTAGTGATGCTTCAGCCGCCTCTCAATCCCCTGTTTCTCATGTCCGCCTGCCCCAACTCGATTTGCAGAAATTTTCTGGTGACCCCCTCACGTGGACCAGTTTCATCAATTTGTTTGACACTACAATACACAGAAACGCTACCCTTTCGAGCGTGATGAAATTCCAATTTCTAAGCATGCTCAGTAACGAGCCGCTTAATCTGGTGAAAAGCCTAAATCTCACAGCGGCCAACTACCTGGTGGCATATAACCTGCTGAGAGAACGTTACCACAACTCGAGAAGACTGCGATCTCTCCACCTCAACCAGCTGTTGGATTTACCCAACATAACCGCCACCTCTCTCAAGGGATTGCGCTCATTTGTGAATCTCTTTACGGAACATTCCCAAGCTTTAAATGCCTTGGAATGCAACGTCACCGATGACAATCCACTTTTGTCTGCACTCCTGTTGCACAAGATGGATAATGATCTGCGCAAAAAACTTGAAGGGTTTCGCACCTATTCCGATGAGGAAGCCTCTTCACGCTCGTTACCTGGCGTAACAGATATTATCAAATTTCTGAATTTGGAATGTTCGCAAACGGAGGATGCTAACCTTCACAGCACCTCTCACTCAAAGCCCGCGCACTGAAACCTCAAGGCCTTCGCGCCTAAAAAGGTGCACTTCCGCACTAGCGATGTCAGTATGGTCACTGCACATTCTAACCCCTCTCAACCTCCCTCTGCCGCTTCTCAAGGCAAGCCTACCATGGCATTATGTTTTGCTTGTAACTCAAGCGGACATAAAATTTACTCTTGTGCAGCTTTCCGTGAAAAATCTCCTCATGATCGTCAGCGCATGGTAAAAGACCATAGGCGTTGTATTTCCTGTTTGGGAAACCATGACATAAAGGAATGCCGCTCTCAAGGCGCCTGTCAAACTTGTAATAAAAGGCATCACACTTTATTACATTTTCCCACTTCTCAGGGCAAACATGCTAATTATAGCGCCCCTCCTCAAAGCAATAAGCCTCCTCAACTCGCCGTTCCAATTAAGGAGATAGCCACTCATGAAGCAACACCTCACACCTCGGTGACAATGACTGCTCAGGGTCACACCAACTCGCGTATTTGGCACTCTACCGTTTTATTAGGTACAGCCTTAATAAAACTCACCTCTTCTCATGGTACAACTCATGTGTTCCGGGCTCTGATCGACTGCGGTTCAATGACGGAATTGATCACAGAACGAGCCGCACAGCTTTTAGGCGCACGTCGGTTTAAATCCGAAGTTCAACTCACGGGGCTTGGTAACCACATTACCAAAAATAAAGGTCAAACTCTTCTCAACATTGAGACACTCTCCGGCCTATCCATCGCTTCACAACACCCCATGCTGATCCTGGATCAGCTGACCACGGATCTCCCTCGAGTTCCCATCGCCCCGGAGGTCTTTCATCTCACCAGGGGCTACGTCCTCGCCGACCCTACCTTCCACCTGCCAGGCAGTGTTGATGTCGTACTGGGTGGTGCCTTATTCCCAAGACTATTCACTCATGAGAGTCATGAACTCGGACCCGGCCTACCTCACCTCTTCGGAACTCACTTTGGATATGTTGTCATGGGCTCCGCACCTTGTGACGCCTCTGCTTATCCTGCTTCACACCTCGTGACGCTTCATTCGGCATGTGACTCAGCGGACCTTCACTCCTCATTACATCGCTTCTGGACACAGGAAGAACTCCCTAACTCTACTCGGAAGTCTCAAGAAGAAGAAGCTTGTGATCAACACTTCGCAGCCACTCACAGCCGGACTGAAGACGGAAGATATGTTGTCCAACTGCCCTTCAAGTCTGACCACCCTCCTATTGGTCACTCCCGTGAAATAGCCACGAAGCGACTGTCTTCCCTGGAAAGGAAATTCCAGCTCCAAACTCAACTACGTGATCTCTATGTACAATACATGAGAGATGGCAAAGCCGCTGGCCACATGACTAAAGTTCATGACTTTGAAGAAAATCTCCCTCACAACTTTCTACCACACCATGGTATACTTAAGACCAAAGGTGACACCTCAAAACTGCGAGTTGTCTACGATGCCAGCTGCAAAACGAGCAGTGGCCAATCCCTCAATGACACTCTATTAGTAGGACCCAAATTGCAAACCAACATCAGCGAAGTTTTGCTGAAATTCCGGACACACGACGTTTTGCTGAAATTGTGTTCACGTGCGATATTCGTCAGATGTATCTGCAAATTTTAGTCCAACCTTCGGATCAGCTGTTTCAGCTAGTTTTATGGCGGGAACAGCCCTCAGACCCTCTCTCTATTTTCAAGTAGACCCGAGTCACTTTCGGAGTCAATTGCTCGCCTTTTTTGGCCATTCGGACCTTGCATCAACTGGCTAAGGACGAAGGCCGCCCCTTCCCTGAGGCCGCCCAGGTTCTGGCCACCGAGACCTATATTGATGACATAGTGTCGGGAGCAGACACCTTGGACGAAGCCAAGAAGCTTCAAGAGGACCTCATCAAGCTTTTGAAACTTGGACATTTTGAGCTCCGAAAATGGACCTCCAACTCCCCCGAACTGCTTCAGGCACTGCCCGAGGATCACCGGGACACCCCTGTCTTCTTGGAAAACCACAATGAACCTCACCTCACCATCCTGGGTCTTCGCTGGTCACCGGAGACGGATGCCTTCACTTATGACTTTAATGTCCCCCCATCTCTCCCTATGAAACGGCACGTGCTCAGCACCATTGCCAGAATCTACGACCCTTGTGGTCACCTCGCACCTTGCATCATGCTAGCAAAATGCTATATGCAACTACTCTGGACTCAAGGTTTGCAGTGGGACGAACCTCTGACTCCTGATCTCCAAGCGAAGTGGGCCACCTTCGTGTCCACTCTCTCCTCTCTCTCTTTGGTCTCCATACCCCGGGCTCTCCGGCTCTCTGCCGCTCTCAGTATCGAAGTACATGGTTTCTGCGACGCCTCCGAAGCTGGGTTTGCCGCCGTCCTATATCTCCGCTGCCAGCTCGCCAACGATGAAATTCTAGTACGTCAAGTCTTCGCCAAGACACGTGTAGCGCCACTTAAGCGAGTGACCCTTCCTCGTCTTGAGTTGTGTGCTGCTCATCTCCTAGCACAGCTGACTGCCCACTGCTGTACTATTTTTGAAGAACATCTCTCCCTCCAAAAATGTTTTCTCTGGTGCGACTCAACGGTAGCTCTAACCTGGCTGCAGACTCCCTCGTATAGGCTAAAAACCTATGTGGCAAATCGTGTTGCTCAGACTCAAGAACTCATACCTCCTTCAAGCTGGCGTTATATTCCCAGCAAGGAAAACCCAGCAGATTGTGCCTCGCGAGGAATCCTCGACTCGGAACTGGTGGAACACCCTCTCTGGTGGACTGGACCACCATGGCTCTCCATGCCACCTTCTCATTGGCCTGACGCCACTCTTCACCCCGATACTGACACGGATATCTCAGCTTCAGAAGAGATGAAGACCACTCCCTTGGTTGTCCTCACCTCTGCTCACCAAGCTGAATGGGATCTCCTGTCCGCCTATTCCTCATGGAATAAACTTGTGCGCATCGTAGCACTCTTGCTGCGCTTCATTGGCAATTGTCGTAAATCGGCCCACCACGGCCCTCTCTCTCCCTCCGAGCTCAACAGAGCTCGACTCAAGATTTTTAAACTCGTCCAGGACTCTTCGTTTGCTGAGGACATCTCTTCTCTTCAACGTCAGCGGGACTGCACTACCAGACTCCAACGCCTGAAGCCTTTTCTTGACGCTGATGGACTTCTGCGCGTAGGCGGCCGACTTAGCCGCACCTCACTCTCCTCTGACGTCCGTCACCCGGTACTTCTGCCCAAAAAACACCATATTGTGGACCGGCTCGTGGATCATTGCCACACTACTCACCTCCACGCTGGACCTCAGCTCACACAAGCTCTCCTCTCTCAGTCTGTTTGGATTTTATGTGCCCGAAGTGTGATTCGTTCACGAATTTTTAAATGTGTGACCTGTTTTAAAAATAAACCTTGCAACGTAACACCCCTGATGGGTGACCTACCCCCCTCCAGAGTGACCCCTGCTCGACCATTTTCGTCTACCGGCATGGACTACTGTGGACCCTTTATGAACAAGATGTTGACCCTTCGCTCTATCAAGCACGTAAAAGTGTATTTGTGTATTTTTGTTTGTATGGTGACCAAGGCCGTACACCTCGAAGTTGTCACGGACCTCACTACAGACGGTTTCATAGCCGCCCTAACCCGTTTTGTGTCTCGCCGCGGTCTGTGTACAGATCTCTACAGCGACTGTGGTACAAACTTCATCGGTGCCGATGCCACGCTTCGTCGCCTCATCGACACTCAAGTCAACTCTACCTCTGCTCAAGAAGTGATACATCGCTTCACCGCCCCTCGTGGAATCAGCTTCCATTTTAACCCCCCCGCTGCTCCCCATCAAGGTGGATTATGGGGAAGTGCAGTGAAGTCGGCAAAATACCATTTAAAACGTGTGATAGGAGACACCATTTTAACCCTTCCCGAGTTTATAACTCTGTCAACTCAAGTGGAGGCGATGCTTAACTCTAGGCCTCTCACGCCTCTCTCAAGCGATCCCTCTGATCTGACCGCTTTGACTCCCGGTCATTTTTTGATCGGTACCACCCTGGCAGCTGTCCCTGAATGCAACATCAGTGAAGTGCCCCTCAACCGCCTGAAACATTGGCAACTGACACAATCTTTGCACCAGCGGATTTGGCAAGGCTGGAGCCTGGAATATATCCACATGCTACAACAGCGCTCAAAATGGACCAGCTCCAAGAATAACATCGAGACTGGTGACCTCGTGCTTGTGCACGCCCCCTCTGCACCCCTCACTTGGCCTCTTGCTCGAGTGACGGGTACTCACCCTGGCAAGGACGGCATCGTCCGTGTCGTGGACCTCAAGACGGCCACCGGACATCTCACGCGTCCAGTCGTCAAGATCTTCCCTCTGCCCCTGAAATAAGTGACTGAGTGTCCGCCCCCATGTACTATATTTTTTTTCTCTTGTGTGTTCAATGTTTTGTTGAAGCCTGCAATGCTTCAAGGGGGCCGGATTGTTTGGTATTCTTAAGTTTAGCATAAGTATATATATATATATATATCTGTTATTTTTAATGGTCTTCAATTTATGTTATATTATTTTGTATGTTGGTATCACTTGGGCAATATAGCATTGGAGGTTAGAGGGTTCCCCCTTTCTTTTCTTGTAAAAAACCGCGCCAACAGTCCTACTCTGCGATTGGCTCGCCCAATTAAGACGCCAAACCCCCTCTTCCCTTGCCGCGAAAAAACAGACAGCCACGGCCCAGTGCGTATCAAACCCTCGCCCCGTACAGCCGTATATGTACGTCGTAGGCTTCCTCAACCTCGTGTTAGTTGGAATTACCGCTAATAACTATCTCGACTTTCATTTCTCAAGTGTATTAACTGTATCCGATTGTATATTCTTTGTTTTATAATTGTCACCGTATATAGTTTTTCCACCTCTCGCTCCGTGTAAGTGCCACGGTGGCATGCGTGTGTGTACCTCAAGATAGTGTGTGTATGACAATACCTGTGTCCTCTGGCTCATTCCTCTGCAAGGACATCTCTCATCTCCTAGTGCTCGACCCGGGGTCATCACGAATTTGTGGACTACCCAGCCGACGACGGGCCAAGTGTGTGTTGGACTTTCGCCGTGTATCAACTCAAGGTACTGTCGACTTTATATATATATATAAATATATGTGTGACATTCAACCCCTCACCGTCTTAATCGGTTATTATTAAGTGGTCCTTCACCCCTATGTATTTTTGTGTGTACTCTATAATTTACGTGCTCAAAATCTCATTCTCTCACGGTCTCTAAACAGTGACTTCTGAACCATGGGAGTGGAAGGGTAAAAACTGTTAGTGGTCTTGGGAATCAAACCCGGACCAATTGTGTGGAGCCATCATCCCTTTAGCTTTGACCGCATCCCATTGGGTGACATGAGGGCAGGCATTGTCATGGTGCAAACTAATTCCATTTGTCAGCTGACCTCTCCTTTCGTTCTGTATAGCCCAACAAAATATTGTTCATGGTAGTCTTAGAAGTGTCTCTTATTTGTTCAGTAATATTTCATACAGTCACATGCCGAGCTGCAAACAAAAGTTCTTCAACTTTCGTTACTGTCTCGTCTGAAACTAATTGATGGCCGCAGCTGGCTTCGTCGTGAACGTTTATTTATCCTTTTACTAACTCCCTCTTTACAGACCCCCTCTTAACTTCTGCCTCCTGAGGTCTTAAATATGGAGGAGCTATATTGCACAGCACTGGGAGCCAAGGAAGTAAAATTGCCTTAAGAGGCTCTTTAATAGCTCTCTGACCCTCTTAAGTTGGACATCAATCGATTTAGAATTTACGCTATTTAGTCAAACGGGAGCACTATATTCATCAGCTGAATAAACCAGTAACAAAGCAGTTGTATGCAGGACGTGAATGTTGGCTCCCCAAATGTTTCCCCATATGATGTAATACGTTGATATATCTCAGACAAAAAATAATTAATTACAAAAATTTCAATCTGATGCCCAAATAGTAAAATGTGGAGTACCGGTACCCCAAGAGTCTATCCTAGGTTCTTTATTATTTATATGTTATATATGCCAGACCGCCTTAGTGATATTGAAAATATCAAAAACCAGCTGTGCCTATTTACAGATGACTCAAATCTTACTGCATCTGCAAAAATAGTAGCTTAGTTCTAAATACCAATAAAATTAATTTTATTTATTTTAGTACAATAACAAGACAGAAAACATTCAACTCTTAATATCTTAATAAACGATTCTAGATTGACCAAGTTCCTACACAACATTTCTCTGTCTAACCACAGTCAACAACCTTAACTGGAATCTGCAAATTGAGCAAATAAATAAGCGGGTCAATGTGCAGGGGATTTATGCAATCAAAATACTGTCTGTCAATTATGAAGCTTGACAGAATTAAAGATAATTTTTCATGCCCATATCCCATCCCATATTTGATATAAAATAGGAGTGTATGGAGGAACCACATACCCCAAAACCTAAATAAAACTCTTATTTCGCAACAAAAAAACAAAAAAAAACCCTGTGTAGTATTAAAAAGAGGAAGAATGAGTCAGTAAAAAATAATTAATTACATTGAACTAAAGATTTTGAAAATGCATAGGTAGTCTTAGAATGTGTTATCTATGTAAAGACATATTAATATAGATTCAAAATCTTTTGTGAAAATCATTATTACAATACCAGGAATAAAAAATACCTTAGCACAATTTAGAATTATATAAAAAGAGCTTTTTATGCCAGGATCAAATTTTTTTAATCAATTCCAAAAATAATAACAAGAGTGGATAGCATTAAGACATTTATATCAATACTAGCTGTACCCGCCCGCTTCGCCGGTCATAATATTGAGTTTGATTTAGAACCTAATAGCTGAAAGAATTCGAGCATTTTTGCTTCTTCTACCAATATTAGATTTTTTAGGAGGCATGTCATAAAAAGTAAACTGCAAAACAAATAATTATTTATTTTTTATTTTCACCTTTCACCACATGTTTTAATTATCGAGGAAAAAAGGTTAACACCAAATACAGTCGGCACTGGTGGCGCAGTGCTGTAACCCAGCTACTTGGGGACAAAGTGTTTGGGAGATTGTAGGCGATAGGTTCCATGCTCGATTCTCCTAATACCGACACGGCGTCCGCTCAATGGTTGCCATCAACGTAGACACTACTAGAGAAGTCTGGAGTGTCCGTGTTGAATGGTAGTCAAGGTTCGGATGCTGTGTAGGGGAGAGAACTGAGTGTCAGACTTGTCAGTTAGCTGAAAATCAGACCAACACTACGTGGTTCGGATTCCACGTAAAGCTGTAGGTCCCATAGTTGCCCTGGGTATTGGGCTATTAAATTAGAATTAAAACCAGAAGCGGATTGCCGAGAAGAGACTCGGAGCGAGGGGGAGGAGGGGACGAAGGCGCGCCAACGCCCTTAGCCAATAACAATCGGGCAGTTCACTCTTCAACAGATACAGTGTTGCCGTAACTCATTCTCCCATGTTTATATTCGCCGTGCTACTACACTAAGCCTACCAGCTGCTCCGTTCCAAACGAGCCGATGTGGCAACACTGTCACCGAACGTTGTCGAGAATCTCCGACCGTCCCCGAACGCAGGCTTTCCAATCCGCTTCTGGTTTTAATTCTACTTTAATAAATAGTCCTTTCTGAGCTAAGTCGAACTCAGATAGTAACAATGACTACACTCGTTCATCTACACTCATCACACTCATTCACGCCTCATATTCGCCCATATCTCTACGATCGGCGTCTTAGAGATGAAAAAAAAAAAAAAAAAATCACCTGATCAAGTAAAAGTAGTGTGTGCTACACTCTCAAGGTGAAATGTAGAACTACAATAAATCAAAACATATAAGTACTGTTGTTGTGAGAACTTCAATCTGCTTATGGCATGGGAAACTACATTAAACCACAGCACACAGTCATATGTTTTTTGTAAACAATTCAGATTCTCCATTTGAATAACATGGGATCTTTAGGAGCCCGTGGGGCGGGACCCTGTGGACGGATCTGCATCAAACTTCACAGAAACCATCTCGGGATTATACAGGACAACATCCTAAAGTTTCATGGCAATCGGTTGGATTGCTTGACAGCGCATAAACTTCAAACATATATATATATATATATATATATATATATATAAACATCCTCTTTTATAAATATAGATTACAAAATTGTTTGATTCAAATGTGATTATTTTGAAGAATTGTATTCAACAAGATTCACTATACCCAAGTACATATTGTAAATTGAAGATATTTAGACCTTAACTACATTTGCCCTATTTTTAATTTTAGCTGCAGTTTTTAGAAGATGGCTTTAACCCTTTTCCTTTGTGCATATTTATACAAAACTTCATAACTCCAACAAATTTCAAGTATGACATGTATGTTATGAAATAGTCTGCCTACAAAATAAATTAACTGATAAGTAGCTCATATTTTTTGTAGCACTTAGCCATACAAACTATATATTTTTGGTCAAAAATTTTAGTTTTTTTCCAATTTATTTAACCCTTTTAAGGCAGGGCGAAAAATTTACTGTCACTAACAAAATGTCCAGACATTATTTTCAAGGTTACGGCCTAAAAGGCCAGGCTCAAAACAGTACATATTACAGTGTGCTACATATAATTTTACAACTCAGCTATTTATTGTCTGATTGTTATGATTTTTTTTTTTATTTTTTTGTCAAGAAATTTCCTACAATATAGTAATAAATAAAAAGGGTTAAAATGAAAAGAAAAAATAAAATACGCAGTTACATTAAAAAAATTTGTTGTTATAAAAGAAAATTTAAAGTTTTTGTTTTTTACTAGTTCTAGAAAAATTTTGTTTGGTAACAATACATGTTTTATTTATTAGACTGTCTAATAAATAATAAGTACTGAAAGTTTCAATGACCCTGCTCAAAAAATAAATTACTGAGCCCCGTACATATACATATGTGCACAGGTGCTATTTTCCTTATTTTCTAATTTATGAAGTGTAATCTTATCTTCAATTGACTTCATATTTGAAAGTGAAAGTCAGAGTGGATGGCAACAGTACTTGGAAAGTCTAATAGATGTCACACTCACATAGCAAACACATAGTATAAAAAAAATTAACTAAAAACTAACTGATTTCTATATTTACAATGTTTATGCACATAAATGCTTATGAAAACATTCTGCATGAACACCTTTCTGACATTTCATACAGAAGTTTCTTGATCTCCTTCTCTGTTCCTTAGTACTACAAACAGAGAAATTTTTTTCTTTTTTGTCTTGTAGCTTTCCGATTCTGAATTGCGCAACTGGTATGTCTCCTCCTCCTCCTAAATTTGGGTACATTTTTGGTCAATAGCCATTCCTCTGAAAGAGAGTCTATTATTGAGATAGTAAAATTTAATCTGGACATTGGCTTTCTAGTACAGTTGATTTTATATAAAATATAAGCATTCAACACTATCCGTGAAAAAATGTCAACTACAACCTTCCGCCAATAATTTACCGAACGCCTTTCATCTAAATATGCGTAGAGCATTTGATCTGTTGAATCAATTCCCCCCATGTTCTTGTTATATTGGTTGATTATTTTTTCTTTCTTTTTTATGACTAAATTTCTACCTCGTAATCGACTGGTCTCAATAGTCCCTACATCTGCATTTGAGGAAATAAGTATTACCTGAGATTTTTGCGAGGCCTTCTCTCTGTAGGCTAAACCCAACAATTCATCGCTCCTGAGGTACTTTTTTCACCAACTTTGTATTGTCTTGTTAGCTCTTGAGGTAATCCTATTCTGTTTTTCCTAATTGTTCCAGTCAAAAATGTCATTTTACTGTACAAATATTCAGCAAGAGGAATGCTTGTAAAAAATTTATCTACAAAGAGATGGTAACCTTTGTTGAGTTAGTTACACATTTCTAAAAGTTTTATACAGACTGAGTAGGCTAGGCCAAATTCCTTGATAACATTTTCGTCATTAGTGTTCTTTGCACCTTTATAACAAAAATCCCTAAACAGTATTTAGATATGGAATCGCAAAGTACCCAAAGTTTGATGCCCCATTTGTAGTGTTTTTGGTTTGGCATATATTGCAGGAGCTGGGTGTGATTTTTGGTACGAATCAGTGATTCATCAATGCTAATGTTTTGATTAGGGGTGTAGTAATGGCGGAATAATAAGTTTACGTGGTCAATCAACGGTTGAAATTTTGCAGTCGGGTCATAATCAGGTGCCCCATGTTTACCAATGGCATCATTATTGACTAAGTGAAAAAATTGTAACAGTTCTTCAAACTTGTTTCTAGTAAACATTCTGTTGAACCAAGGCGTTGCCTGTGAAGATTTGGTGTTCGAATAATGGTCAATAGTGGGTTTTTTTTTATAATCCCCATATTCAAAAGAACGCTGATGAACGCTTTCATCTCGACTACACTGGTCTTTTGCCAAATTTTGTTTGCATTGAAATAAGCCTGAGCATATCATTTGTTTCTTTCACAAAGGTTTGCAATAAATTAACAGTGAAAAACAATAATATATAAGTAATTGGTTCAGAGTCAGATGGTGGGGCATGTTTTATTCCAGGGGATTCATTGAAACTAAAATTGTGGGAATAGCCTACATTATTGTCATCAATTGGGACCCATCAATTGGGTCTGGAAGGTGATTCATTGTCAGAGGAATCACTAATACTCAAAGACAGCCTAGGCCTACCTACAATAGGTGGGGTTATGTTCAATTTCAATGGGCCCAGTTTGTCTAAATCTAATACAGGGTCATATGATGGCTCATCATCAGTATCATCAATAAAGTCTGATTCAGTATCAGAGCTAGAAATAGTAGGCCCATCTATGGGGGTAGAGGAGTCACATAAATTGATATCATCATCTTCTTGAACGAATGCAAACAATGTATTTTCACTTACTGGTGAAGTACAACGACATCGTTTTCGGTCCATTTTGTAACATAAATAAACAAAAAAACACCAATAACTAATCAAAATTTATATAAAATCACATCCACAATAAATAATAACACTCACTCCATCAATAAACACAACGAACTGTCAGCCGCCAGCTGCCTGCATTCACGAAGCGTCAGTCAGCTGACGGCCAAAGGTAACTAGATTATAATAGTTTAGAACATTATGAGGAAACTAGAAATGGACTGTATTCTTGTTATATATGTATAAAATGAAGTTTCAGCTTTCATTTGAATGTGAATACGACTTATTCAGGGACTAAATTGACGAACAGTGAGCGAAATAGAACAGAGCCGATAAATCGGCTCAATGCTGTTCTCGGATAGAAAACCTTGAGCCGCGATATCGGCTTGCGGCTGTTCTCGATATCAAACTTCGAAGCCGATACTTCGGCTCATGGCCGTAAAAGGGTTAAATTGGTAAATTAAATTAAAACCCGAATATATTGGTATTTAAAAATATACCAATATAACTAAAGTATAACTAAAGTACCACTTGGATTATAGTAATCCAAATGTTATCTGAAGTTGGCCTTGGAATTTTTAGCTGTACCAATGAAATATACCTTTAACCCTATATAGGCCCATACAAAACTTGCTAATGGCCAGGGGGTTTTTAGTCGGTTTTGCAGGCTCGCACATAAACATTCATAAATTACTAAAATTCCATCATAACCCTATCATGTTGTATATCATTTTATTTAGCAATAACTGAGAATTCCATTGGTATGTAATATAAAATATAATATACATGTAGAAAAAATTTACAGGCAAACAAATTCGAAAAATATGCGAATTGAAAATGTAAATTTCAAAAGCATGGTCTATGAAAAAATATAAATAATTTTTTTCTCTAATAAGAATACACGTATAAAAGTTTTATAATCTATTTCTTTACATAGAAATATCAAAGGTTTTGTAATTCTCTCAAATAATACTGAAATATTTGGTAAATAATCTGTACACGTCAATTTGTCAAAAACTGACATAAATATTTCAATGACCATAAAAAAATTTGAAATGTAATATAATACCAATATATTACATAATAATCTGTCTAATATAAGCCAAATAAAAAGAAAATATGCAGGGTTTGATATAAAATCTCAACCAAAAAAATAAAAAAAATAATAAGTTTAGGAATAAAGTATGAGCGTTGGAGAATTTCTAAAAATTCTGCATTTTCAAAGACGTCTAAAAAATATAAAACAATTAGTAATACAAATTTCAAAATATACAAAAAGTAGACAATTTATTCTAGTTTTATAATATATAGATTATTTGGTGTTTTATCAAAATTTGTTGAAAAAGTGTGTTCTTATTCGCAAAATGGTAACATTTTTCAATCGGCATTTTTCAGTCTAGGCTATTGGCATGGACTAAAAAAGAAATATAAAATATGCCTAGTGCATTTATAATGTTCAGTGATGAGTAAAATGTTCAAAATAGGCCTAGATATTATGTATTGATGTTAGAAGTTATAAATTGATTTGTATCTGAAGTTTGAAGAAGTTACAGTATGATGAACAGAAATAAATAAAATATATTATATTTACTAGAATACACAATTTCACAATCCACTAGAACACTCCACAACACTTCACTTTCATTATATTATAACAATAATATGAATAAAAGGTACTAATAACATGAAAACAGAACAGTAAACACTTCAACAATGGCGGGATGACGAGTAAACAAACAGACGTATTCACAAAGTGACAGCTGAGCTGAGCACATACAAAGACAAGAATGAGACCTTTTCATTGGACTAACTAACTGTCAAAATAGCATCTTACTGTTTTCCGGTAAGAATATAATTGTTCACAATTTATTCCCAAATATAATGGTATAAAATAAAAATCTAATAACCTACAATTAAATAAAATATCTACAAAAATGCCAAAGTATGTTTTTTGACATATTTCTGCTTGTAAATTGTACTTTTAGAAATAAATTCACAACAACTAAACGAGTCAAGTTAGAGAAAAACTTACAATTGCACACTTGTAGTTGACATTTTTCTCTATCCACAGGTGGGATTGGAATCATGATACCACTTTCCTACATTTCGTAGTGAATTTTTTAAAATGACGTATTTTGGTCGTCTGCCGACCTTCATCACAGTTGTCATTGAATGTTTACAACTTATGTCATTTGTTTTATTTGTTTGTACGTAAATAATTTGAGCTTATACATGTTTTATATATGAAATAAAACAACTGGAACGTCCTCTTTTGAATGGTGTGGTTAGTTTTGCAATTCGAGTACGAGAACAGGTGACAAAACTGCTGCGTGCGGAGACATACACGATCGACTATAAAATAGTCGCTTGGCCATTATATGGCCGTACACATCGACTACTTAATAGTCGCTTGGCCCAGATAGGGTTAAGATAAAACTAAGAGAGTGAGTGGCTACAACAAAAAACATATTACACAAAAAGTTACTAGTTAATTATAATTTCTAAGTTAAATTAACCCTTCCTGCGCTACGGAAATTGTTTACCCTACACACTGTAACGCTACACACCCTAAAAATATTAAATTCATAAAAAGTCCAAGCTAATATCTTTTTCATTTTCTAACACCAAAACTCTTGGGGGGGGGGGAAGTTTTTTTACTACAGTATTATGTATTTACAACTAAAAAAGTTAAAAAAATACACACTAAAATAACAAAAATCAAATATTGAATTTCACACTCTTACAATGCAATAGTATTTTGTTTAACTACTATAAACAATATTGTTACAACAGATATTCTAATAAATATAAAATGGATTGGATGAAATGATTCTACTTTTGAGGGAGCAGAAAGATAAATTTGGAAGCATGCATCAGAGTGTGGGTTGGGCACGTGGAGCAAGTCTCGCAGAGGTCTACATCGTCATCCTCCACATCCACAGGCAGCTCTTCCATGTGTAGCTTAAGGTCGTTTTACAACATGTGCAGGTTATCCCATGTGGTGGATAGACAGTGTCCATGTGTGGCTGTGCGAGAGGTGCAAGTTTGGGGGGGAGTGACAGGGTCCGTTTATTTCTCTGCGTCATGAGCAGAACACGGTGGAGTAATAGTTAGCTCCAAGTGGAAGATTGAAGTGACCATGGGTCACATGTTAGTCCAGCAAAAGTATTGGGTTGAACGTCTATGTGAAAGGTGACATGTGTTGTAAATTCACCTACTCCATTATCACTTTCACTATAGTCGGGAATATTATTGATTAGAATATCTTCCATGTCCATATCACTATCAAAACATTCATCATTTACATTGCTACTGAATGAAGCATTCAGTACATGAAGAAAGAATTCCTGAAATTCAGGGTCGTCTAGGTTTTCCATCTTATCAACACAATTACACTAGTAATTATACACAAGAAATTATAATATGCAATTTCACGCAATTTGTGACACTAACACTAATTAAAATATATATTTACATACTATTTACAACATTATCATAAATCAAATTCATAGCTTACAAATAAAAATAAGTAAAAACAATAGAACAAATAAAACAACAGACGTAGCACAGCTTTGTGCAGTGTGTGTGTAAAATGCCTGTCGCGAGTTAGTTCGTCGACAACGCTACTGCCTCTCTAAACAAAGCACGCTTGATGTGGCATAACACCATTTCTTCTACCCCATCCCTTAGGAGGCAGAGTCAACTGCTATTACGTTTTTTCGTCAGAAAAGAATGTCCAACAACAGCTGCACTCAAGTGGAAAAATTTTAAACTAATCAGTGACAGCAAATCACTCTTTGTTGAAAAGTGAGTGTATTAGTCCACAGCGCTATGAGCAAAGTCTAACTTGGTGTTTATATTTGTCAACAGCGCTATGAGCAAAGTCTAACTTGGTATTTATATTTGTCAACAGCGCTATGAGCAAAGTCTAACTTGGTATTTATATTTGTCAACAGCGCTATGAGCAGAGTCTAACTTGGTGTTTATATTTGTCAACAGCGCTATGAGCAAAGTCTAACTTGGTATTTATATTTGTCAACAGCGCTATGAGCAAAGTCTAACTTGGTATTTATATTTGTCAACAGCGCTATGAGCAGAGTCTAACTTGGTGTTTATATTTGTCAACAGCGCTATGAGCAAAGTCTAACTTGGTATTTATATTTGTCAACAGCGCTATGAGCAAAGTCTAACTTGGTATTTATATTTGTCAACAGCGCTATGAGCAAAGTCTAACTTGGTATTTATATTTGTCAACAGCGCTATGAGCAAAGTCTAACTTGGTATTTATATTTGTCAACAGCGCTATGAGCAAAGTCTAACTTGGTATTTATATTTGTCAACAGCGCTATGAGCAAAGTCTAACTTGGTATTTATATTTGTCAACAGCGCTATGAGCAAAGTCTAACTTGGTATTTATATTTGTCAACAGCGCTATGAGCAAAGTCTAACTTGGTATTTATATTTGTCAACAGCGCTATGAGCAAAGTCTAACTTGGTATTTATATTTGTCAACAGCGCTATGAGCAGAGTCTAACTTGGTGTTTATATTTGTCAACAGCGCTATGAGCAGTCTAACTTGGTATTTATATTTGTCAACAGCGCTATGAGCAAAGTCTAACTTGGTATTTATATTTGTCAACAGCGCTATGAGCAAAGTCTAACTTGGTATTTATATTTGTCAACAGCGCTATGAGCAAAGTCTAACTTGGTGTTTATATTTGTCAACAGCGCTATGAGCAAAGTCTAACTTGGTGTTTATATTTGTCAACAGCGCTATGAGCAAAGTCTAACTTGGTGTTTATATTTGTCCACAGCGCTATGAGCAAAGTCTAACTTGGTGTTTATATTTGTCAACAGCGCTATGAGCAAAGTCTAACTTGGTGTTTATATTTGTCCACAGCGCTATGAGCAAAGTCTAACTTGGTGTTTATATTTGTCAACAGCGCTATGAGCAAAGTCTAACTTGGTGTTTATATTTGTCCACAGCGCTATGAGCAAAGTCTAACTTGGTGTTTATATTTGTCAACAGCGCTATGAGCAAAGTCTAACTTGGTATTTATATTTGTCAACAGCGCTATGAGCAAAGTCTAACTTGGTGTTTATATTTGTCCACAGCGCTATGAGCAAAGTCTAACTTGGTGTTTATATTTGTCAACAGCGCTATGAGCTAAGTCTAACTTGGTGTTTATATTTGTCAACAGCGCTATGAGCAAAGTCTAACTTGGTGATTATATTTGTCAACAACGCTATGAGCAAAGTCTAACTTGGTGTTTATATTTGTCAACAGCGCTATGAGCAAAGTCTAACTTGGTGTTTATATTTGTCAACAACGCTATGAGCAAAGTCTAACTTGGTGTTTATATTTGTCAACAGCGCTATGAGCTAAGTCTAACTTGGTGTTTATATTTGTCAACAGCGCTATGAGCAAAGTCTAACTTGGTGATTATATTTGTCAACAGCGCTATGAGCAAAGTCTAACTTGGTGTTTATATTTGTCAACAACGCTATGAGCAAAGTCTAACTTGGTGATTATATTTGTCAACAACGCTATGAGCAAAGTCTAACTTGGTGTTTATATTTGTCCACAGCGCTATGAACAAAGTCTAACTTGGTGTTTATATTTGTCAACAGCGCTATGAACAAAGTCTAACTTGGTGTTTATATTTGTCCACAGCGCTATGAGCAAAGTCTAACTTGGTGTTTATATTTGTCAACAGCGCTATGAACAAAGTCTAACTTGGTGTTTATATTTGTCAACAGCGCTATGAGCAAAGTCTAACTTGGTGTTTATATTTGTCCACAGCGCTATGAGCAAAGTCTAACTTGGTGTTTATATTTGTCAACAGCGCTATGAACAAAGTCTAACTTGGTGTTTATATTTGTCAACAACGCTATGAGCAAAGTCTAACTTGGTGTTTATATTTGTCCACAGCGCTATGAGCAAAGTCTAACTTGGTGTTTATATTTGTCAACAGCGCTATGAGCAAAGTCTAACTTGGTGTTTATATTTGTCAACAGCGCTATGAGCAAAGTCTAACTTGGTGTTTATATTTGTCAACAGCGCTATGAGCAAAGTCTAACTTGGTGTTTATATTTGTCAACAGCGCTATGAGCAAAGTCTAACTTGGTGTTTATATTTGTCAACAGCGCTATGAACAAAGTCTAACTTGGTGTTTATATTTGTCAACAGCGCTATGAGCAAAGTCTAACTTGGTGTTTATATTTGTCAACAGCGCTATGAGCAAAGTCTAACTTGGTGTTTATATTTGTCAACAGCGCTATGAACAAAGTCTAACTTGGTGTTTATATTTGTCAACAGCGCTATGAACAAAGTCTAACTTGGTGTTTATATTTGTCAACAGCGCTATGAGCAAAGTCTAACTTGGTGTTTATATTTGTCAACAGCGCTATGAACAAAGTCTAACTTGGTGTTTATATTTGTCAACAGCGCTATGAACAAAGTCTAACTTGGTGTTTATATTTGTCCACAGCGCTATGAGCAAAGTCTAACTTGGTGTTTATATTTGTCCACAGCGCTATGAGCAAAGTCTAACTTGGTGTTTATATTTGTCAACAGCGCTATGAGCTAAGTCTAACTTGGTGTTTATATTTGTCAACAGCGCTATGAGCAAAGTCTAACTTGGTGTTTATATTTGTCAACAGCGCTATGAGCAAAGTCTAACTTGGTGTTTATATTTGTCAACAGCGCTATGAGCAAAGTCTAACTTGGTGTTTATATTTGTCAACAGCGTGGTAAGGGTTAAAGTATTATTTATAAACTCTTATACTTTGACTCAAAGAACTTCTCCCTTAATATGTTTAAAGTCCTTTATCTATTTAAAATGAAAACTATTTATGACCATAGTTTAGTCATTAGTTTGAGAAATAAAAGTTGTAACAAACATGTACATCTTATCTTTTGTTGGCAGTCAATATAGCATGGCTGGGAAAGTCCAGCTACCAGTCGTAATTTGTTTAGCTCGACCCAGGGGACATGTACAGCTTAATACTTGCAGCAAATAACACCATCCACTTTATGATTGTCATAGATGGAATGAATCTTCTTCATAAGGATTGGACAAATGGGTGAGAGGATGCAACTTTTGGAAATACAAGTGAGGAATGACAAACATGTAATTACAGAGCTGAAACTTGAACTATGGATCACATAGTTAAAGATTGCATCTTGCCTTCTACAGTACTTAGGAGATGTTAGATGCAAATGTCTCATTAATTACAGAAGCATTTTTAGCATCAAAACTCTTACTTGGCCCTGTAATGGGAGATCAATATTTTAAAACTAAGACACAAGTATTTTGTTCTGTAGATTTGGCTTTAACATTTTCCAATCTAGTTTATACATTTTTCTCCTTTTTTTAGTTGCTGGAAACAAGGCAATCATACTTCTTCATTCATATTGTAATGTGTTCATTACGGAAAATATCTTAAAATTTCATTAGTTATTTATTTAAACATGTCCTAACTACTTACTGTAAATATCCCGATCTGTTTTCTGATCTTCTTCTGGCAAACTTGACAAAGACTTCTTTTTCAAGGCCAACACCTTCTTTTTTTTAACAATTACCTGTGCAAAATATTAATATTAAACTGCTTTTATTACTAACACATCTACTTTAATTAATTAGAAAAATGTTCCATTGAATGTGAAAAGGCTGACCTTTTTTTTGGACCTTCCTTAGCTGTTTACTATTTAAAATATTGATTTTTATTTAGAATAATTATATCTTAAGTAATATAAGACCTATTCACTTAAAATGAAAGATGAATGGGTGATATACAAATGGAACCTAACTTTACCATTTTTAGCTCTGGTCATAAACAGCTACTGGATTGGGTCTCATCTATATATAAGTGATTTATTAGTGTTAATTCCATGAGTTGAACTCGTTAGAATACTGTTCTAATAGCCACTTTTTTACAGCAGTTTTGACCTTTGATGGTGGTTTTCCCTTGACAGTGTCTTGGTAGTTTGTTGTACAGTCTTCTTCCCGCAAATGATGATTTCTTTTCAAAAAGTGGTGTTCTATGCCTTGGAATATTGTAGTTAATGCAATGTTGGGTTGGATACATGTGCAGATTTTCATTTCTTGGCAGGTTTCTTTATATCCAGTACACTATTACCTACAGCTGGTAATTGTGAGAATATTGATATGTTTAACCCTAGACCTAACATCCGTACCATAATGGTATGGATTTTACGTATGGTAGTAGTGACAACCATACGTAATGACATTTTAACTAACGTAATAAATGTTATATTCATGTTTAACTATTTAAAATTAACCTACCTATGTTTTTATTTAATAATTATTATTACAAAAATCAATCAATTTATTGCTTGGTTTGTATTACCTGCAATACAGTTTGTCGTTTTGAAATACAATTGTTCACAAATCTTTGCTATACAGTAGTTTGTTCAAAATTGCTTATGTATGCTTATGTAGGCAATAAAGTCATTGTTTAACACTGTATTACAAAACGGCGCATACACGTTCAATGGTGATGATCCACCCACCCACCCATACAATGTTGATGTACCCATTTGCAAGGTATTTTTTAAACAGCTATAATTTGAAAAAATTATTGAAAAACTGGATAATATTTCATATAAATGTATTCATTACAATCTATAGTTTTATTTGAAGTATGTAGTTTCAATGTAATGTTACAAATAACTATGTGAATAAAATGTTTGTATGCAGGATTTTTCTACTGATGTGATTCCACTTTACCACTGAGTGAAAAGATAAAAAATATCTCCACTTTCAGATTTTTGTTTTAGAAGAACTATAAGTTGTAGCTAATTTTTGTTTGTACTAATGAGAGATTATCTTTTGGTGAATAGTAAAACATATGGTTTTATTTCGGTTTCTATTTTGTTCCATTAGACAGAATTCTTTTCTTTCACTTGTTTAGGGAATGTTTATAATGACAACTTTACCACAAAATATTACCATCAAGTGATGGCTTATATTTAATTGTTCATGATATTAATATAAAAGATAATGTTATGTTCTGAGTCTAGATGAAATTTAGAATAGATTAGTGTCTTTAGTATTTACCAAAAACGTATTTAGACACTACGTGTAGACAATGGTGTTGAAATTGTCAATGCGCATCGCTATTTCATTTGTTCTTCTGCCATTACGCCGAGCTGTACAACTCCAACACCCTATTTGTTTGTTTTTGCTTTTATGTTGATTTAAATGGTTTTTGTGTAGGTGTTTGTGTTTTTCAACACCTACAAAAATTCTTTGATCATACTAGTTTGGACCTAAGCCTACACAGACTTTATAACTGCAGTTCGGCCACTTTGATTGCGACCTTATTAGAGAACCTGTATGAGAGAGACAAAGCTTGTCATTTTTGCTGAACTAATACTCTTTGGATATTTGTTTTTGAATAGATACCCCACACAATCAATGCATAGCGTAAACAGCTTTCGAAGAGTGTGTAATATGCTATTCTTTCGGCTTCTGGATCACCTATGGTTTTGACTCTTTTAATTGCATATGTTGCAGAGCTTAGCTTTATGCTAATATTGTCTACATGTTTATTCTGAGACTTTTTTTGTTAATTTAAACACCTAAGTGCTTAATTATGTCATCTTCTTGAGGACCATGTAGATCTGAGACATTGTTTTTTCCTCTTCCAAAATACATTTGTTTAGTTTTCTTGTTGTAACATATCAGGTATTTAGATTCACAATATTGTTCAGCACCATAAACAGTAATATAAATGCCTTGTTCAAGTTGGTTAATGTCTTTATTTGCCAAAAGAAGGATCGTGTCGTCTGCATAAATTAATATCTATATGTATACCCAAAACTTTGGGAAGGTCATTAACAGTATTTACAGAGAGTACAGTATTATAACAGTACTGTACAGTCAAAACAGTAATATAAACAAAGCTGGGCCTAAGACGGGTCCAAGTGGCACTCCTCTGTTGATAGGCAGGGGTGAAAATTTAGTTACAGTTGTCATTATATTCTGTGTCTGTCTCAGTTCTACTATCTGTGATATTTCACTCAAAGAGCTTTGAAACCAACATAGAGCTGTACTGTAAATACCAAGGTGTCTCAATTTTGATAGGATTAAGTCATGTCACAAGCAGCCAACAGCTTTGCATACTAGTTTCTAGCTTCAATGTTGTCTGCAATATATTCTGCAAACTCTGTGATAGGTGTTGTTGTTTTTTTCCTGAAGTAAAGCCATATTGTTCATCGGTTTGCAGGTTATTTTGCCTAAGATGATCTAATAATATTTTAATACAGTTTTCAAATATATTGGAAAAGGTGGGTAGAAGAGAAATTTGTGTATAATTACAACTATTGTTTCTTTTTTTATCCCTTTGTTTGTGTTTCAGAAATAGTTTACTAAACTTTAGCTTTATAGGTGACATATTTATAATTTTCAAGAGGGGTTTTTATTAATTCATTTTCACAGAATATGATAATTTTTTATGATATTTCATATATTCCGACTGAAGATTTCAAAGATATTATAATTTTTCTTATTTCAATCTCATCAGCAGGCAGAATGATACTAGGATGTTTTTCACTACATAATTATGGTCTCTAGTGCAACTTGTTTGGTTTTTAAGCATTTCAGCAATAGTAGTAAAAACGAAGTTGAAGTGAAGTGTAGATGAGTCAGAGGTTATATTCCCATCAATATTTAGCTCAACTGTTGGTTTTAGACTTTCTTTCGTTATTTATGCATACCTACATTGTTGGATTAGAGATGTGGATAGTGAGTAAAATAAACTTTAAAAAAACCGATAACCTTTGATAATAAAGCTCTTAGTAAGATATATGGCTCAACATTCGAAAATGGAAACTGGAGAGTTTAACATAACGAAGAAATCAGAAACTCAGATATAACAGTTGAAGTAAGGAGTAGATTTCTCAGGTGGGCTCGTCATATTCAAGAAGAGAGGAAACTAATACAAAAAAGTACTTGAGAGCGAAGTAGATGGTAGAAGATCACCAGTCAGACCAAAACTAAGATGGAAAAGCCAGAAATAGCCAGATACAACAAGACTTGAGGAGGTTAGTCACTCATGAAGGCAAGTCTAAATCCCATCTAGGTTATAGTAGTAGCAATAGTTGGTGGGCCGCAGTAAACTCTCAGCTGTCAAAACATCCTATTGTGCGGCCTAAGATCAGTCGAGCGTGAGTAACTAACCCCTCCCCGTGGTTTACCTGTAGATTATTAGGCTCAAGTATAATAAGCTAAAAACTTAACCACTTGGTGCTTATTTTACTCCCCATACTATAACTAATACAACAAAGATTGAATGGTAATTGTATGATGCTTAGTTCTAATTATAGTCACTGTAATGTAAAATGAATGTATAACGTTTGTTTTGTGCTTTACAGTGCCTATAATTAGAATGAAGCGTTGTACAGTTACCATTCAAGCTTTGTTTTGGTTATAGTATGTGGAGTAAAATAAGCTATCGTTCAATATTGTGCACCAAGTGGTTCAGTTTTTAGTTTTTTATACTTGAGCCTAATAATGTACAGGTAAACCGCAGGGAAGGAAGGGTAGTTAGTAGTTACTTACGCTCAACTGATCTTTGGCTGCACAATAGGGATGTTTTGATAGCTGAAAGTTTACTGCGGCCCACCAAGCTTGCAGTTTTCCACTCAACTATTGCTACTACTATACCAATAGCCACTTCAGTAAGTATAAGAATAAAGAAATTTACTCTCTCATTTTTTTTTAATTGTATATACAAATTATTAAAATTAGACATTTTAGCCCCGGACAGACGAGCAATAATTACTTAAGTCAGCCAATCTGTTCATTACTCACTACCATTGTACTGCTACTACCACTACCAATGGTTTGGTTTTTAAAAATGAAATTCATGTTGTAACATGCACATTATACAAACCTTAACCTGTAGATGTATAAGTACGAGCAGGTTTGTTCTTGCCTGTTGAATGGCATGTGGTTCAATCCCAGCTTCATGTGCTAAAGGTTCTCAGTTCGATCCCAATCAGAGTCAATACATTTTGAGAAGGATCAACTGATAATCACCGGCTGTTCATTTGTCATTGGGCTATTAATTAATGACACTTTCTAAGGAATAGTCGGCCTTAGTTTAAAACAATGACTACATTCGCTCATCTACACTCATCACACTCATTCGAAATCCATATTCGCCCATATCTTGACAATCGGCGTCTTATGAATAAATAAATAAATGGTGAATAGCAATAATTTTAATCCTGAAGTCCTACCAGGCACTTGTCACTCATTTGAGTAGATTTATTATTATTTTTATGGTGAATTTAATTATGAAGGGGCCTTGCATACTAGGTCCTGGCTGAGCCTGCCTGCATTGTATGTTGATTCCCGACCTAGGTGTGTCACCGGCCACGGCAACACACAGTGTTCCTCACTATACACTGCTATACACTTCACATATGTTCTCAAAGACAATTGGCCCTAGTTATATTACCTCAGATAGTAATATTACACACAGTAGTGATAACCCTCTCTCTCTCTCTCTCTCTCTCTCTCTCTCTCTCTCTCTCTCTCTCTCTCTCTCTCTCTCTCTCTCTCTCTCTCTCTCTCTCTCGCTTTCGCTCTCGCTCTCGCTCTCGCTCTCGCTCTCGCTCTCGCTCTCTCTCTATCTCTCTCTCTCTCTCTCTCTCTCTCTCTCTCTCTCTCTCTCTCTCTCTCTCTCTCTCTCTCTCTCTCTCTCTCTCTCTCTCTCTCTCTTTCTCTCTTATACGCACACCGCATTTCAATCTTAAACATGATCATCAACAAGACTACTTCTCTTTAAGGCCATGGTTTTGACTATCAAATACCATTGACTTTATATACATGTAGATGAATTGTTCTTTCGCCTATGTTAAATTATGTGTCTATAATTATCAGCAGTCTAAAGGTCCAGAAATGGAGTGCTAGTGTTGCCTATGTAAATGTAAAGCTATTTCAACCATCAGTAGTGGCAGACCTTAATAAATAATCATATTATTGGCACAAGTGCTCATATTAGATGACTTACCTATATAGTAAATAATATTCAAGGGTGAATTATGCATTTGGTGTAATGGCAAACACGTACAGTAGTGGACAGATTGACTGATTAATGCACAAAAATATATAAAAACATGAACAGAAATTAACACAATTTATCCTACCCCTCTTAATATATTGTTTGTCACGTCTGCCTTTTTATTTTTGGTTTCAAAGAAAACACAAAAGACAACTGCTACAGTAAAATTAAAATTAGATAAACCTGACATTAATCTAAAAAAATAGATTTTATAGAAACAATGATCTTACATATTATATATTAGTCTATAGAAATATATACATGCACTAAATATTTCTATAGACACTACTTACATATAAAGCAAGTAAGTATTTAAATAATCTGTACTTTTTATCTTCTACAATGACGGTTCACAATATCAAACCGCCGGTAAACTCCATACAAATACCATTCCCTCAAATAAATTGCCGATTCCCTTTAACAGCTCTTACAATACCAATGTTATTGGTATCCATGCAAAGTGTTCTCTTTCAGCATATTTATTTCTTTTTCCATCACTAAATTATAATAATTTCTCTAATTCATATTTAATCTTTATATAATATTCATAAAATACAACAGTCAACAAATCAAAAAACAAATAACCTGCATATGGATCACGTTTTAAACTGAGAGTGTAATCAAACATAGCTGAAATGTACGAGACAGGAGGGAAGTTTGTGCATGCACATTGTGACACATGAGCCGAATTGAATGGTTCAAGTCCGCATCTTCAAGTCTGCATTCGTTTTGGCTTAAAATTGACAAAGTCTATCATTTTTTCAGGTCTCTAGTGCCGTGAAAGTTATCTGATCAGTCTGTCAATCTGTGTTAACACTATATGGTCGTGTGATAGTTTTGGTTGATTTAGCCAAAACTATCAGGCTACCTGAACGGTGACTTGATATTATGTAAGGCTTTTAGAATTTACGACTTATGGAAGAAGATTTTTCAAAGGTTAAATAAAAATTAATTACAATAATTAATACTTACATTATCAACAAAGTTGTTGATGTACTTAAGATGTTTATAAAATAATCTCCCTTGTGAGGATAGCCTAAATGTAAAATCAGGAAACAGCCAAGGCTTGAAAGCTCTTTCTAGTATTGCAATAGAAACTCTGAAACACATAAAGAGCAGTTAGATAAATTGCAAGTACTCATTGAGGAGAAACAGTTTCTAGTAAACACAATTGTATTAATCTTTAAACACTCTCTTATTGAAAATAAGTTAAGATATTCATAACAAGAATATTTACATAACTAAAAATATCCACACCCCTGTAAATACCGATATGACATTCTGACTCCATTTGCAAAAAAATATAGAAAAGTTGTAGAATGAAATTAAAAAAAGCACACCTGCTATGCAAGGAACAAATGGACAAAGAACAAACTAAAGCAGAGGAAAAGAGTATTATGTACATCAAGAAGAAACTTGGAAACAAAAGCAAACTCATCAAGTATGGGCAAACGAAAAGGTACTGATTCTAGTAGATAGCCATAAATCTTGTAACTTTTATGGATACTTCCTCATCTTGTAAATAATTTTTATTCATATCTACTTGCCAAACCGGATGATATGGACTGCCGGATAAAGTGAGGCTGGATAATCAGGGTTGTACTGTATTTGTTTTATTCACAATAATATGAAGTTTAAGTTCAGTGAGACTCTGTGATTTATTTTACCTCACCTCAATCTTAATACGAGTATATAAAAAAAAACTTGTTCTACATTGCATGCATTCATTACTAATAAAATTTAACAAATAGAATTGAAACCCAGTTTTGGAAGAAAATATGTTACTGAATATGTTATTGGAGAAGTAATATTAGAATTCTCACCCTGTTTCATTATCTGTAATTCAAGGTACATCCCTTGTATAACAGTAATCTTACGTACACTTACACTGAATCCATGCAAACCAAGCAACATAACTTGAACTTTAGCTTTAGGGTTAACAATACTCTTTTACAATAATTATTATATTTATCTGAAATCACTAATATACACTATAACACTATAATACACTATAACTATACACTATAACTTAATATAATATCACTATAACTTAAAATACATATTTACAAGGCTAAAGTAATCAACAAGAACAAATTCCCTCAAGATAATAATTTACTTCAGAAATAGCTTATGCTATAGTATTCCAGTTAAATTCTATTTAATCCTCCAAATGCTAACTTCTCGGACCGAGACGTGGTTACACCCATGTGAAGTGCTAGTGTCTCTGACTGAGACAGTCACTAAATACCCTGTATCAGAACGATTTAACATGCAATCTAGTTGTTTGTTATGATAAACTAAACTACAAGAATTTTATTTTATATTCATGTACATAAAACTGTTCTAGTTTGTTCTTTGTTAAAAGTGTTTTCTCATTGCAATGCCAGCTGACTGTACAGCATGCTAATCCCATTGTTGCGCAGTTTGCCTATTTAAAAATAGTTTTATCTTATAACATTCATTTTTTTAGAGATTTTTTATTTCTTTATTCATAAGCGAGATATTTACTATAATTAAATGAGTGGGCTGAGCTAAGTCTGCAACCAAACTAAAATGTTTTTCTTAACACGAATACAAATTTAATCCTTTGTCTTTATTGGCCCAGTGCATATTTTTGTCAGACTAAAAATATATTTTATTGAATATGGCAACATTATTTTATATAATTTTATTCAGTACAACATTGTAAAAATGTTGTATATTTTAGTATATACAATATTGAATGTTTTTTTTTTTTTTTTTCATTTATGTTGTATTATAAGTCAGAAAAATGTTTATTAACTTTAAAGGAGAAAATATTATAAAAGTCTATTTGTCCCAGTAAGATAATGTACAGGAAATGGTAATGTAAACATTCATTTTGCTAACCTCTAAAGTTGAATGGCCTTTTGAAGCCTTGACTTCTAGAACTTTTGATTGAAAATGGTTACGCCTTATCTATTTAGTTTTTTCTTTTTTTCACAAACAAAACAACATTTGATAAGTATGTGTTGCTAGAATGAAAATAAAAAAAATGTTCAGAATTTAAAACTCAGTACGGTAACTATAACTATGTATCGACAAATTTAGTTGATTAATGTTTTTGTCTATTAGTTTTATTATGGAAATAGTATTAAAACACTATTTTATTTCCTTGCTACTCATAATTTATATGTACACAATTGAATATAATAATAATTAACAAGTTTAGTAATAAAAATATGACTCTTGGACTCATCATGTCTAGAGTTTGATCACTAGATGGAAATTCTGACTATTTCAAAATTAAATCAAAATGTTTTTATTTTACAAATGTTTATTTTGGTTTTATTAGTAATATCTCAGATCAACTCACACTTTTAACGATATTGGAAACTTTGATTCTTCATTTAACTGGGCATTTACACTTGTTGCCATTGATGTTTCTGGAATAAAGAAAATACACTCATAGATGTACAACACCAGAAAGAGACATGCAATATGAAGAGGAACAAATAAACCAGTAACAATGCACATAAAAGTATAGGAATAAGAATAAAACTTCTGCCCTAAGTTTTAATGCTCATTTAAGGAAACAATTTGACCCAGTTAAAAATTGTTTTCTACGGCAGTATGAATGAAAATGTGTATGTACAATTAATTATTATTTATGTACATGCAGTACATAGTGAATATATAGGTTACTATTATAATATTGTAGGTTCAAGAATCAATAAATTAATGACAATATAAACAAAATTGATATGACTTACCAAACACACTCAAAGAGGGACCAGTGTTCTCACTATTCAAACAAAATTATTGTACAACTCCAAATTCTTAGCTTTGTAGTATTAATCCGTTGGAGCTCAAACCATGCTTTCATTTGCTTACAAAATTATTGTGCAAAACCAGAACAAAACTAAGATTTAACGCCAGATTTACCAGTTAAGTCATTTAGTATCTAATATGCATGTTTTTATAAAAATGTTATGTAAATTTGCATTAAATTAATTCTAAATAGAGAAATCAAGTGTATGCTGCACATTACTGAACTAAGTTAAAAATATGTAAATAAAGTTTAAAAAATGTTCAACAAACTAAAACATGGTTTTGTAACAAGAATAATAGGCTAGTTGTTGAGCACTATACAGTAGAAATCCTATTTTCCGTCAGGGGTCGGGACCGCGGCCGTGACAGATTGGGGAATAGACGGATTATAGAGAATTCACCCAAACACACTTATATCACTGGAAATTTACTTTAAGTGCTTATGTACGTTAAATTTAAATGCTGTATAGTACATATTGATTAACAAAATGAGAATGAAACGGTTAGAAAAAAGACATTTTCAGAATGTATATACTGCAGGTTACAACTACCCTTTTATTACAGTAGGCTAGTTTTAATGTAAAACATAAGCTTGTACATTATGTAATAAGCAGAAAAATTAATTATAAACATTATTAAAATCAACCCTCCCCTTTAGGGGAACCGAGCCTCAGGTAAAGGGCGGGTCACAGGTGGCGGATAGTGAATGTTCCACCAGATATGGTGGACAGCTGCGAATAAGGGGTAACCAGAATAAGCAGTCCCTGACCGAGGCGGCAGCACCGGAGGGCGTGGGAGGGTGATCTGTGGCGGGGTCACACTCAGCAAGTCCACATGAGCCCGATGATAGTGCTGTGTCATGGCGAGGAAGTGCCGCCATCAAATAAGCACTGCCCGCACTGCCTTGAAGGATAGGGTTTGGGTACCCGAAGGCTAGGAGAAGGTCACTCTGATGTAACACCGAGGCCAGGCCAACGTCTTGAAGCTGCAGTGAAAGCAATTGGCCTAGGAGAACAAGACTCTGATCACAAACTCCTGGCCCTCCAGGTTGGGGGTTGGGCGCTGGGCTGACAACCCGCCTCATAAAAAATCACAATGTTACGAAACACCAACAAAAAATAGCCTCGGAAATTGGACAGGAAAAACGGATTAAGACCCGGCTTAGTTTAAAACCGTTACGAATTGGCACTTGGAATGTAAGAACATTAGCAACACCTGGAACTAGTGACATATTAGCAGAAGAACTGGATAAATACAAAATGGACATCGTAGCACTACAGGAGACCCGATGGCCCTTGGCAGGGAGGATAAACACAAAGAAGTACCTGATCTACTATAGTGGCTGTGAAGAAAATAGGTTTTATGGAGGAGTAGGTTTTGCAGTAAAGAAAAAATTAGCTGAAGCGGTGATACATTTTGAACCAGTAAGCAATAGAATGTGCAATATTAGAATAAGAGGAAAATTTAATAACTTATCTTTAGTTAGTATCTATGCTCCAACGGAAGAAGCAGATGAAGACGAAAAAGATGATTTCTATGATCTACTAGACGAGTTGGTGGGGAAGTTACCAAATTTTACTACCAAAGTTATATTAGGAGATGCAAATGCTAAGATAGGGAGAGAGGAGATCTGGAGCCCAGCGATTGGAAAAGAAAGCCTTCACCAAAACTCCAATGATAATGGAACAAGATCAGCAAGTTTCGCCCTGGCAAATAACTACAAAATATCAAGCACGATGTTTCCAAGAAAGGACATACATAAGTACACTTGGACATCACCAAATGGTGTTACCAAAAACCAAATTGATCATGTGCTAGTTGACCAAAGACATAAAAGCAGCATAACGAACGTTAAGAGTGTTAGGGGGGCAGAATGTGGAACTGACCACTCATTAGTTGTAGTGAAGATGACACAAAGAATAGCTACTCAGAGACGAAAAGAGGAAAGACAAGAAAGACTTATAGACACCGAGAGACTCAAATGCCAAAGTATAGTTGAAAATTTTAAACTTAAACTTGAAAACAGATTCAAACTTCTGGAAGAGGTGGACGAAAATGATAATATAAACAATAACTGGAACAACTTCAAGGAAGCAGTTTTAGACTCGGCAGAAGAAGTATGTGGCAGAAAGAAGAAGAAAAAGAACAAAAAGCCATGGTTTGACCATGAATGTGAGCAAATGGTTGAAGAAAGAATTGTTAGGAAAAAGACCTGGATGAATAGTAACAGCATAGAACACAGAGAGAGTTACAACAAGTCAAATAGGGATACCAATAGGTTATTGAAGAGGAAAAAACGGCTATATATAAATAGCTTGCTGGATAAAGCCGAAGAAGATAACACAACAAACAACTCAAGAGACTTCTTTAGAAAAGTAAGATTTTTCAAAAAAGGATTCACCCCCCCGCTCTTTCGGAGTTAAGAGTAAAGATGGCACATTAATTACGGAAAGCCAAAAAGTCCTTGAAAGGTGGAAAGAATATTTCAGTGATCTACTTAATGTCAACAGAGGAGATGAAACAACAAAACAAGACAATGAATGTAGCTATTACCATGTACAACCAAACCTGGAACCACCAACAAAACAAGAAGTGAAAAATGCAGTAAAGACACTGAAAAATAACAAGGCTCCAGGAAAAGATGAAATTACAGCAGAATTACTAAAAAAAGGAGGAAATGTAGTAATTGAGAAACTGTGGAAGTTCATACTTAAAATATGGGAAAAGGAAGAAATGCCAACTGAGTGGCAAGAGGCAGTAGTTGTACCCATACATAAAAAGGGAGAAAAAGAAGAGTGTGGAAACTATAGAGGCATCTCATTGCTAAGTATCCCCTATAAAGTCCTGACTAAAATTATTCTAAATCGACTTGAATGCTACTCAAACGAAATAATTGAAGAACACCAGGCACGCTTCATCAAAGGTAGGTCCACTACAGACCAGATATTTTTACTGAAAGAAATTGTAGCCAAGTACTGAGAATATAACAAAGAATTTTATGCCATCTTCATTGACTTCCACAAAGCTTACGACAGCATTGACAGAGAAAGATTATGGGTACAGTTAGAAAAATTTGGGGTCCCCAGAAAACTGATAAACCTGTCTAAAATGAGTGTTACCGAGTCAAGATGCTCCGTGAGAATAAATGGACAAAACAGCAAAACCTTCAAAGTAAACTCAGGAGTCAGACAGGGGGATGGCCTTTCCCCAATATTATTCAACATGGCCCTAGAGGAGGCCCTTCAGAAGACAAAAGAAATGAACCTGGGTGTTAAAGTCGGAGGAAAACTGAACATTCTAGCATTTGCAGATGACGTAGCTATAATGGCAGAAAAGCTAGAGGATCTAACTACGCTGACCAAGGTCTTCATAACAGAAGCAGAAAAAATAGGGCTGAAGACAAAACAAGAGACCAAAATTACACCCAAGACCCCCTACGAGTTGATGGTCATGATTCGAACAAGTACCGGAATTCAAATACCTCGGAGTCACAATTTCAAATAAAAACGCAGAAGAAATTGAGATACAGCAAAGAATAAATTCAGCCAACAGATGCATTTATGCATGCAATAGATTACTACCTTCCAAGTCATTGTCACACAAAACAAAAATTAGGTTGTACAAATCAATAGTCATCCCAGTTTTGCTCTATGGATCTGAAACGTGGATACTAAATAAGAAAGAAGAAAAAAAACTAATTGTCTTCGAAAACAAAGTCTTGAGAAAGATATATGGGCCCACATATGACCAAGGGGAGTGGAGAAGGAAACATAACAGGGAGATTAGAGACCTGTATAACGACGCAGACATTGTGAGTGAGGTCAAAAGTAGAAGACTAAGGTGGGCTGGGCATGTGTTGAGAAGGAGAGAAGAGTCCCAACTAAAGAAAGTTAGCACAAATAACCCGGAGGGAAGGCGACCTCGTGGGAGGCCAAAACAAACATGGTGGGACCAGGTTAGGCTAGATATACAGCGAGTTGGAGCCATGGAAGAGAATGCAGAGGACAGGTCAATCTGGAGAGGCTTTGTTGGTGCGGCTAAATATCACCTGCGATATAGATGGCCCTGGGAGTAAGAGTAAGTAAGAGTAAGTATTAAAATCAAACTGCAGTACAGAGTAACATATTAAAGCCTAGTTCCCTAGGCTTGTGTTTTCGCAACACAGGCCCAATGTCGGTACACGGGTATTGTGTTGCCGTGATTCGCCTGTGTATCATCAGACAGGAGCGTTCCAACAGCCCGTGACCTGTGTAAGCATCGCGGCTTAAAACTTCATCTTCAACAACATGCCTTTGTAGTGCCACCTCTTTCCCCATGTTGTACGAGACCTTTTCAGGCAGCCCCAGACGGCCTGTCCACACGTCAGGCGAACTCAGGCGAGCTTTTCCAACTACGTGTTATCTGTTAGACGGCAGATGAGGCCTTACGGATTGCAGGCCGTTGGAACTAGGCTTATGTGGAACTACAGCTAAACGGCTGGAAGGAGAATTGTCATCTCCTAGACAGATGTCATACGGTAACTGTCATATCGTGGCGCGACGAACCCAGACACCGACGGATAACAGAACCTGGCGGAAAATAGGGTGACGGACAATAGGGTTTTCTCTGAATTTAAAAATTGAATGGATTTTGGTGAAGCGTTTGGATTATTGTACATGATAATGTACAAATAAATTAACAAGAGAAAAGAAGGTAGAATAAATATTAAAGTTCAAAACTTACCACAAATAATATCCAGAGTACATTTATCAATATAAGGCCCGATATCAAACTTCTCCTTCCCTACCTCTTTTTCTAACAGCTCCAACATTATCTTTGTATTGATATTCATAATATCAATGTAAGATTCCAATATTTTAAAGTGAAAAGCTGGAGTCAATATTTTTCTAGTTGTTCTCCATTTGGGTGCTGAAATAAATACCATTACAGTTTATTATAAATGATGTATCATGTGTTTGATGATTAAGTTTAAAATTTGTAACAATATTCCTGATTAAAACCTCCACAACAATTTAAAAATCTACTTTTTGGATATAACTTATGTAGAAGGCTCAATTGGTGGCACTATATATCAGCATAGAATAAGAATAAAAATGATCTAAACCTTCATTCATTTTTATCTTTTAAGTATTCAATATTTTACGTTTCCTAATAAAATTACTGACATGATGCCGCACAATGGTTGCTAATGACATAAACACTACTAGAGAAGTTTGGGGCATATCTATGTAACAGGGCCATAGCCAGTTAAGGGACGGGTGGGGGTAGGGGTCACAACCCTCCCCCAAAAATGTTAAGAAAAATAGTTTCACACAAAAAAATTAAATTTTGTTAGAAAATAAATAAAAATATTTACAAAAAATATACAATTTAGTTGTTTTGCAAGCTGACTGTACTTAATCTTCAGCAGACTGTACTTAAGAGTCAGCAGAGGCCATCATCGGTCATGGTGTTTTAATCCCATAAGAACAATGTTATTTTCGAAGCGGACATACGATCACACATATCCAAATAACTTGTCAGGTAGCTGAAAATCAGACCAACACTACATGGTTCGTTTTTCATGTAAAGCTGTAGGTCCCATAGTTGCCCTGGCTATTGGGCTATTAATAAATAGTCCTGCCTGAGCTAAATCGAACTCAGATAGTTACAGTGACTACACTCGTTCATCTACATTCATCACACTAATTCACCCCTCATATTCGCCATATCTCTACAATAGGCATCTTAGCCCGGGAGAACTCGCGCTACCTTAAGTTACGCGAAGACTCGCGCCGTTAGAGCAAACCTAACATTTGGTAATTTTGCTTATTATGACATTTATTGCTATAAACTATAGTAGTTATGGATTAAAACAAGGTATTAAATGATTAAATAATATACAATTGTCAACAACTTATGTTTATTACATTATAAAACTCACAATTGTGTAATAAAATAATGATTTAATTCTCACGTTATTAAGATAAAAACTCCAAAAAACGTAAACAAAATATATTTAAAAAACAGTAAAAACTAAACAATAGTCAGAAATAGATAAACAACTGGTTTGGGCTTATATTTATAAAATTATAAAACTGTAAAATGTGTAATGAGTTTGAAAATAACAAAAAAGGCAATATCTTAATTTTTAGTTTTTTTTACCTTGACTGTATTTAAACTTGACTGACCTTTAGTCTGTCTTTTTTTACTCATCTGAACTAACGTTTTCTTCGTCACAACGGAAGCACATGTATACCGTTTTTTTTGTATGGTCGCCACACAACTTCTGGCTGCAAGATGAACAGGCTCTTGTGGTGAACCTATTCTTCCGTATTGGGCAGAAGGCACATCTTCCTTTCTCTTCTTGTGGTTTTGGTGGAGCAAGATCATCTTCTTGTCCAGTAAGACGTCTTATGGATCCCCGGATGTGTGTAGGCAATGTTTGAATGGACCCTCGTCGTATCATATGAGGTTTGATAAGTTGTTTTGCTAAATCTGTCAAAAAGTGTCTTCGGAGTTTCAGTTCACCTGTATTAGTCTTAAATATTATTTGGGCATTTACTGCCCCAACATTAAGCAGTCCACCAAATAAAGTTAGTGGCCATCTGTTGCTTATTCTCGTCACACTATATTCACTTTTCAGTCTGTCAACCACATCCACACCACCTTTAGTCATGTTGTAGAATGTAATTATAGTGGGTTTTGCAGCGTCCTCTGTGTCAGGGTCGATTTCATCATCTGTATGCATTGTAGATACAACAAGAACATTCTTCTTAACTTTTTTATCTGGTATGTAGGACACAAGAGTGCACTTGTTAGGCGGCTTACCATACGCAAACATTGAGCTACACCTCCGCCTGTCCTTTATAAGTAAGAGTTCTTGAGGAAGGTCTGGTTTGTTTTTTCGAATTGTTCCGGTAACAGTAAGCCGGTGATTAGAGTATAAGTCATTCAATAATGAAATACTAGTGAAATAGTTATCCATAGTTATGTTTATTCCACTGTTTTCAATCGGTTGTATCATTCTTAGAACCACGCTGCTAGCATCATTAGGGATACAATAGGGGCCTGGAGGTTGCTTTCCAGCATACAGTTCCATGTTTGAAGTAAAAAAGGTTTTTGCATCCACAAGAGCGTAAATCTTTAAACCATATTTGGCAGGTTTATTTGGTATATATTGCCGGAATTTACATCGGCCTCGAAAACCTTCCAACATTTCATCCAAAGTTGTTAATTCTCCCATATTATAACAGCTTACACAAACTTACAAACCATTGAAAAACCTCACGTATCGGTGCTGCATTATCCACTTTCTTTCTTTCAGCTCTTGTAAGTTTGTCATCAAATCTAATACTCTGCAATAAAGTGTGAAAACGTCTCTTAGACATAGTTATTGCATATATCTCAGGGGCCGTTCCATCAGTGCTCCAAAGTTCGTAAGTATTTAAATGATTAGCTTTTTTTACTCCTATAAGATATAAAAGTCCAAAAAATGCTTTAATTTCTACTATATCAGTATCATTACAATCTCTTGGTCGGCTGTAATTTGGACGCATCTCTTGTAACTGCTGATTCGTATATCGCACAATGTCTGAAATCATCTCATCAGGGAAAAATATCTTCCAGCATTCTAATGGTTCTTTCAAGTCCCTATATGACCGATTCACTGAAGGTAGTTTTTTTACAATATTTTGTTTTGCCCTTTTTGTTGGTTGTGGTTTATGGATATTCCAGTTAGTAATCCCGTCTTTAGTTGTATACAAAGAATCAGTTACACGAATGGGCTGATTGTTTTGATTAGAAGGTCCAGGCCTTACATCATTAGTGTCTAGAGGTAACGGTGGTACTACGTTGTTTATATGTTCACCAGCGGCTTGTATACTGTCATGACAATTATCACTGTTTTCAGACTGATCTGAGGTAACGTCAAATAGTTCATGCTTGCTTGCATCATCACTATCAGATAAATTATTTTGAAAGGAAATATTTCCTTCACTTACGTCATGTTCATCCAACCAGCAACGAATGTCATCTTCATTTCGTTTATCCATCACTAAACAACACAACAATACACTACAAAAAACACTTACAAAACACTAAAACAAACTAATAAAAAGATAAAGTAAATAAAAAATACATATACCAAAAGTTCCGTGAAAACTCGCGCCGTTAGAATTGAATTAACACGGACCGTCCTGCGAGCGCTCGCGTAGTTAAAAGCAGACTAACAAAGGCGTGGCGCCGCCCATACCCCACTCCTGTACCCCCACTCTCTACTCGCAAATTCTTGATACTAGTGCATTAGATGCCAAATATACTCTACATAGTATAAATAAAACCTCAGGACCGTACAATAAGAAATAAAAAAAATTTATTGACAACGAAAAAAAATGTTAGATTCAATCTAATAGCGCGAGTTCTCCCGGGTTAGGAATGAAAAACTAAAAAAATTAAAATAAACAGATTTTTTCAAAACAAATTGCATATGATCAAGAATGAAATTGCACATTGGAATTGCTTTACAAATTTCTAATTAGTTTATAAAAAAATATACAAAGTTGAGAGGATAATATTTGTATCTTTTGCATCAAAAACAAAAAAGTTGATGGTTTCAGCTCAGTTGGTTAGGCTTCTGCCATTATTGTCATCCAATGAGTAACCCCATCGGCTGTGATTATTATTAAAGTCCCCAACACACAGAGCAGTGTTTGAAAACTGGAAGTACTGTGTCTAAACATAAGGAGTTTATTGGTTTGTACACATTCACTATGGTAGTGTCAGACACTTTTACACTAACATCTACACTACCTACACTTTTTATCTAATTGATAAAAGAAACTAGGATATAAGATAAGACAGTATATAATTTAAAATATATATTTTCACCTTTTTAGAACCATTTTGTTATTAAATGTTCAGTACAGCAAATGTATAAAACAATAAAAAGAAATAAACATATTCCACTGGCAATGTTCTTGAATAGTACAAATTTAAAACTTTTCGTATGTCTAAATTTAAAAAAAATCAAAAGGAGTATAACTTTCAAACTTATTTCAATTATTTAACAGTCAAACAACATAAATAATTATTCTTTGTTGTAATCTTACCTGGGGAGGTGAGAAGGCCAAATCCTAACCAGTCTTTCAAGTATGTATAAATTGAAGACTTGTGTAAATGAGTTGTACTGCTTAAGAGCACCTAAAAATACGACAAATATCTATGATTTGAAAATAAATGCTCTTCAAAATTTCATTAAATAATTTATTGGATTAGGCCATTTATTGTTCAGACCAAAATTTTTTTGAATTTTTAAGAGCATTCATTTTTATACCAAATATATTTTCAACTAATTAGAGGATTTTAAAAATTAATACAATACTAACATTCATAGTAATTTCTTGCGATGTATCGCAAATTACACTCTTAACATTGCTCACTGAAAAAAACATTGAATAGAATATGAACTAAATACATTTAGTTTCTGCGTAACATTTCCTATTATACTGATCACAAACTAATCAAACAAATAATAAAGTAATTGCAGAAACTGAAATATTTTTCAGATAAAATATTCCTAAACATCAATAGCTATAGTTACCGTAGTTTTTTTATTGTTTGTTACAAAATATTGAAATATCATAAATGTTACACACTCTACAAACAAGAAAACTAGAATTTAACCCTTACAGTGCCAGACAATTTTTCATGTTCCCATACCTAAAGTGCCAGGCTAATTTGCAAAGGTCTACACAAAGAGTGCCAGGCCTATTTTGCCGGTTTTGCAGTCATCTGGGGAAAAAATTGCCATTCCCTTAGTTTTTGACCAAACTACCTGATTTTTTTATTATTTTGTTACTAAGAAGGTGTACTACACAGAAATATATTATTTTTTACTAAAAAAAAAATAGAAAAAATAAAAAAATAAAAATTTCTTACCTGAAAAAATTTTTGGTGAAATTTTCTGACTTTCACCAAACAAAACAGAAATAAAAAAACTCGGCCCTGCGGGCCTCACCAGGGGGCAAGCCCCCTGGACCCCCGGATCTTTTTGCTTAGAGCCTACGGCTAAAATTCAAGAAACATGGAACATGCTTTAGCTCTTGGCTGCTACTTGGTAATAGATCACGGATGCTACCCGGTAATAGATCACGGCTGCTACTTGGTAATAGATCACGGCTGCTACCCGGTGGCTCCTTTTTAATAATTTCTGCAAATGTATTTCTCCGAAAACAACGAATTTTAGATTTCATGTAAGGAATTACAAAACAAGAGTTGTCATGGAAACTAAAGATGTACTTTGATGAACGCTTGCAAATAAAATCATTATTGAAGTCAACACTGATATGTCATTGTGTTTTCATGGTTACGCGTCACCTTCCCGCGTCACCCTCCCGCGTAACGTAACGTTTTCAGGCAGTTAGGTCAAGACTAAAGCATGTTCCATGCTAAAATTCTTCACTGATTAGTCACTCACTATATTTCATTCTTCACATATTTCTTTACAAAATAAAAAAAAAATTACTCAATTACATTGAAAACTGAAAAAGATATAGCACTTTTACCTAAAGCCTACGCGTTATCGCTTTTACGCAGATTTCTATATAGCAATGATTTCTTTGCCGTACAACTGAAATACTCATTATTATATACAAATGACTGGTATATAATTCGGATCACTATCGGTATTGTCACTAAATAAATCACTAACAGAAGCATAGCTGTCACTACCAAAATCAATATCACTTACAAAGTCATCACTCAAATAGTCCTCCTCTAATAATCTCTGAACCGTACCTTCACTGACCGGTGACCGAGCACGTTTCATTGTATTTATGAATCTAAATTATAACTAAATATTATGAATAAATCAAGAACGAATACTCCTGATGCGTTTTATAACCAAAACCACAAATGAAACCATAAACAAAACAATAACAAAGACAAAACAACTAGTGGGTTTCTTACTACTCAGCTGTTTCGTCTGCTAACAGCAGAAAATAGAAACACAAAGTTCAAACTGAAACAATCGATATAACGAATGATATATCGAACGTGAAATTGGTTTCTCTGTGTAAAGTAGACTTTCTACTTTACAGAGAACATAGAGTTTAGTTCATTTGATCTATTATAAGATTTAAGAAATACCGAAAACCAGACGTCCGATTTTTCGGACGTTGGCACTTTAGGAAGGAAACACTGACGTCCGATTTTTCGGACGTTGGCACTTTATGGATAAACTCAAGACGTCCGATTTTTCGGACGTTGGCACTGTAAGGGTTAAGATTCAACACAACTGTTAAATCTATTCAGTTTTTTAAATAAATTTTAAAATCTGGAATAAGGAAATACGTAAAATTAAATAAGTTACCATATCATGCTAAATTATGAAGCATTTTGCAAGCAATATCATTGCCATCAGTAATGCAATTACAATATAACAAAATTATTTTATTTAAACTCGCACCTGCCACAATTTTCCATTTCCATCCTTGAATTCAATAAACTATTGTTATATGGGCAACTACGCCATAAATTGTTTTATAGGCAGAATACACTGAAAATAATTATATACTTTTTATTAGTGTTTTATATTTAAACTAACTTGACTTACCTCAACATCTTTTGCATCTGTCAAAACTACGTACAGAGTAGGGCCCAGCCATAGATGAAAGATAGGTCCATATTTGTGCGCCGCATCAATTAGATTTTGCAAGTAAGCTAAAATAAAATACATACTATGAAGAAAACGTGACCTATAGTGTATTTGGTTCACATTTTTTTTATACTTATTAAGCAGAAAATTGCCCTTTGCCAGAGTAAAAAATTCTAAATATTACTTTTTTATTTACATAACATACAGTAATGATTGGTCTTACATAACAAAATCTGATTTCCCAATTCTTCATTCTACAAATCTGAACCCCAACCTTCTTGGGGTTAACTTGGTCTGCAATATCCCATGGATATAGAACAACAAACCAATCTTCCCTCAAACTAGTTCTGATAATACATCAATCATTCAATTAAAATGCACTATTTATTTTCTAAATTTACCACACTTTTCTTTTTATACTTTTTTATATTTTTATTTAAAAAAAAGGAGGGTTGCACAACCCCCCATTGATCTGCCTATAGACTCATCTCCATTATAGACTTAGTTTAAATGCCACTTTAGATGCTGGTGCTTTATAAGGCAAAGGCTTGGTTGATGCAAAGTTTTTTCCTATTAATCAATAGAAGGAGGTCAACAGTCTGTTTCTAAACTATAAAATAATATTCATTAACAAATGTTGAAAAAAACATCTCATTAAATTAGCATCTAGTTCTATCTTAAAAAAATAGAGTGATTATTATTCATCAATAATAATCACACTGGTATCTCCTCCACCCCTATAAGAGGAAAAGTAACCAGCAATCTTCTTCAAACTTATTTAGTTACTTGGCTAGTTTAAAACTGTTATCTTAAAGGATATTCACTATCTAAACAGGGGGTAAATATTTCAGACACCTTCCTTGAAGCTCTCCTTACTGGAGTGTAAATGGTTTCTTGTCTACTACCATTTATAATTTTTTTTTTAATCAGTAATAAATATTTGAAACAAAATCCAAAAGTCATGTTATTTGTTAATAGAAATATTTACAGGTTATCTCCTAACTAAAAGCTATATTCCCTCTCCCCTTATCTCCCTACGCACAAGCTGTAACAGTCTCTCTTATCTGAATAATCTAAAAATTTGAATAGTAGTCAAATATGAGTAATTCAGTGAAGTCGGGTTCCGTGGCTGAGTGGTTAACGTGCTCACCTCCGGAGCTTGAGGACCCGGGTTTGATTCCGGTCAAGGAGTTTAGAGATTTGTTTCTTAAGTATACCCCCGGTGTTGACACAGTATTCGTGAGGCAATTGGGAAGCTTTGACTCAAGTGAATCCTAGTCGAGAAAGCTGGAATAAGAGCAAATAGGATCTGTTGTGCTGACCACATGTCACCTGGCTGTAAAAAGCTGTCCAGCATGCCCAGACCCGCAAAAGAGTTGCTGCGCACAGGATTATAGGTTGATTATTCATATTGATTGATTAATATTTTTGTGTTGTGATTTAATTTGCTACCTGACAAACAACAGCAGAGTTTTCCATCTGAATGTCTATAATTGAGTCGAAAATGGTTAACTGATGACATAATTCAATTGTTAGAACTTAGGCTTAAGCAGCCTGTGTCATAACTAGAATCTACAGTTTCCGATGACAACCGCGTCAAGGTACTATCTACAATATTTACAAGATGATCAGACGTTTCGCCCATACTGTGATGTGGCATCCTCAGTGGTTTCTCTGAGACTGAAATCGGCAAGTGACCTTCCAGCTTTATAACAGGTGGTGGGGTGGGGACTGGTTGGAGACCACAGTATGGGCGAAACGTCTGGTCATCTTGTAAATATTATAGATAGTACCTTGAGGCGGTTGTCACCGGAAACTGTAGATTCTAGTTAATTCAATTGTATTGTGGCCAACAATGAGAATTTTAAAACTTTTTTTAGAAATTCCAGGAAAATATATAGGAAAAAAATTAAGTTAACTAAAGCTCAGAAAATCGAAAATGTACTAGAGCACTCAGAAAAATTTTCTAAAACTACCTGGGATATAATCAATAATTATACAAGGATGATGTCAAAAAACAAAAAATTTATCACATTAAGCTGGGAGATAAAATTGTTAGAAAGACTGAAGACCTTATGAGACCAAATTAATCGATTCATCTTTGGCAACAAAATGTATCTGTATTCTTTGAAAACAACGAAAGTGATGCCAATTTTTAAGAAAGACGATCCCTCTTTACTGAATAATTATCATCCTATATCGATTCTGCCAGTATTCAGTAAGATATATGAAAAACTCTTTCTGAGTAGACTTGTGAATTTTTAAAATAAATTCAACACTTTAGATAACAAACAGTTTGGATTTAGAACAATTTACTCTTGTAAACAACTCAACATACAAGTTATACGTATAAGTAACATATAATACATCAACTTCTTAAGAACAAATTGATCATAAGTCCAGGTTTTGAATGGCTGTAGAATGTAATAGAAATCTATTAAATAATTTGGATAAATTAAAGTTGAAGACTATTATTTTAAAGGACAAATAATAAGAGGAAGGGTCGTTAGAGGCTGTTGGCAATGTTGGTTTTAATCCCATAAGAACAATGTTATTTGCAAATCCATATTTTTGTTATTTATTGACCAAAAATTGTCTATGAGGTGTCATTTTAAACGTTATCACATTGGTTTTGCTTTTGATTTACTGAATACCTATGCCTAGTTTCGCAAAATAGGTGACAATAAAAACTTCAAACTGAATATTTTTTCTATAAAGCTGATTAGGAATTCGTAAACCTATTCCAACATGTAATTTCATTCTTGATCAAATGCAATTTGTTGGGAAAAAAATCTGTTTGAAAAGAATTGTTTCATTTGGATTTGCATGATCCTATGTCCGGTTCGAAAATAACATTGTTCTTGTGGGATTAAAACCAAAATGGCTGGCAGCCTCTGCAGACTCTTAAGCCCTGCTGGTATCAATAGAAATTCAATTTAAATTAAGGAAACATCTTAAATTTTTAAATGAAGAAACATATTTTTATTGTAATTTTGTTGAAGTTGCAAAGTGGAAAAACACTCTTTACATCATTTTATTGCATTCCAAAATTAGCTTGTGGACAATTTATTTTTAGACAAGCTTGATTATTTACTAGAGTCTAAAACTCTTTCTCTAAAAAAAAGAAACTACGGACCATAATATGGATTTTATAAAACATAAGAAAAGATCAACGCTGTTAACATATTGACAAACAATAGCGATTGTTATACATTGCATTAGCCTTCTGCAAAGCTGTCCTGACCGAGTAACTGTATATAGTCGTGACTAGCAGTCAAATGAACAAGTGATGTTTAGGATCATAAATGCTATATCAGTAATAATTTTAAAAAAATAATAATAATAGTAACTAAACTAATTGATTTTCTAATTATAACAAAAGGTCCAGTGGTCAAGTATTTCTTATTTAATCTATATTTACACTTGTTATTTTGGGCAAAACTTTTTCACAGTTGGTAGCTCTTGTTAGTTGTTTACAAATAGACATTTTCATCTTTTTTCCTCAAAACCTTACTTATTGTGATACTGTTGCCCCTAAGCAAAAACTACTAGAATTCCAGTTGATGTTATGCTGAGGCATCAAGTCATTCACATGACATGAAAAAAATTCTGCCACCATCTAATTGGAAATTATCAACATCCTACTACCTGAGAAGTTGGCACTGATTGCACAGTGTTGTTACCCAGCAGTCCCACCTACTAGGGGACAAAGTGTTGAGGAAATTGTAAGCGATAGGTTGAATACTCGGTCCTCTTAAAACTATCATGGTGTTCGCTCAATGGTTGCTATCAGCGTGGACACTACTAAAGAAGACTGAAGTGTACATGTTGGGTGGTAGTTATTGTTGGATGTTATTTAGGGGAGAGATAACAATCAGGCTTGTCAATTAGCTGAAAACAGACCAATACTATGTGGTTCGGATTCCACGTAAAGGTGTACGTGTCTTAGTTGCCCTGGCTATTGGTCTATTAATAAATGGTGCTTTCTGAACATAAGTCAAACTCAGTTAGCAACCAGACTACTCAGGTCATCCACATTCGTCCTACACTCAATATAATCATTCATATTTGCCTTAAAATAAACAAAGTGGTGACGGCGTCTCACTGACAATGCAATAATGTCGTCAGTATTATAAAAACAAGACTAAGAAGCAGACATCCTATCATTGCTCGGAATGTGACAGTAACCATCTCCTTTGCCCAGGAAAATGTTTTTCGAAGATTGGCATTCTCGATTAAAGTATTACGGTTCTCATGTTGGCAGCCACACTACAAATTTTAAGACCTTTACAAAATGTTATTCTACTTATTTTTTTAGGGTTATATTGACTCATTTAGATTGTATTTCTTGTATTTTGTACAGTAGATATTTTTGTGTTATTGAAAAGATGATGAGCAGTAATGACCTATTTATTAAATTCTGATGTGCAGTGTCATAACTGCTATAGCAGTCCTACTTTTTTTCTCTTACACGCAAACCTCCATGTTACAGGTAGACTGGCCATATTGATTTTCTATCTGTAGGTCAAGAACAACGAGATATGAAAGTGTCTTTCTGGGAGCTCTTGTAGGCTCCGCACTTTGAGGTGGCCAAGGATTTGAAGTGGCCTTTAAGCAATCACTATAGCAGTCATGTCCATCAATGTGTTAAAATACATTTTTGTCAACAGCATGAACTAAAAAACATCATTTGTAATGTTTTTACAAGAATTACTCCAACATCTGTTTCATGCATTAATAACATATTTTCGAACATTATGAAATCAGAATGTTCAGTCCAGGCTGAACAACTAGTCTTTAATTCAGAGACCCTAACCACGATGCTCTTTAATTGTCCCTAGCAGAAATGAATCCCAAAAAAAGTTTTAAAAACTTCAAAGTTAACTTTTAATGTAATTTACACTATATGACAATTTAAATTTACTAAAAATTTTTTTTTTTTACATGAGGCAGTCATGGAACTTTAATCCAAATGTTGGTGTTGACTCTATTTATGATAGTATTCTTCAAATGTTTACAACATTTTAGCCAACGTTTTCCATTAAAACTAAAATCTACAGATAAAAGAATCAGGGAAAATTGGGTTACCAAGTATAATACATTAATCTGCAGAGAGAAAAACCTCCAACTTCTTATAGAATCAAGATGGAACGAGTCTCCATATTTAATTGATTATTTCAAGATATAAGTTATAGAAAACTGTTTACAAGTGGGCCTGAATGTAGCTTTTTAAATTAAAAATCAAATGTAAATTATAAGGCCAAATCAATGAGCAAAACAAACTGGACTGTAATTTGAAAAGAATTAAATGGTTTTGACAAAAGAGAAACAAAATTTCAAAAATCAAATTAAAAAAGTTATGATATAGTAAACACAAGCAATTAATAACATTGGCTTATGAAGTCAATAATTATTTTCTATAAGTAAAATATCATATTCAATCAAATCCTGACACACAAAGTACTACGAGTTCCATGGTATCTGGAATACAATATAATTTTGTATTTAAATGTTAAAATAAATCAGAGTTTACATGTCAGAAAAATACTTTGTTCTCTAAAAAAACACTAAACTCCAATGGAAGGATAAAATTATATTATTTTTTGTTAGATATGTAACAAACATTTTAAGTTGTTCAAGAGCCCTCCATCAATCCCTAGAGCGGGAATCTTCCCTCAAGAATTAAACTATTCAGAAATAAAGCAAATATACAAAAAGGATGACGTTAATTAAGCATACAACACTAGCATCCATTGGCTTTGGTGTCTTGTTTTTCTAAAATATCTGAAAAGGCTGTTAATTCTCATTCAGATGAGAATGTTTTTGAAGCTAAATAATATTCTAAAATGTTCCTAGTTTGGCTTTTGTAAAGAATTAAAAAGTTAAAAAATTTCAATGGTGAAAATTGGTAAATTATGCCATGGAGGCTTTCGATAGATGAATTTGTGATCTACATTGGGCCTTTGACTACGTTTACCATTACAACTCAGTTTTGTTATCTTTCATGTAAATTATAAATGACAAGAACAAAGTGATAGAATTGTTTATTAGTAGTTCCCATTATTTAACCTTGTGTTAGAACTTAATTTACACTAGGACCGAATAACATTTGTTTACATTTAAGCCCTACAATTAACTCACCTACTCAATAATTCATAAATATCATGTAACTTATGTAAAAAAAAAAATAGATAAAACTTCAATAATAATATGTAGATATACTTCAGTAGTAAATAGTATTATTTTTAATCTATAAGTATACATCTTTAATAAGTAGTTATAAATGTTGTCCCTGTGAGTAGTATTTTGTCACTGTCTAATTTAGCACCAAATTGTTATGGAATTATCCATAAAACAACATAATCTCACACATTCTCACGTTCGATAAAGAATGAGAAAATGGTATAAGTTTATGTATTAAAGAAAGCAGTTTTGTAGAATTTTTTATGTATGAAAGAACTTAACACTTCAGTGATATTAAATTTTGTAAAGATATTTATAGCTTTATAAATTGGCCAAGAGAATTAAAGTTCACTATTTGATGTAAGATGTAAACTACACTAAACTGTTTAGTACAGTTTTGGAGTGAATGACAGCTACATGTTGGATTACTCTAGACATTACATAGAGCATCTTAATAAATTTTCCTATATTTAGATTGATAATAAATTTGCAATTTTATTTATAATTTTAAGGCAGCCAACATATTTTTGACAACTGACATTTTGGCCATCATATGGGCTAGGTTGGATGTAAAAAACATTTATTCATACAGTTAAAATAAATCATAGAATTGATCAAGAAATGAACTACTGATCAGTCCATAGTTCTGGGTGCATGGTTCGAGCATGCACACCAATAGATTTCCCTCTACAACGACAGTTGTACATTCAAGTTAAAAATAAACATCTCAAACGTGGTACCTAGAAATTACTTCCACGTGATTGGTAGATTTAGTTACCAGTATTTAATAGAATAATCAAACCAGCTGATTTCGCTCATGTGACATCACACACACTGCACAGCCTCGAAGTGATAGCTACCATATCTTCTAATTACTATGTTCTCGGATAAAACAAAATCAGCTGTTTTTTTTCCCTTGTAAATGTATGTTTTCATTATTTAATGATTGTTTACATTTTTGTCATGGAACGTAATCAAATAAGTTATTGTAAAATCACAATTGAAGTCAAGTTTCTAATATAAACCAATTCAATTTAAAAAAAAATGTTCAATGACTAAATAACACGTTTTTAAATCACTAAATTTCAATAATAAAAGCACCATCATCATTGAGCAAACTATTAAAAATAGCGGACAACCTAAACAAGATTTTGAACAGACTGTACAGAATAGATGTGTGGTAGGAAGAGTATGGTGGGGGATATTCACTATATTGCTTGCACTACCTCTCCTACAAGCCTAAAACCATGTATACTGTATAAATATTTATTTTTTTTATTCTTAAAAAAAGATAGTAACAGTGTATTTTAAAATATTAGGTAATGAGTGTAATTAATTAATTTATATTTTCCTAATTGATATAAGAATTTATGTTAAACATGCTTCGGTGTAGAGCCTACCTGTGACATAAAATGTATTACGTATTGTTAATTGCTCCTAGTTATCAATGTTTGTACTATTTTATTATATTATTGTATTATATTTAATTTTGTGGTGATTAAGTTCATTTCGTTGTTATTGTTGCTTGTTGAAAATTTAATACTGTTATTTTTATTAGATTAATAATATTTCTAGAGGGGCAGTGTTGTATGATTATATATTACAGTAGACTTGTAGGTTTTGGTTTTTTTTTAAACTGAATCATAATTTTTTTTAATTGTTTAGTTTTGTTGCAACGTTGTAATTGGGTTACCTTGCAATGTAGAATTATGTTTAGCCTATATAACTAAATAAGAAAATAATTAAATATAATATTTTATTGCAATATTAATATAAATTACCAACGCTGCTGTTTCCGAATTCAAATGCTGATCCGACCAAAGGATAAGAATTCATGGCTGGAATATCCTTCACCATTCTACGTAGTCTTCTTGTCCGATACTGATCAAACATATACCAAACAACTAACAAGGTAATAATGGCAACAAAAATTATCACAATCATAATTCAGGCATTAATCACAAACCGCACTATTTTAAAATACAAGAACTTTATCAAACACAACTTGTAACGATTTATTAACATCCACTCGTCGCAAAATTTGTATATCTACTCATGACGGTCAATAAACTAACTAGGTTAAATGTTAAGTGGTCAAACAGTGATAAGAAGTGACTAAACTGAAACCTGCGCTGCCGCTTTATTATGTTGGAACCGAACAACACGACTGAATGGATATGGCAAGCAACTAGCAAGGCAGGCAAGGACGAATGAAGAATGCCAACTGAACCAGCGACTTGTATTGCCAACATTGCAAAAACGAAACCATAATAGTTGCGCTATCTTTGATTGCAAACGAGTTTTTGTGAGGTTGGATGAATAAACCAAATTTGCCTTTTTATGTATTGATAGAGTTTAGAGTAATATTGGCGGTTTTACGATACTAGTGTATGTCAAGGATATTATTTATTTCAATGCAATTATATTGCAATAATGCGGTAATAAATACTGTCATAAAAACACCAATGGTTATGACAGCCCAAATTAAGTACTGGCAAACATTTTAAGGCACTTCCCGATCAGCTGCTAAATTTAATTTAGATTATGTAGACTGTGTAAACGGGAAATGTGTTCAAATCACAACGAAAATTCTATTGTTGTTCACTTCGGTTTTGATCTTATAAATATTCACTATCTCACTATCTGCTAATGTAAACATTAGCTAAAGCTTGCAAGTAGTACTTGTGATATGACTATCAACTATTGAAGAAACTTTTCGGTCCGAAAACGAAGTTTTAATCAATTTTCAAAAATACAAGAGTTAGGGGTTACGAAACTTGGTATTTGTCTACAGATCATATTTATATATTTATTTTTTAAGAAATATAAATATATAATATATTTATATTTCTTTTTTAATTTTTAATAAATAGACAGGGTCGAATTAATACTTGGTAATAAGTGAACATCGTTTATACTGACATAGGTGATTATAAAGTTTTAGGCATTCTCATATATCCGACTATTCTTTCAGGTTTAGAAAAAATCAATAAATGTAGACGCATTCATTAGCTTCCAAAACAACAATTACCGAATATTTTACGAAAATATTCATATTTGAGTACAACGTCAAAATACAGCCCCCTTCCCCTTATAATCTCAAAATAAGGGAGGAAATAATTAAAAATGCATAGCCTCCAATTATTTCTTGCGTCATCGAGGTGTACAAGATAAAATTTGGTTTTGGGATTTTGCCATCTAGTTCATGAAAAATGTACGGTACCTATTAATTTAAATAATGTCCATTTTTATTTTGAAATTGGGAATGTGTAATTGATTATATGGACTGGTAATGATGATTCCCTAAGCCACAATACACAGCCTAAGTGTTTAATATTCAGTAAAGTGAAGTTTTGGAAGGAAAGAAAACAGAAAACAGAGGATTGTTCATAGAAAAGATACAAAGAAATCTGGTCCAATTATAACAATTTTGTAACTAGAGATTCCTCACTAAAGATAGAATAGAATAGGATATGATAACTAATTCAATAAAAACATACAGATCGCTTGATATGTATGGTCAACCTAACTGTGTACTGTATTATAAATTTCACTGATACTGCTAGCTACTAAGTAAGGAGAAAGGAACTCAAGTGCTCTATCTGATATAAATATAATATATGCAAGGTAGCTTATTTAAAAAACCCCGTGATCAGTTCACATTTTCCCACAATCACACACAAATGTAAACAGTTGTACCTGTATTTCAATGAGCCTCACAATCATTTCTTTACTCTTTATTTTTGTAGCCTCCTTTGAAGAATGTTGCACGCACCAAGTGTTTCTATCACTCACCTCTGTTGAATAAGATTCGAAACTTTTACTTCACTGGAGTTTTACGTTAAAAAGAACGCTGTTGTTTAGGAACCAGTTACAGCAAAGCTTTCCGGTTTGATACCGACCTCCAACTTGTACCTGTTTTCTATCAAATTCAATAATTATCATAATCGGTTATACTATAGTAAATTAGTGGTCAAACTCGGTCTAGTTTTGCTGTGGCTTATTCTGATATTAACTACTGTACTGTACATGATTGGGCCGGAATGTAGAGGGGACCCGTGCCATCGCTGAGCTGTTACACACGATCATTTTAGCGTGTCATTTCGAATTGATCACTTTTAACTGAAAACTAATCGCCTACAGACGGTCATTTTAGCATTCCAGTCTCTGTTAACGTCTGTCTCTGAAGGTGCCTCTTGTTCCGTCAAGAACAACTGATCATAATACATTACATAATACATCATAAATCATTTAGGCTGATGTGCTTCGTTTGCACCCATTCCACTAACAACTCTTTATTTTATTCATTTCCCTACGAAATTTACTTCTCAAAGTGTTTATCTTCCTTGTTAGCCTATAGTATGTTTGTTACCTAGAGGGTCGATCCCTTTAACCTTTTCAATAAGAGTTTTAGAAGCAAAATCGCTTATTTATTTATTATGATAATCTGTCGAGGTAATTTTCCAAAGGCACTCTTCTTGTTTAAACAGTATATAAAATCAAGTAAAAACTCTTTACTCCAACCAGCCATAGTAAACAAATTAACTTCAATCACTTCAGGATCTGAGATATACAAATGACGTACAAATGTGTGGGGATGTTTTGTCTTCCATGCGGAGGACACTACTAGTGCGCATGCGCAGGGTTGGTTTTCGTTTCTGGCGCGAAGGTCTGAACTGACGAGACCATACATACACACGCACATTTCGGCAAGATGTCAGTTTTGCATGTCACTCCGAAATGATAAATTTTCATCATTCCATCAGTTCAATTTTTTGGCTCGAGCTCACGTCATTGCATGACACGTCTAGCTGTTGCATGACACGTAACAGTGACATGCTAAAATGACCGTGTGTAGGCCACTTTTACGAACGTGACTACCTTCTGCCTTCAAGTGCTTAGATGAAAAAAACTGAAATGAACTGTTTACTTTATTACGGTGTCATTCTACGTGATGGTGAGATATACTATAAGCATTAACATTTAATTAGCTTCTCTTATACATGTACTAAACCTAACAATGAAGATCAAAATCCTAAAAATGTTGTGTATAAAGTACCTTGTGAGTGTACAAATAATTATTTTGGACAAACATCAAGACCTGTGAAAAGAAGAATGCTTAATAACAAGAAAAAGATTCAAAATTAACACATTTTAAATACTGGACACAAAGTAATATAGTCAAAATGAAGCATAATTTATAAAAAAAAGTAATTGGAAAAGAAGAAATATCAAAGAAGCTGCTTGTATGCTAATAGAGAAAAATAGTATTTCACAACCAAACGCAAAATTAAATTCTATGTACAAACCTATAAAAAGGAAAAAAAAACGAAATTAGAAAAAGTATTAACACGTCAAAAATAATTTTCAATGACTACTAAATTATATACATATGAATTATATACTGTATTTTGTTATCTTTTAAAACATATGTTTACTATTTATAATTTTTCTAAAAATTGACCTTGTGTTTTTACATAATAATTTTATGTTTGTTGATTTTTGAAGAAGGGATTGATAATGATTTAGAAATTATACTTTGTTTAGTTGCTATTTATTGTTGACATTGTTATTAATTGTGTTATTGCTATTATTTTTTGTAATTTTAATACTATACAGTATAATGATTTAGTTTAATCGTTATGATCTTGATTTACTAGTCTTAATCAAACCAACTAAATTACGCAGTGGACTAGGCTTAATACTGTGCTACCGCTACCAGCCCGTGGCCTAGTTGCCATGACAACATAAAATGGAATAACACAATGGGGAAAGAGTTGTCATCTCTCATTTCCACAACTCAATCCATCTCTCTTCCACAAGTGCATTCAGAAGGTCACTTTCTAAGCGTCCTATAGGCTATACAGTCGTTATTTTTTAATTTAGTTGTTAGAAATGACTGTTCACTCGATTTTAGCTGAAATAAAGTAAATAATAGTTGTTTTAATAACCTTACAATCTGTCACAGTAACAAAATTAAAGGGTATGGTTTGGAAGTAATATGCACATAAATCAGCTGGCCACAGTACCTCATTTTCAGCACTGACATATATTTTTATTTGTGACTAGCTGTACCCGCCCGCTTCGCCGGTCATAATATTGAGTTTGATTTAGAACCTAATAGCTGAAAGAATTCGAGCATTTTTGCTTCTTCTACCAATATTGTATTTTTTAGGAGGCATGTCATAAAAAGTAAACTGCAAAACAAATAATTATTTATTTTTTATTTTCACGTTTCACCGCATGTTTTAATTACCGAGGAAAAAGGTTAACACCAAATACAGATCACCTGATCGAGTAAAAGTTGTGTGTGCTACACTCTCAAGGTGAAATGCAGAACTTAAAGTGGTTTATATACCTGCATTCAAGTAATCCAAGTCGTTGCTTCTGCAACCGGTTTCAACTCATCATGAGAGTCATCTTCAGGCCGTACAAGGATGTAATAAAATGTGATCACTTCATATGAAGGTCGTCACGAACACATAACCTTCATATGAAGTGATCACATTTTATTACATCCTTGTACGGCCTGAAGATGACTCTCATGATGAGTTGAAACCGGTTGCAGAAGCAACGACTTGGATTACTTGAATGCAGGTATATAAACCACTTTAAGTATTGAACAGTGATCCGGAGGCTAATCCCCCAAAAATGAAATGCAGAACTACAATAAATCAAAACATATTATACAGTACTGTTGTTGTAAGAACTTCAATCTGCTTATGGCATGTGAAACTACATTAAACCACACAGTCATATGTTTTTTGTAAACAATTCAGATTCTCCATTTGAATAATATGGGATCTTTAGGAGCCCATGGGGCGGGAAACATGGGGTTTCATGGCGATCGGTTGGATGGTTTGGCAGCGCATAAACTTCAAACATACAAACATCCTCTTTTATAAATATAGATATATACATATATACAAACATCCTCTTTTATATATATATATATATATATATATATATATATATATATATACAAACATCCTCTTTTATAAATATAGATATGTAGGTAGGTCGGGAAATGCTTGATATATCCTGTTCTCGTTTATAAGTTTAGGAACTGTGTATATAAAAGCACTAGTAATCTGTAAAAAATGCAATATTGTGTAAAAAGTTCGTGAATCCATTCTCTACTTTTCGAGTTTTATCTACACAGACATACGGAAGTGATATAACTATATTTGTCCTCTTGTATTCCATTTTCTTTTTTAGACAACTTCTGACTGAAATTAAACATTAGTAGAGATAGATTGATTTGGTAATCACAAATACTGCAGGGTACAGCGAGAAATGTAGGCGTATAAGTTGTTACAAACGTGAGATTCCTGAAAAATGCAAGTTTTATATGCTCCAAGCCCAAAGTAATTCGAGCCTACAATATGACCCAATTCCAATATTTTTACTATCAGACTCTACTATAACGCTATTCAGTTCGTTGTATAGATGGCGTTTGTTGTCAGGGAAATTTAATTTGTCGATGACGGTTCACCTGTACACTCTGGGGAGTCCCAAACTCACGAGCTCTGACTAGAAGTCACCTATTATAATCAAATTAAGAAGCCAACACACATTCATTAGTCCACTCGCATCTCAAGGTTACAAGACTGAAGGCCGGCCAGAAGAAAGCCTTCGATTATCTTGAGAATTATGCTAAGTTTATTAAAACATTTCCAATTTAACTTGCAACTTCAATCATATTGTAAACTGACGGAAATAGGAACCGTTAATAATTTTTAACGTATCTCTAGTGATATCCACGTTTGACTGTATGCCCAATATTTGATGTTTTTGGGATACTAATCTTTACATCAGCGTTGTTATGACGTACAACAGTGCCTAATTTACATTACTGTACTTAGAATTTTCGGTATTTTACATACTGGGATACTAGACAATATTTCCACAAAAAATAAACTTCGCCATTTAAAAACGTTCACCTAAAATTATCCTTAATTTTAGTATAAACACAGCAGTTATTTGTATCTTAGCCACTTCACAGAGAAGAAAGAAACAGAGATGATTATTTTTTTATTGCCGTAGCGAACCCCCAGTTGACTGTAGTTATAATAAGTATAACTAATGTACATCTTTAAACTATCTGTAGTAATAATAATAATTACTACGTTTATCCTTGAGGATTCTGAGGTATAACGGGAGGGACTGACAAGGCACTAGGCCTGCCATCCGCATAGAAACTGGAGAAATGACTACTCAATACACGAACTCCACACACATTTAGCGCACTATTGCATGCGGCCTCTATTTCTTTCTTCTCTGTCGTTACTCCAACGTAAATGTACACGTTGTGTAAACCTTTAATGTAATGTTTGGCTATACTTAATTTATGCATTACTCTATATCATATTTAGTGTATAATATAATAGGTTAGTTGAATAAAGAATTCAATAAGATCTTGAATGCCCCGCACCTCCTCATTACCCAGGATCTCCCACGTCAGATTAGTCGCTTAGAAATTAGAATCTCGAAACCCACCTCTACGTACTGATTTCCAGTTGAGCAGATCAAATTTGTTGCCCAATATCAGCTGGGCCATACCGTAGAATTGTTTTTATGGATGAAATAACTTCCTTATAATCAATTTGACAATGCATGTAGTTGGGATGAAGCTCCCTCGTAGGAAATGGACACTGCTGAATCGGTTCCGGATTGACACTCGATCAGTCGTGTGATTGGAGGGAATCTATAGTTAACAAATTAACCAGATAGTTACAAAGGTTGTTTTACGGAGGGATTAGCTAGCATAAATAGAATCAGTGAGGCAGGTCTTAAATGGCTTGATGGATTGAATTAAGCTTTGTGACAGAAGATCACTTGATATTTTTATTTTTATTGATATCTAATGACTTTTGGAGTTTTTTTCAAATTATATAACACAGCTTTTATATAATTTTAAATCAATAAATGGTATCTGGAAAAAACCATTCGATTTATAAATATATATTTGGATTAAATGACATTTCCTCGATTCTCGACAACATACACCATTCAAAAGTGATTCCAGCGGGAAAAACAAACGTGCGGACAGAACCCTCTGTCGTACGAAAGGGCTCTTATTGACGTTAAAACGGATATTTGGACGTTTCTCTTACTAATTATGTATTTGAACGGAATAAATCTATATATTTACTACTGATAAAAAACACATCACCAATTGGCTGCACAATGCTTGACATTCGAATATACGACAGGATAATGAACCCTAAGTAAATAAAATAACTTCTAAAGCATTTAATATTTCGCTTATAATATTACGAAGACATAATGTAATCATACTACACGCAGAGTAAAAAAATAAATGAGTGGTAATAAAACTTTATTTAATATCGTAATTGTACAATAAACGAATGTAAAAATAACGAACGTATTCGTTAAGATCGTCAATGTTTACGTGGAACAAAAAGTGCAACATTCTTCACTTATTTATGTAAAACTTAAAAAACAAATGAATATTTCTTACATAGATAACAATCATTTTCTGTAATTACTAACAAATATTACTGTTAATTAATCCTCTACCCTTTAAAGCTATTTCCTCCTCGATTGTAAACAAGAAGTCCATTGCACAACGACCTTAGGACGTCCAAGGCTGGCTGGACGACTTGTGCAGGCGGGCCTGGAGTGTCCCAGTTTGTCTCAGTGCCATGTTCCTTTCAAGATATCCTTGATAATATTATCTCATGTAATGGGGATATTTGGGCCAGTAATATGGTTAGTTACTGAGGTCTTTTACTACAGCTGGTTTAACCGCATTACATTTACATGTACCACACAAATACACCACATCACCATTGTGTCTTGCAGTACAGACGCTCCAGTCCAACTCGCGGTCTTGCAGTACAGACGCTCCAGTCCAACTCGCGGTCTTGTCGTAGAGACGCTCCAGTCCCACTCGCGGTCTTGCAGTACAGACGCTCCAGTCCAACTCGCGGTCTTGCAGTAGAGACGCTCCAGTCCAACTCGCGGTCTTGCAGTACAGACGCTCCAGTCCAACTCGCGGTCTTGCAGTAGAGACGCTCCAGTCCAACTCGCGGTCTTGCAGTACAGACGCTCCAGTCCAACTCGAGGTCTTGTATTACAGACGCTCCAGTCCACCTCGCGGTCTTGCAGTACAGACGCTCCAGTCCAACTCGCAGTCTTGCAGTACAGACGCTCCAGTCCAACTCGCGGTATTGCAGTACAGACGTTCCAGTCCAACCCGCGGTCTTGCATTACAGACGCTCCAGTCCAACTCGCGGTCTTGTAATACAGACGCTCCAGTCCACCTCGCGGTCTTGCAGTACAGACGCTCCAGTCCAACTCGCAGTCTTGCAGTACAGACGTTCCAGTCCAACTCGCGGTCTTGCAGTACAGCCGTTCCAGTCCAACTCGCGGTCTTGCAGTACAGACGCTCCAGTCCCACTCGCGGTCTTGCAGTACAGACGCTCCAGTCCACCTCACGGTATTGCAGTACAGACGTTCCAGTCCACCTCGCGGTCTTGCAGTACAGACGCTCCAGTCCAACTCGTGGTCTTGCTGTACAGACGTTCCAGTCCAACTCGCGGTCTTGCAGTACAGACGCTCCAGTCCAACTCGCGGTCTTGCAATACAGACGCTCCAGTCCACCTCGCGGTCTTGCAATACAGACGGTCCAGTCCAACTCGCGGTCTTGCAGTACAGACGATATAGTCCAACTCGTGGTCTTGTGGTACAGACGCTCCAGTCCAACTCGCGGTCTTGCAGTACAGACGCTCCAGTCCACCTCGCGGTCTTGCAGTACAGACGCTCCAGTCCAACTCGCAGTCTTGCAGTACAGACGTTCCAGTCCAACTCGCGGTCTTGCAGTACAGCCGTTCCAGTCCAACTCGCGGTCTTGCAGTACAGACGATCCAGTCCACCTCGCGGTCTTGCAGTACAGACGCTCCAGTCCAACTCGCAGTCTTGCAGTACAGACGTTCCAGTCCAACTCGCGGTCTTGCAGTACAGCCGTTCCAGTCCAACTCGCGGTCTTGCAGTACAGATGCTCCAGTCCCACTCGCGGTCTTGCAGTACAGACGCTCCAGTCCACCTCACGGTCTTGCAGTACAGACGTTCCAGTCCACCTCGCGGTCTTGCAGTACAGACGTTCCAGTCCAACTCGCGGTCTTGCAGTACAGACGCTCCAGTCCAACTCGCGGTATTGCAGTACAGACATTCCAGTCCAACTCGCGGTCTTGCAGTACAGACGCTCCAGTCCCACTCGCGGTCTTGCAGTACAGACGCTCCAGTCCACCTCACGGTCTTGCAGTACAGACGTTCCAGTCCACCTCGCGGTCTTGCAGTACAGACGCTCCAGACCAACTCGTGGTCTTGCTGTACAGACGTTCCAGTCCAACTCGCGGTCTTGCAGTACAGACGCTCCAATCCCACTCGCGGTCTTGCAATACAGACGCTCCAGTGCCACTCGCGGTCTTGCAGTACAGACGCTCCAGTCCACCTCACGGTCTTGCAATACAGGCGCTCCAGTCCCACTCGCGGTCTTGCAATACATACGCTCTAGTCCACCTCGCGGTATTGCAATACAGACGGTCCAGTCCAACTCGCGGTCTTGCAGTACAGACGCTATAGTCCAACTCGTGGCCTTGCAGTACGGAGCCCACCTCGCGGTCTTGCAGTACAGACGCTCCAGTCCAACTCGCGGTCTTACTATTCAGACGTTCCAGTCCAACTCGCGTTCTTGCAGTACAGATGCTCTAGTCCAACTCGCGGTCTTGCAATACAGACGTTCCAGTCCAACTCGCAGTTTTGCAGTACAGACGCTCCAGTCCCACTCACGGTCTTGCAGTACAGACGTTCCAGTCCAACTCGCGGTCTTGCAGTACAGACGCTCCAGTTCAACTCGCGGTCTTGCAGTACAGACGCTCCAGCCCCACTCGCGGTCTTGCAGAACAGACACTCCAGTCCACCTCGCGGTCTTGCAGTACAGACGCTCTAGTCCACGTCGTGGTCTTGCAGTACAGACGCTCCAGTCCAACTCGCGGTCTTGCAATACAGACGCTCCAATCCAACTCGCGGTCTTGCAGTACAGACGCTCCAATCCAACTCGCGGTCTTGCAGTACAGACGCTCCAGTCCAACTCGCGGTCTTGCAGTACAGATGCTCCAGTCCAACTCGCGGTCTTGCAGTACAGACGCTCCAGTCCACCTCGCGGTCTTGCAGTACAGACGTTCCAGTCCAACTCGCGGTCTTGCAGTACAGACGCTCCAGTCCAACTCGCGGTATTGCAGTACAGACATTCCAGTCCAACTCGCGGTCTTGCAGTACAGACGCTCCAGTCCCACTCGCGGTCTTGCAGTACAGACGCTCCAGTCCACCTCACGGTCTTGCAGTACAGACGTTCCAGTCCACCTCGCGGTCTTGCAGTACAGACGCTCCATACCAACTCGTGGTCTTGCTGTACAGACGTTCCAGTCCAACTCGCGGTCTTGCAGTACAGACGCTCCAATCCCACTCGCGGTCTTGCAATACAGACGCTCCAGTGCCACTCGCGGTCTTGCAGTACAGACGCTCCAGTCCACCTCACGGTCTTGCAATACAGGCGCTCCAGTCCCACTCGCGGTCTTGCAATACAGACGTTCCAGTCCACCTCGCGGTATTGCAATACAGACGGTCCAGTCCAACTCGCGGTCTTGCAGTACAGACGCTATAGTCCAACTCGTGGCCTTTCAGTACGGAGCCCACCTCGCGGTCTTGCAGTACAGACGCTCCAGTCCAACTCGCGGTCTTACTATTCAGACGTTCCAGTCCAACTCGCGGTCTTGCAGTACAGATGCTCTAGTCCAACTCGCGGTCTTGCAATACAGACGTTCCAGTCCAACTCGCAGTTTTGCAGTACAGACGCTCCAGTCCCACTCACGGTCTTGCAGTACAGACGTTCCAGTCCAACTCGCGGTCTTGCAGTACAGACGCTCCAGTCCAACTCGCGGTCTTGCAGTACAGACGCTCCAGCCCCACTCGCGGTCTTGCAGAACAGACACTCCAGTCCACCTCGCGGTTTTGCAGTACAGACGGTCCAGTCCACGTCGTGGTCTTGCAGTACAGACGCTCCAGTCCACCTCGCGGTCTTGCAATACAGACGCTCCAATCCAACTCGCGGTCTTGCAGTACAGACGCTCCAGTCCAACTCGCGGTCTTGCAGTACAGACGCTCCAATCCAACTCGCGGTCTTGCAGTACAGACGCTCCAATCCAACTCGCGGTCTTGCAGTACAGACGCTGCAGTCCAACTCGCGGGTTTTACTGTTTTAATCATTCCTAACTCTTTCATTTTTGCACCCAAAGAGTAATATATTATTCTCACTATAAAGTATTGTTTATTATATGATAATATTGTGGTATGATAACTCAGCTGCTACAAAAAGAATACATTTCTTATAGTTTTAAAACGTCAAAACAATCAAAACAGCGTTATTTGTTTATTTCTAAGTTTACCTATTTACATTTTTAGGAGAAAACATATATTTTATTTTTATTTATTCATAAAACGCCGTTCGTCAAGATATGGGTGAATATGGATTTCGAATGAGTGTGATGAGAGTAGATGAGCGAATGTAGTCATTGTTACAAACTAAGGCCGACTATTCCTTAGAAAGTGTCATTAATTAATAGCCCAATGACAAATGAACAGCCGGTGATTATCAGCTGATCCTTCTCAAAATGTATTGACTCTGACTGGGATCGAACTGACAACCTTTAGCACATTAAGAGCACAGATAAATAACTCTGGTAGAGTTAGTTATCTGTGATTAAGAGCATTTATCTTATTATCTAAAACAAGCCACGTCCGGACGAACTTTATTTTGGATTTTTAATTTTTCAATTGATATTAAGGTTTTCGACTACGATATTTCGAAAATGAGAAATTCTTATTTCTGCCCTAGACTTCCCGTTTATGACGACGTAGCTGCGCAGTAGATTGTGACGTCATATGGGCGAAATCAGCGAATCTGTTTATTCTATTAAATACTGGTAACTAAATCTACCAGAATAGAATATAAGCATTCAGCTAAATAGTAGGCAAGTTATGTATCACTTATCAGCTGGAATTGTAATTACGGGAATTAGAACAGTATTTTTGAAGTTATACTTCTTTGCGCCCGTTAGACACTTTGGGATGGGATGTTGGTCGAGAAACCGCGTCACGCTGAAAAGTAAGAACAAATTTTTAAGAACTATCGATTAATCGATTGTTAATCGAAGAAATTTAATCGAAGAAATTACTGATAATGATAATATAGGTGTATAATATAATAATGAAGTCACGTATAATATATTGAAGATAAATATATTGAATAATATTGAAAAATGTCTTATATTTCATTTATATATCCTGTCTGTTTGTGTGCGTGAGTGGGTGTATGAGAATGGCCAAAGAAGTATAACTTCCACCGTGTGGTCCGACGCACACCCAATTTTTTTTTTTTTTTATTATTTTTGCCATTTCGCCCATGTGACGTCGCGTGAGATGCGCGTGATACCTACCATCTTCTTTTCTAAGTACTGTGGGGTTCCTGTGTGTTGCTATAGTAAAATGTTATTTATTTTTCATTTTGTATAATAAGGTTAAAAACCGAAAATTAAGTAATTTTAAACTAATACACCCAAGAGAGGTATCAAATTAAAGACATTCTTCTCTTACTTCCTAATATTCCATCACATTTTAGAAAAGTCTATGTGTATGAGCTCCACTGCTCGAAAAACCAAAATTCATGGTCATACTGCTTAGGATCCTGGCGAGGCCGTTGGCCAGGCCTATCTGCCTCACGAGGCAACAAGCCTGATCCACAAATGGTACTGTAGCAGAGTGTCCGGTGAGGCCGTAGGCCGAACTGCACTCCACGAGGCCGAAGGCCGAGTTCCACAAAGGTGCCTGTAGCAGAGCGTTTTGGCGAGGCCGCAGGCCGAGTTCCACAAAGAGACTAAGGTAAGCACGGAAGACCTCCGAAACGAAAACTTACCTACAAGATAGAGCAACAACAAACTATTCTCAGGATCCTCTGGGAGATATGTACGCTACCTCTTCAGGCTGCAAAATTCAACTGAGCGAAGCTCAGTCTCCCGGTACTTATATTAAAAAACGAAATAATTCGTATCCACATTCTTCCCTCATAAAACTTTTAATTCTTATAACTCATTGAACCACTTTGGTAAAGAATATAATAAAAAAAAAAATAAAAATTGATATGATAAGTAATAAGAGTAAACGATATTCACAAATAAATTAGATACTTATCAACTCAACAATTGTGAAATGTTACCTTCAGTAAACAACCAATAAATAAGTATTTATATTGGTCTATCTGTAATAAAGATAGAACATGTGCCATACGGAGTATAGACATCAGTTTTTGACATTTACCAATCACAGCTGTAGATTTAAATAGTACAAAAACGGGGGAAAAGACAACGTAGTGCATGTCAAAAATCTGTCAACCTCTCAGAGAGAAAATCATCTAAGTACGACAAAATCGGGCGTTGTCTCCACGGGCCATATGTCGTACCCCCACGGGTCGAGTTGATATGGGTTTGACAAGAGTTCACAATATAGGCTGAGAAGCTTGAAATTAGTGCACCGCTAGTTTTATTATTAATTTCAGGAATAATTACAGTTTTTGAAGATGTATTATCTTACTAGAGTATAGCTTAGAACAGATATTGGCTGAACTTCTACAACGTAAATATTCAATGATGTTACCCTCTATTTTACAGGAACATCTTTTATAATAAATTATTTAAATGTAAAAAATTGCTACAATAATTTCCTACCCTATACTTCACGGAAAACCATTACAAAAAATATATAATTCGTGATTCTACTATAAGTATTTATTAACGATTTAGAAATTTAGGGTTTCTAAGATATAAAAATCCATGTTCTGATTACATTTTGCGTTTGATTTTATTACTTAATCCTTGGGTGTATTCAGTGTTTCATTTTAGTTGTCTTAGTATTTGCTAAATGTAAATAACATATAGCGGGTCGTTTTTATTTTTCATTGCGTTTGCTAAATATGTAAATAGCATATAGTAACAAATCATACCTATTAACATTGATTATATAAAATCAATGCTATTAGTAAACTAAAATTTTTATTCGGAAACATAAACTTTACACTATGTCAACACATACGTGTACACACTGCATTAGCCATTAGCCACCCGTCACCTCTGGGAAACCCTATGTTAAACGTTATGATTAGGTTATGTTTGTGATTATTTATGTTGTGTTTACGTTTAGCATTGTTTGCCATATTTTGTAATGTTGTGTCAAACATTTTTGACTACAATATTTATCTTGTATTGTTGTTCAATATAATGAAATAAAGCCTATGCGTAAATTTGTATAGGTAAACTTGGCAGTTAAGTGTTAAGTAAAAAAATCCGTGAGACAACAAGTTTACGTCTAACAAAGTTGAGTTTTATACAGTTTTTTTGTACCAAATAAATGTTTTGTTGTGTAATCGACCGTATTCATTTTCCTTCTCCATAAATCCTTTTCGCTACTGCTAGCTCAGCAACGACTCAAATAACAGGTAACTTGTATGGTATGGTTAAAATTGCGTACAATTAATTATTATTGAATTGCAAAACATCCAAATTACAAATATATGTATATGTTTTATTTCATTACTAGCTGTACCCACCCGCTTCGCCGGTCATAATATTGAGTTTGATTTAGAACCTAATAGGTGAAGGAATTCGAGCATTTTTGCTTCTTCTACCAATATTAGATTTTTTAGGAGGCATGTCATAAAAAGTAAACTGCAAAACAAAATAATCATTTATTTTTTATTTTCACGTTTCACCACATGTTTTAATTACCGAGGAAAAAAGGTTAACACCAAAATACAGATCACCTGATCAAGTAAAAGTAGTGTGTGCTACACTCTCAAGGTGAAATGTAGACTACAATAAATCAAAACATATACAGTACTGTTGTTGTGAGAACTTCAATCTGCTTATGGCATGTGAAACTACATTAAACCACACAGTCATATGTTTTTTGTAAACAATTCAGATTCTCCATTTGAATAACATGGGATCTTTAGGAGCCTGTGGGGCGGGACCCTGTGGACGGATCTGCATCAAACTTTACAGAAACCATCTCGGGAGTATACAGGACAACATCCTAAAATTTCATGGCGATCGGTTGGATGGTTTGGCAGCGCATAAACTTCAAATATATATATACAAACATCCTCTTTTATAAATATAGAATACAGGCAGTGAGTGACGTACTTGCAGTCCCGCCCGGTCCGGCAGTCCACACAACATAAATATACAGAGCTATCTCTAACAGCAAAACACAGTCTATTTCTCACCTGTACCATACCCATACGCACTTAACAAACTATTTTGTTTGTAAAATATGATTTAATTAACAAATTATGTTATTTTTACCTTTTACATTTGGTTTTCTGCCTGTCAGATTCATTTCAGCAAATTCCAACCAATAATTTGTTTGTTTCAGGCATTTTTATAGATCGCAACTTATTTAACACTTTCATCTGGGTCATAATTTGATTCTTCTTCAATTTCACTGTTATATTTTTCCCTTTCATATTCTGCGACACGTTCTTTGTCTACTGTAACACTGGCTTTCATTAAAACGTTTCCAACTATCGTCAGTTGGCTGCGCGTTTTAGTTACTTCTTAAGATTGTGCAATCGGTGTTCGGTGAGTTAATTATTTCCCAATTTTATAATACAAATTAGTTAATGTACCTTCCCTGGAGACTAGCACAATCCACTGTAAAAACTTAAAACACGCATGCATTCGAGTTGTCCACTGACTGCAGCTACGTCACACCCCCTCCACGCTCTCTCAGTCCGACCCATCTCTTATTCCACGCACCTTGGGTAACAGGTAGAACTGAGAAGATTAGGTAGTTTGAGGTGCGACAAAATAGCGCGTCCAGAGAGGGGTATTTTTTGTCGCACACCCAATGATAATTATTTATGGCCACCTTTAGCCAGGTATAACGCGCTATTTTGTCGTAGATTCCAAAAACCGCACTACTGTAGTCCCACCGCTAGAAGCGTTGCGACTGTATGTTATTAGACTGTGACTACATTGTTGCTAAACGAAGAAGAAGAAGGAAGAACAAGAAACATAATTGAATAGTTAATTATCAAGTAGACATATAACTTTCAGATAACAAATTATTTATAACCTAAGGTGGGTTAGACCATGAACAAGCAGGCAACAAATATCCAGCCAAATTAATTACATCCTGTCTAGGACTTACCACAAGATTTTTTACAAGTAAAGCTAATAACAAATAAGTTTCATGGACATACCTGTGAAGGTTTCTTAAAGGAAATTGAATGTTGGACAAAGACAAGGAAAATGAATTAAATGTGCTATACTTTAGGGGGAAAAAACCATATTGAAGATGCTTAGAAAAGGTGTGTTAAACAAGAGTATTTGTTTATAATGTACATAACAAGAGTACATGTTATGTACATTATAACATGTACATTTACATTACAAGGGAGCAATGTATTTATTTGTTAATAAAGTTTAAAGAATTTTCTATATTAAAAGTGGAAATGACGGAACAAATTAATGAATATACAGAACAAGGAATAGGGGAAATAGAATTAATTAGATTAGCAAAAGTGGAAAAGGAATGTTTTGGACAGTCCCTTAAATCTAATAGTACATTAAAAATATATTCTAAAATAGTTACAAACTAGATAATTACTATATCTGATATCAATAACATAAAAAATGTTTTGAGTCAATAATTCTAACAATCCATTGAGTTTGGGTGTTGTATACTAACAGGTTTTTGTTAGTAGAATAAGAGTTTTCGATCACATGAAATATGTAAATTTGTGGTGAAATTAGTTTTGTATTCAATTTTTCAATTGTTATGTTATCTATATGTATAAAATAAGAAGTGAAAAACTCAAAATCAATGTACAGCCTTAACCACAATAGGTAGGATTTTGAAATTTTGACAGTACCTTCATTGTAAGGTCTAGGCGTGCTAAGAAAGGATTTTTTGAAGTTCCATTTCTGAAGGTCAGAGACAGCCCCTCCCCTCCCCCCCAAACATTCAACTTTTCCTATAAGAATAACATTGGTATTAATTTAATAATTTATTTAAAACAGCTGATACACAAAAGCATAAACATGACAAAAATTTGTTACATATGTGTGAAGTATTGTATTATTTTTTATTTGTTGACAAATTTGTTTTTAGTTGTACGTAAACAATTCTTTCTGAAGTTTGTGTAATTGAAGTTAACGTGTACATATTAATTTCCTGGAAGAGTGGTTTCATCATTTTATTTTTTATATAACTCAGGTCCTTTTTTTCGGTAATTATGCACTTTCTTGCCACCTTTGAAAATATGATTTCATGTTGAAAAAGTGGTGAAAAATGAGTTTATATCTCTTCAGGAGTTTGATTTCATCCGCGGAAAACTCGTTTTTTATCGAAAAATCGAAAAACTAGTTCTTTATCTGATAGTGGAAAAACCAACTTTTTAAAAATCGTTATTTTTCGACAACTGTTTTTTTTTCATTTCTCGTGTTTTTTCTGAACACGAATATATAACTGGTTAGTAGTAAAATTATTTTTTCAGCTCGAAAAATGAATTTTTTACTGACATAACCAAACATAACCTAACTTATCCTAATTGTCTATTTTCTCCACAAAAATTCGTAATTTGCTGTAAATTCCAGTGTTTGGCCTCCATGACGGCTTGCCGGCCGTCACTCCGGTGGGAATGTAGGTGAATTCTGTTTTTGTGATTAATAGTCGTTGTATATAATGATTGCGTAAAGGCCGCTAATCGCGATCCGCCGCGATAGTAGTTTTTCCGTTATTTCTCGATAAATATTTGTAATAGACCAAAATAGTTTTCAAATTTGTATTCAGCGCCAAAGAACACATAAAAATAAAAAAGATGATTAAAATACCATTTAAATTAACGGAAATATGACAAAAATACTAAAAGTTGTGACATTGGTTTTTTTCGATTTTTTCGGTAAAATACGTCATTTCCGCGGAATAAAAAGCATATCTCGTGAAACTACAGCCAATTCTAGACCCATTTCAAGCAAAATTTTCCAAATTTGTTTGGTGGCAAGAAACTGCATAAATACTCTTTTTTTCTTGCCTTTTTTCAAGACATATTTGATGCTGTGAATGCAGTCGTAATAAAATCTTGGGGATGGTGCATGCCTATTTTACTCCCTATTTTATATTGTACACGGTTTAGCATCTCAAGCGCCCGAGGTAGGGTAGCTATGGTAAATGACGCGTCTAACAGCAGAGGTCCAAACAGTTCAATATGAACCGGGTAAGCTACAATAGATATCCAAAAAGTCCAAATGTGAGACTTACGGTGCTTCTTGTGAGCTCAAGGCAGCGGGAGACATTTCCCCCTTCGAGTTTGAAATATATCGTGATGGCAAACTTCTGACCAAGTATGGAGAGAATGAAAGGGATAAATGACGTCTCCAGTTTAGGAGAAACAATTTGAAGGCCATTTCGAAATCTTACTTGCTGTTACATCAACATGTCCTCCGCCTAAAAGAACATCTCCATCCAGAAACTCCTCTGATCCTACAACCACTGTTTCCTACACACTCTGTCCTACAAGACTGTCAACCATCCTGTTCAATCTACACCTATCCTACAATTCCCCAAGTTTCTCTCAAGCTCTATTATTATGACTGATTTTGATGTGACTGTTACAATAAAATTCTCTCTTACAAAAAATATGAGAGTTCATCTTAGAGGTGATGAAACTGCTGGAAACTTTTCTGATCTACTTTTGAGAATAGGTGATGGTAAATATTCTGGAGGAAAGATTAATTTGCCCTCAAAACTAGGACCTGTGGTAATTACTCTAAAGGAATTAATGGACAGAATATATACTAAATTAAGCATAAATCAAATTTGTGGCTTTGTGAAAGAGCAATATTGACTCCATAAAATGGGACAGCCGTAAAATTAATAATATTTTACTAAACTCTTTTCAAGAAACAAAAAGTTTCAAAAAAAAATCTACATATCGATAGATTCAATTGTACAAGTAAATGATGCTTTACAATGTCCAACTGAATTTCTGCATACTATCAGTCCACCTGGGTTTCCACCACATAGACTCACTTTAAAAATTGGAACACTTGTCATGCTTCTCAGAAACCTTTTTCCACCAAAATTATGCAATGGTACACGTTTACGAGTAACTACTCTCCAGAAAAATTTTATTGAAGCAACTATTATTACTAGCAGTACTACAGGAGAATCTGTATTTATTCCTAGAATTCAATTATTTCCAACAGACTATCAATTTCAATTCAAAAGAGTACAGTTCCCCCTATTAATTTGTGTTTTGCAATGACTGTTAAAAGTTTCAAGGACAGACCTTAAAATTTGCAGGCATATATTTGAGAGAAGTGTGCTATTACCATGGACAATTTTAAATAGCCTGTTCTAGAGTAAGCAGTCCATCAAGTTTAGTTACTTTAACACCAAAAGGAAAGACAAATAACGTAGTTTATAAAGAAGTTTTTAGGTAAGTTATGCTTAAAATTCTTAAATGTGCATGCATAATATGATAGTGAATTGTTGTATTACAAATTTATATATAACTTGAAATAAAAAGTAATAATATTAGTTTAATTTATATGTTTTTTTAAAACCAATGTGAACATTTTCATTTTGCTGTTGTTTTGTGATTTTGTAAATCCTCTTGGATAATGCGTTTCGGCTATCATATCCTTATATAAATATAGTTGATATTCAGTGATTTCAACAAAATTGACTAGACCATCAAGAATACATTTAAAATGTTTCAAGTTTCTTGGATCTGATGATGGCATAAAAGCCGAAAGGCGTAATCCAAGATAATTGACATGATCACTGGCAGGTTGAAAGTAATTAACCTATAGTACATCAGTGTTAAAAAACATATTATCACATACTCTTAACAATTATTATAATTTACGCTTTTAGTATAGATGATAAAAAAAGCAAAATAAATAGTCATCTCTTCTGCTTCTTACGCAACATTTTTAGTTCATAAACTAAAATGCTTTATAATTTGAATCAAGAAAATTATAGATTTCATTCTTATAACTTTCATTTTGTATATAATTTGAACGTTTGCGGCCACAGCAGGGTTAGTTATATATTCAAATGATTTAATATAATTAATTTTAATTCTTTTTATGTTGTGTTATTTTACCTTTTATAATATGTAATATGCAGACGTCACGGAATGTAGCATGTTGGCTAAGAATAGGATTTTAAAATGGTAATGTACTCCATACATTTTTGACATTATTGTTATTATTTTTGTGTCACACAGATCAGCTCCTGGTTTTTTATGTCAGTGATTTCCATAGTATACGTTTGTATTATGTATGGTAAATATTTGTATTTAATTCATTGTCGGTATTCATTGAAAGAATTGCATGACTTCAGTTTAAATAGACAATATTACTCTAATGAGTTATATTGATAATTAGTGAATAATGTCTTGTGCTGTATATTTCTCATGTAAAGTGAAAAATTGCATGAATACGTGATCTGACATCGATGGTCATTTGTAACTTTGCCTTTTATGTAACACAATTATAATTGTTATGTCAGTTCAGGCGTATTTAATATACAAAATACACTTATCATAAGTTGTTTGACCTTGTCAGAAGGGCATCTGTCAAGGCCCAACATTGATTAGCAAAAACTTTGATCATTCATGCAAAAATACATATCCTCTCAGAATATCTATTATACTGTACTCGTATTTCAAATACTTTTCTTCAGTCCTGTAAACAGTATAATAATAGTCAAGAAAAGTAGAGACTGAACCTGGAAGTAAGTGGCGGAAAGATGGAAATCATTTTAAAAAAACCTTCATTAAGGCTTAAAATGAATTAATTTGAGTTTATACTAACCAAGAGGGTGAGCGAGAGGGTGAATACCTCTAAATTTTCGTATTCTGTTTTCACTGTTAAAACAAGTTGACTGCCATACTAGAATAAGGTATCTGACGGCCGGAGCCATGAATATTATTTTGCAATTTTTGTTTTTCTTGCTTTAAAATGGCCCAGTAATGAAGTTTTAGCAATCCAACAAAAGTTTTATAACTATCCAACAAAAATATGAGTACCAATTTGCTACACATGGCCGTTGTAATTTACAGATTTTTATTAAAATTTTATTACATTAAGATATTTAGCTTTAAAACATTTAAATGCCCACCAATTTGAAAAAGATTTTGGAACAAAAATGAAATCTTAAATAGTACAGTAGATGAACAATGTAAAGGTCATTAACACTAATGCTAATTTTCATGATTTTATTTCCAATAACTTAAGAGATATTAAGATTTGTGTAAAAATTACATACGGACAGACAGATAACGATGAGAGATAGAAGGTTTGTACACACGACATGTTTTTGTTTGTTTTAACCCAAGGAATGACCTCCAGAAGGCTACTTACCCTGTATACTGTCACGGATCACGGCAAGGTCATTGCGCCGCATCCCTGCACGGGTAACCACCCAGGAAGGACTAGAATAGTAGATCATTCGCCTGTAGGTGAATCGAGGCCCTTCCTTTGGAATCGAGAACGTCTAGATGCTTCTACAGGTTCACCATCGCCAGTTCCAGAATCTTCTGGGCTTCCACCTCTGATCATATAGACACCCTTCAGCCGACCTGACTCTCAGTCAAGGGTCAGTGTGTGAAGACTCAGTTAGTGACAGTCAGCTCCAGTGGATGTAACAGTAACAGCCTAGTGACAGTACACCGAGTGTCGGACACTGGGTGAACAGAGTGATAAGTAAAACGTAAATATTAATGATACATTTAAGAGTCGAAACAGTGTCTAAGTAATAATTTAAGTTTGTAAATATTTCATAGTGTGATTTAGAACTTTTAAATAAATCTAACAATCAGTAGCCAGAAGTGGAATCACCTTGTTTATTATGACCCTGTTGGACCGTGACAATACATATGAATGCATACGTAGAGCTTGCTATGAAATAGCCCTAATATTAATAATTGAAATTGAAAAACAGTTAAATAGTTTTGAAATTATAAAGAAAAATGTAATACATAGTATATGCATAAATAAAAGTTAATCAATAAGAAAGAGGATTAGTTTTTGTGGATTGCGAGTTTGGAAGAGTGTTTACATATACAGAATGGGGAAAAATACGGAAACGCTTTCACAACTTTTGTATGACTTCAATTGTAAATGTGTATATGATCATGGTTACAAGAACATTTCATCTTTTCAGGTGGACGGCCCACGAGGAGTTGAACGAAAAGCTTCAACGTAAGCCTAGGTCGAGTTTGGTATCAAATACAAGGTCTATTCAAGAGAAATTAATTGCCGCAAACCGGACTTCGAAAGGTTTTTTCCTTTCCAGAGTAGCGGTCATTTGAATTTCAAATGAACTATTTTGAACAATATTATTTCTCCGCTATTTAACTTTTAAGTAAATTAATGTGATCAAAATTATACTTTATGGAACACAATTACTGAAAAAATTTCGAATTATCTATGGATAACAATAACGTTGTTGTGAAAGCCTTTCCGTATTATTTCCCACCCTGTAGGCTATATTAACTCTCTACATACATTTTGGACTAAAATGATCATGATAAGCCAAATATTTATATTCGATTATGTATACGTTCACTTTACACGGTTATTACTAGTATGAGAGGAATTGAAGTTTCACAAAGAAAGATAGACTTTTCCCATAATATGAATACTGTATAATTAATACGAGTGTCACTTAACATTACAATGCAATGTGCTACAATACAATGTAATATGCCATATATGAAGTACAATTAACTATTCAAAATCTCTGCAATTGTTGTGTGGAAGGGCCCTCACACAGTGATTCATCCAAGTCCACTGTCCATTTCGTCGTTGGGCCTTAAAATATAAGACAAGCCGAAGTCGTCTTCTTGTCCCTCACTAAAAGGAGGTTGTTGAATGTACCCATCTTCGATGGGTGCATTCGAAAATGCTTGACCCTTGCAACTGAGGTTGATTTTAGAGCGTTGTAGCCCTGACATTTTACAAGAGATTCATAACTTACACTTCCCTGTGACGGTGTGTAGAAAATCGCTGGTATCAGCTTCCTTAATTGACGTTCTATGTCGGTGGCAGGATGAATGCTGCCTTGACCAGGGTGTTGGTGAAAGAATCTGAGCTCACCTGAATCGACGCATGATTTAATCTGTCTAATAATTAGATTTTTGCTAGGATGCGTCGTTCAGGAGTTGTGAGTGAAAAACTTATAAAAATACGAATATTTCGAGGTTTTTTGGTTGTCAAAAGTTAAGGTTACCCTCAGATGGTGCAAACTGAGATTACTTCATTTCAAGCCTAAACAAAGGTTTAAAAACGATTTCAAGTTTTCCGGCATTCATTTCCGGGTACCCCTATTTTGGGATCTAATTTTACTGGACTATAATAGTTCCTTTGTATTTTGTTACTCACAACTGCATCAGCATTCCCTAAATTGAGGTTTAACACTAATTATCATTCAGTGCAATGAGACACAACTTCCACAAAGTTCATAGACTCCAATTCCCTATCACTGTCATACCAGATTACCAGAACTAATCAATCACCTATAAATCAAGTTAACAGGTTTTCTCCCTCTTCTCTAGACTCTCCTCAGAAAGTTCAGTTCCCAATTTCATCAGAACTAAACAAAACCCTGTCAAACCTTGTATTGTTCATTGCAGAACGTACCATAACAGAACTAATCACTCAACGAACAAATTAATAATCTTTCTTTTTTCTCCCTTCAAATTCTCCTAAGAAAATCCAGTTCTAAATTTCATTAGAACTAAACAAAAACTATCAAACCTTCTTATGTCTCGTTACTGACTCCAGTTCCCTATCACACCAGAACTAATCAATAATCTAACAAACAAATCAACTATCTGTATTTCTTCTATTGAGTCTCCCCAGAAACTCCAGTTTTACTAGAACTAAACAAACACATAAGTCCAACCATTTCCACGTTTTACCAGAATCAAACAAACACCTTTGCTAGAATATCCAACTTACAATTTTTTTTCTTTATCAATGCATACAGTAGAAGTGGAATCAGCCGAGAGTAAAGAGGTTGATTTGGCATGGCATTCAGATAATTTATGGTCTTTCAACTTTCTGAGCAGCAAGAGCTGAACAGCAGGCTCAATGATGAACTCGTGTGAACTACACCACACAGTAGAAAGAAACAGAAGTCACATTCATTCAACAGAGTGATAAATGTGTGTCGTGCAGTTATTTCTCCTCTTTGCCATGAGATAGCAAGGCCAGCCCCTTGTCAGTCCCTGCCTTATTCCCTCTTAATCTGCCAGGATAAATGTAGTAATTGTTACTGCTGATGTAAAAAGATGCTCATTAGTAGTAATGTATATATAACTTCCACGGTGGCGTTCTCTGCAGACATATGAAAGTGACCTTTGTTTCTTTTTCTCTCTGCCTACAGTTAAACAGGCATTTTTCATTAAATTTTTGCATTGAACATTTCTAAACAAGACTAACTTGTCTGCGCTTCTGCTTTCAATGCAGAGTGTCACGGGTTCGATGTTTGGGAGCTTCACCTAAGGGGTTGAACCGTTGTCCCTTAATACGTTTGAGTATTCTCTCTAGACTCTCATGTCTAGACTGATAATAAGGTTGAGCGCAATGAGAGACTGCGTTGGCCTGCGTAGCATGCAAGTGTGTCCTCTAGTATTCTTAGATTGTACGTGTTTGTTTTTTGAAATTCATATTGCCTAGAACTCTGGATTAAACATAAAAAAAAATAAACGGTACCTTAAGAAAATTATATTGGAACAAAATTAGCGAAACATGAACACTTCAAGATTGGACTAACATACTCATGAAAATGCTGTTAACCAATGTTCAAACATTTTTATCAGTAGACTGTAAGAAATTGTGCAAACATGTAAACAAGAACGGTATGTTTCCTCAAAAAACACTAAATTTAAACCTTGAATCACTCGTGGGTTGATAAAATCTATACGTATCCGCGACAAACTAAGTAGAAAGTATAAAAAAGAACCATTCAATATCCAACTGCGTATCAGGTATATAGACTACAGAAACATGTTAAATATTTTAATACGTCACACAAAATCTGAATTCTACAAAATTAAAATTAATGAAGCAGCTGGTGACGGTAGGAAATGTTGTACTTTAGTCAATTAGGTTTCTGGTCGGTCTCCGGGCAAGGAAAGACTCCCAGTGGAGGCTTTCAGTGGATGCGGTCCCTCTGTCACATCTTCTACAATTAAGGATATTACGAATGAATTTAATAAATAATAATTATAGTTTTTATTGATCTCAGAAAAAAATAGTACACATAGGCTAACATTTACAAAGAAAGAAAGAAACATTTACAAATGAGAAAGCCGACACATGGGCTACTGCCTGTGGGTGATGGCTGAGTTCATTCAATTCATGAATTGTTAATAAATGCTAAATACTTAATACTACATTGTAGGCGATAGGTTGGATGCTCGGTCCTCTTAATACCGACATAGCGTCCGCTTGATGGTTGCTATCGGCTTGGACACTACTAGAGAAGTCTGGGGTGTCCAGGTTGGGTGGTAATCATTGTGCGGATGTTGTGTGGGGGAGATAACTGAGTATCAGGCTTGTCAATTAGCTGAAAATCAGACCAGCACTACGTGGTTCGGATTCCACGTAAAGCGTAGGTCCCTTAGTTGCCCTGGCTGTTGGGCTATTAATAAATTGCCCTTTCTGAGGAACAGTTGAACTCAGTTAGTAACCAGACTACACTCATCCACACTCATCCTACACTCATATAACCATTCATATTCGCCTTAAAATACGCACAACATTGTGTCGGCGTCTCATATGTAAGAATGTAAGAATACAACAATCTATAATGTGAACTAAAAACAATATAAAACTAAAAAACATTGTGAAGATGTGTAAAATTACGCATAATAATGGAAACTAACAGGAAAATACGATGTATTACACTATTGTTTTGTGTATTTACTTTTCTTAAATTAACTGTATCGTGTGATACAAACATATATAAACAGTGACAATGACTGAAAAGATTCATTCCCACGCACAGACTAATGTCTATGTGGAAATTATTTCCATAGTAAACTTGTTCTGTACTACTGTAAGAATAATTAGTGGAATAATAAATACTTCCATTCATTCATAGTTATTTGCTATCTTAAGTTTGTATATTTATAACGACCTAGAAAATATTGCAGTTATAAATGAATTACAATAAATTGTATACTTTGAAATTCACTTTATATCCTTCATCTGTACAAGTATGGAAGGGTGGATGGTCATTTTAAGGTTGGGTCAGTCTTGTTTGGTTAGATTATGACCGCTCATATCTTGACGACCAGGAATTCATAAGTTACAAAGAAATTAGTTTCGTTAAGACAGTTAATCCAAAAATGCTGCTGATGAGTCTCCAACAATCAATTTCCGCATTTGTTAGAAGAAGTATTCCAATTTCATGACATAGAGTAGGCTTATTCATCGATATATACAAAACAAATCCTCTATAGATCGTTGGGATAATGAAATAAAAGTGGTTCATATAAATCATAAATATCTCTTGTCAATATCTAAACTTCGTTACGGTTGAAAGTAAAGGGGCTTTATCGAACTATTAAATTAAAATTGAAACAAAACAATTTGTAAAAATTTTCCTCAAGATCAATTTTGCACTTATATTTAGGACATACTTTATTGAAAATTGAACGACTGCTAGTCTTAGAATAACAAGTCAAGGCGAAATAAACAATGCTCAGAAATGCTTGGATGCATGCGTATTGGAAGGTTGAGCATGCATTAACCTCAGGACAATCAATCACCAATATATTAACTGTCTGCATCAAATGCCACATTATTGGTCGGCGTTTTCCTCTGTAATTCCAAACTTTCAACTGAATCTTTCATAGAATACTTTTACACTTCGGAATTCGGGAAATTGGAATGGCATCGAGTTCCTTGCAAACTGGCTGGATATCTAGTGCTAATGCGCAATAATGAGTCAACAACCTGGCAGACGAAGTATTCATCAAGCAAATTTATAGTTTACCTAAATTATTACTGTATTATATTCATAAATAAAAAGTGCTCAGGAACTTTTACAATTTTGCTTCATAGTAGGAACAGGTGAATTTGTAAACAAAAAATAATCATTGCGTAACTAGCTTAATTCGATTACACAAGTGCAGTGCAGTGCAGAAAACTGACTAGTTATGCTTGACACTTATATCTGGTAAAAGTTGTTGGGTTGTGCGTTGACTCCAGATACGGCTAGAGTGCTCTCAATTTTTTAACTCACCTATTCAAGTGCCATGTCGACAAGTGGGAGGTCGCGCAGAGAGAAATGTCAGTGACCTTTTGGCTGCTACTTTGAACGATGACGACGATATCTGACTATTTCTTAGACAATATTATTGTTCGTGTTACTTAGACAAACACAAAAACTTATAATGTTATAGAAGAATTATTTTTATCTTAAACGTAACTATTAAACCTCAGTAATTTGTCTAAATGTATTAACAAATTTTTATTCTTTTTCGCCAAAATACGAGATTTTTTTAAAAGATATTAAAGTTAAATATATAATCCCCCCTCCATTAGGAAACGAATGGAAGAAAGTTTAAACAATGACTTTATTATAAATGAAAATATGCAATGCATGAAAGTGGATGACAATAATTAGAGGGGGTAGGTTGATGACATCATTACGTAGTTTTTGAGGGGGGGTTTAGTATTACAACTGTGTTACACGATTGCTACTGAACGGTACCCATACAACTGTGTGACGAGTTGGATGTTGAAGGGCACCTGTACAATAGTGTGACACGCTAACTACGCTCAACTTGAACAGTAATTGAACAACATTGTAGCACTGTGGCTGCGGTTACATTGGAAGTACTCGTACAACTATGTTACACGATTGCTACTGAACGGTACCCATACAACTGTGTGACGAGTTGGATGTTGAAGGGCACCTGTTCAATAGTGTGACACGCTAAACACGCCCGCCTTGAACAGTAATTAAACAACATTGTAGCACTGTGGCTGCGGTCACATTGGAAGTACTCTTACAACTGCGTTACACGCTTGCTACTGAACGGTACCTATACAACTGTGTGACGAGTTGGCTATTGAAGGGTACCTGAACAATTGTGTTACACGATTGCTACTGAACGGTACCTATACAGCTGTGTGGAGAGTTGGATATTAAAAGGCAACTGTACAATTATGTGACACGATTTCTACTGGACGGTACCTATACAACTGTGTGGTGAGTCGGCTGTTGAAGGGCACCTATACAATTGTGTTACACGATTGCTACTGGACGGTACCTATACAACTGTGTGGTGAGTTGGCTGTTGAAGGGCACCTTTACAATTGTGTTACACGATTGCTACTGGACGGTACCTATACAACTGTGTGGTGAGTTGGCTGTTGAAGGGCACCTATACAATTGTGTTACACGATTGCTACTGGACGGTACCTATACCACTGTGTGGTGAGTTGGCTGTTGAAGAGCACCTATACAATGTGTTACACGATTTCTACTGGACGGTACCTATACAACTGTGTGGTGAGTTGGCTGTTGAAGAGCACCTATACAATTGTGTTACACGATTGCTACTGGACGGTACCTATACAACTGTGTGGTGAGTTGGCTGTTGAAGGGCACCTGTACAATAGTGTGACACGCTAGTAGCCACGGCCTTGAACAGTAATAGTACAACATTTTAGTACTGTGGCTGCAGTCACATTGAAAGGTCACATTGCTACCGAATGGTGGTGTCGTGTTTCCTCGGCACGTGCTCCTACCGCACAAGGATGTGACTACCCACCCTTTCTAGGAACAGAAGCATATCGTAGGGACCGGGGACTTCCAGCCTGGAGGGGTGGAAGGAGTTGAATGTATTTTTCAATGAAGATAGCTGCTTTGTCTCAGTTGAATTAAAGTGACAGCGTTTAATTATTAACTGTGTAAAGTGTTCAATATAGAAGTAATCGAAACAAGAAGAGGGAAGCCGGCGTTAATATTTTATGGTTATCGGTACAGGGTCGTGCGAAAGAATGACAATATCATCTACCGGAGATGTGTCAAAACAGAGTAAATATTTGTTTCTAATTTTTTTTTTCTAAACGCGTTTGATTCTCTTACTCCGAAAACGTTTATAAATTAAATAATTTGTCAGAAAAATCCTGAAAGAGTTACTTATTTATTTATAATCTCTCTCTCCACCTGCTTTATATGTTAAAGTAGGAGCACGCTTATAGGCCATCCTACACCTCACGTGGCTGGATGTATATTAGCCATTTTTCAAATTATAGCTTCCCGCCTTCCCGGCTTATCAAATGGGAACGTTCACACCGCAGGGCCACGGACGCTAGCCACGTCTGCTATACTTGCCACGCGTGGCTACCATTCGCTCCCAGTGCGATTTTCTGGAAACGTGGCGGCTACATTTTAGTTAGCGCATGCGCAAAATGAGTGTTTTGTTTAACCTAAACTAATGGCGGCTAGTCGCTACCTGTAGTTAGTGTCGTCTTTCTTTTCAACCATTGCCAACTGGTTATGATTTAACATTCTTACATTCTTACATATGAGACGCCGACACAACGTTGTGCGTATTTTAAGGCGAATATGAATGGTTTTATGAGTGTAGGATGAGTGTAGATGAGTGTAGTCTGGTTACTAACTGAGTTCAACTGTTCCTCAGAAAGGGCAATTTATTAATAGCCCAACAGCCAGGGCAACTAAGGGACCTACAGCTTTACGTGGAATCCGAACCACGTAGTGCTGGTCTGATTTTCAGCTAATTGACAAGCCTGATGCTCAGTTATCTCCCCCACACAACATCCGCACAATGATTACCACCCAACCTGGACACCCCAGACTTCTCTAGTAGTGTCCAAGCCGATAGCAACCACCAAGCGGACGCCATGTCGGTATTAAGAGGACCGAGCATCCAACCTATCGCCTACAATCTCCCAAACACTTTGTCCCCATGTAGCTGGGTTACAGCACTGCGCCACCAGTGCCGACTGTAAGTACTGAATTTGTCATCATCTGCTTCAGTATCACACATAAAGTGATGGTATTAGCTATTCCGCTTTCTCTTCCTATTGATTTCTCGTTTCGTGATGTCGCAGAACATAATGAACCAGCTCATCACTACTGCTGCCAACACGAAACCGAGGTAAGTTGGCTGAAAAGGTAAGGTGTCGTCTCACACCATGGGACTTTCTGAGACGACATTCTTACGGTAAAACGTGGCCTGTATAATGCCAAGCCACGGCGGTGTCAATTAGCATGTGGCTACTAGCATAGCAAGCATAGCGAACATCCAGCCACGGATGCCACATGCGGTGTGGGATGGCCGCGTTCCTATGTGCTGTGGAAGCCCGCGCGTAGGAATCACGTAACCTTGAACGGCGCCCATACAACTGACTGGAGAGCTGACTGTTGAAGGGCACCCGTACAATTGTGTGACACGCTGACCACGGCCGCCTTGAACAGTAATTATATAACATTGTAGCATGATGGTAGTTCAGGGAGTTCAGTCCGTTGGTTTTCGTCCCAACTGGCCGCGCAAGAACGTACGCTTTGGAAGTTTAGAAGTCGTTAGCGTACCGCATAAACGAAGTTTTTGAAGGTCTTGTGTAAGTGAAGCGAGGATTTGTATTTGTAGAAAACCACTGAGTTAAATGAAAAACAACTGAAATTTAGAATAAAACAACATTTTGAAAATTATTTAACAAGAGTAAGAGTTATTTTTAATAATACTCACGAGGGCGCGTAAGTATACCCGAGGTAATTTTATTGTGAAGAATCAAATGAGACCTCGGGTGTCATGATTCATATTTTCGGGCAAGATATCTACATCTCCATTTTGGTTTTAGCTAGATATGAATGGAATAAATTAAATAATAACATTACACGATAAAACAAATATATAGACGTTTGTTTTGGTGATCTATCATCACTACTCTGCATGCGTATGGGTGGGTGGGTGGGCCTGTTTTAACCTATTACCTAGCATTATTGTTATTAATCCATAATATACATTATATTCGTGAAGATTGTAGTATAATAAGATATAGGGAGTGTCTGTAGTTCATTGTATTCACGTTCCTTGTGATGACCTGACGACCCACCTTTGCACCCTACTACGTTCCTTATGATGACCCATCCATGCACCCTACCACGTTCCTTGTGATGGATGACCCATCTATACACTCTTAAAATTCCACGTGATGACCCATCCATGCACCGCTAAATGATCTTTACATTCTTACATTCTTACATATGAGACGCCGACACAATGTTGTGCGTATTTTAAGGCGAATATGAATGGTTATATGAGTGTGGATGAGTGTAGTCTGGTTACTAACTGAGTTCAACTGTTCCTCAGAAAGGGCAATTTATTAATAGCCCAACAGCCAGGGCAACTAAGGGACCTACAGCTATACGTGGAATCCGAACCACGTAGTGCTGGTCTGCTTTTCAGCTAATTGACAAGCCTGATACTCAGTTATCTCCCCCACACAACATCCGCACAATGATTACCACCCAACCTGGACACCCCAGACTTCTCTAGTAGTGTCCACGCCGATAGCAACCATCAAGCGGACGCTATGTCGGTATTAAGAGGACCGAGCATCCAACCTATCGCCTACAATCTCCCAAACACTTTGTCCCCATGTAGCTGGGTTACTGCCTCACCCATGCAACCTACCACGTTATTTGTGATGACCCACCCATGACCCTTACAAGTTCCTCGTGATGGCCCACCCATGCACCCTTACACGTTCCTCGTGACGACCCACCCATGTCCCTTACACGTTCCTCTTGATGGCTTACCCCTTCACACTTTCACGTTCCTCGTGACGACCCACACATGCATCCTTACACGTTCCTCGTGACAACCCACTCGTGCTCCCTTAACAGGAGATTTCCAATTGCACCGGGGTCAGGGATCGGCCCCAAACTGATGTGTCCAGATGCACCGGAGCCCCTTTTGGGGGGTGTTCCAATTGCACCAGAGGCCCTTGTTTATGACATGAGCCGGGAAAGTCCAACCAGGCCGGATTCCTAGTACAGTAACCCCAAGCTGACCGTGCCAAATTCCACACCCTTTGTTATGACATGAGTCATGAGTCGGTTAGGTTAGGTTAGGTTAGGTTAGGTTAGGTTAGGTTAGGTTAGGTTAGATGTTAGTGTTGCCACGGATAAACACAAAATTAAACATTAAATACATAGTTACCATATTTATTAGTTAGAACCTGCTATGGTCTACCATTAGTATGTGCCACGAAACATCGGCAAGTGTTTGATAGAATATTCCATTGCGAAATTGTTAAACACTTATAAACTATGTTTGAAGAAATGTAGTGGGGTGGGGAAGGAAGGGGCCTTCCAATTGCACCGGCTCCGGCGGTCGAAGGAATTTGCAGCGGGGATAAGTGAGGTGGGTAGATTTTGACCACCGGTGCATCTGGACACTTTTCGGACGGAGGAATGTTTTGACCCGTGGAAATTCCTTTGACCGCCGGTGCAACTGGATATCAGCCCCCTTAACACGTCCCTCGTGAAGGCCTACCCGCACACCCTTGCACGTTCCTAGTAATGACCCACCCATGACCCTTACACTTGTTGGCAGGTATACCTCCATTACAGTCGTATCCCTGGAACAAAGACAGGTCAGCTTTAGAAATTTGATGTCCCTTCTGATGAAGATACAAGGCCTAGGATTATTGAAACTATCATCATACACGAAATTACCTTTAGCAGTACCGAGCCCCACCACTCTTCCTCTAACGATCCATGGCTCTTGGATCAGGGCCACTCTTACGTCGTCGGAGAGGATCTTTTGGAAGAGTGTGGATGTAGCCACTCTTGAGTGATGGAGGTTAATCTGTATCACTGCCATTACTTCCGTGGGGGATTGGGTACCCCCTTAGGCTTGAATGTTATCCTCTCCAGCCCCAGAAAGGGCCGCATCGAGAGGGCATTCATTCTCCTAAGAGATTCCTCATCAACCATGATCACTAGGAATAGGCCATTGGGGTTTTGAGTGCTCCCAACAACCACCCAGTGATCAGCGTTAAGCTTATTTTGCTTCTTAAGGCTCGAAAAAACAGCTCTAGTCATAGTGCAAGTTGTTTCTGGAACGAACGTGGTCAGCTTCACCATCTTAACCAGGTTCTTGGCCAGTCCAAGCTTCAGTTGTACACCATCGAAAGGTCTCATATCTGAGACTTGGATTTTTAGCCATTCCCTGGTCATAGCATTGGCGCAACCAACCACGAACGCTCCAGCCTCAACATGGTAACTTGTGACGTCGACGTTTGCTCCCTTAAGAGCACATAACGCTGCTGTTTTTTAACAGAGGCCGCATGCTCCTTCGTAAGAAGCTGTTCGGGGTGCTATTGCCTGACAAGGCCAGCTTCTCTATCGAAAACTTCTCAGCAAAGGTGTCAGTTAGCCCTCTTGTTCTCACCTCTAAGTTCCTCCGTTGTCAGTTGTGACTTTGTCCAAACCTCTTCACACCGAGACCTTTGGAAGCGATAGAGGACGAAGCCTACTGGCTGGTTTTGGGGGTTCCTACCCGCGAAGAGGCTGTCTTGTCATCTTGCCCCCTGAGGTGCTAGACATACTTGGCGGTTTGTTTCTCGCACTGTGCTTTTGCTCCCAAGCTCGTCACCTCTCCGCCTTCGAAAGGATTCTCTAGCCTTTGGTAAGAGCCTCCTCCTTTCGAAATCTTCGGAGTTGGCCCATATACTCTTCTTAGGTGGACCGCCCGTATCCGTCTTCTGAAGATTTACTTGAGAACTCTGGTCCTCAGACCGAAGCAGCGCATCCTCCTCTCCTGCAGGCAGAGCCGGCGCCGAAGAGAACAAGCTTAGCAGTTACCCCACCAGTCAACAAATCAACTGTATCAGTTTCAATTTCCATACAATTCCCACGATTTCCGGGTTTTAAGGTCTATCCCCCACCAGTGACCTGAATGGGGGGATAAGAGTACTTACGACTTTTCCAGAAGGCTCCGTTCACGACATCATACACGTCTGGTGCCACCCAGCCTTCGGCACGGTCGCTTAACACCTTGGCTTGGGCTTCGCAGTGATCAAACCAATTGACCGACATGGCACGAGTTCCGCCAATGGACCTTCTTTCTAACGGAACTGGTGCCTTTACTCAACGGCACCAGTAAATGCCACTGTACGTGTATGGGTGGGCGGGTGGGTAAATGCCACTGTACGTATATGGGTGGGCGGGTGGGTCAATGCCACTGTACGTGTATGGGTGGGCGGGTGGGTAAATACCACTGTACGTATACAGGTGGGCGGGTGGGTAAATGCCACTGTACGTATATGGGTGGGCGGGTGGGTCAATGCCACTGTACGTGTATGGATGGGCACTTAATCCAATCGAAGTGCCAGGGCTGATGATTCGCAGCTTCGACCAGTGCTAAACACCACTAATAAAGAGAAATTCCAGGGCCTTCAGATCGAGAGTTGTGTCGCCTGGGAGGCTCTCGTGAGTACCCTTTCAAACATACTAAGTAGGGCTCACTAGGCAATTTTGACAGTATCAAAAATTGTGGATTTGGATATTGTTTTTATGGTTTATCACGCTTATGTCTACTCTAATATTTTATATGGCATTATTTTCTGGAGCTCTTCCCATCATAGTCTAACAATTTTTAAAATTCAAAAAAAGATAAATACTATTGCCAACTTATCTTACAGATCATTATGTTATCCTCTCTTTTCCAAATTTAACATCCTTCCGTTCCTATGCATATACTATATATACTATGGGACACCCAGCACGCTTCGCGTGCCAACCCCGTCGTCACTCACTATGCTCGTGAGAAAGCTCGGCCTACGGCCTCACCTGGGAACTATACCTTTAGTCCCTTTGTGGAACTCGGCCTGCGGCCTCACCAAAGCACTCTGCTACAGTTCCATTTGTGGATCTCGGCATCTTGCTTCGTGAGGGAGAACGGTCTACGACCTCGCCAGGATTCTTAAGAGGGCTCTAAACCCCCGCGCTGAGAAGCGCAAAAACTGCTTTGCGCGGTCCTAGATACTGCCTTTATTTACTGTCGTAAAATTATAAATGAAGTATCTATTTAAAGATAAAGACATTTTTGATTCAAATCGCTTTTTAAAATTTTCGAATTCTCCTTCATTTCGATTTTATAGGTTATTGAAGTTACCCAATATTCAAACTAGTGCCAAAATTCAAGCTTCAGCTGCAATATAGGACCACGCAAATGCCTGCATGGTAATTTATTGCTAAAAAATGCGGTGATTCGTGAGATCCAAGTGGCGAAAACCCGAACTTCTTAGTCGCGGATGGATTTTACTACTTCATTCATAAAAACCTTTCTTCATTTAACTTAACATCGATGGATGCAATGTAGGCCTACGACGACTGTTATCAGTATTATTTTACAGACTGATTTACTCACTTAGAGTTAGTCTATTAACTTTAATATGGCTTATTTCGTTTAAGCAGTATGACCACTGATTTTGGTTTTGGGAGCAGTGGAGCCCATAAGTATATTATTTTCTAAAATCTGATGGTATATTAGTAATTAACAGGAGAATACTTTAATTTGACACAACACTTGGGTGTATTACAAAAAAAAAAAATTGTAGTATAAAATTACCCAATTTTGGGTATGAAGCATATGTTTTATTTCGGAGAGGGTAGATACCTTAAACGTTGTCTGTTCCAAAATATAATGGTATAATGTGGTTTAGGAGATAAATACCAATAGTTTGATACCCCACGTGGGTCTTTTATTTTAGTAATACCCTTTTCTTCGTTTTAGGATTTTTTTTGTTGTGTTTTGGGGGCATATACCTACCCCTTATTATTTGCTCTTTTTTTAAAATCTGATGGTATATTTGAACTCAGGACAGGAGAAAAATAGCTTTTAATTGATGCCCTACTTGAGTAGATAACATTATTATTAGCAAATTTTACATTTTCAACATTTTCAGTTTTTTTCATTTTCAACATTCCCGATACCCCACATTTTTTTAGATTTTAAGCTGAAATTAATAGATAAGGTGCTTGTTTTTTACGCATGTAAGACTGTGAAGGTTTGAAAATTTTACTCAAGCTTTTTCTCAAGTTACATTATAAAAACTACTTTTTTGCGATTTTCCCATAAGAAATACATTGGGGTAAAAAATGCCGCCATATTGTTTATGAGTGAAAAAAGTAAACTTTTGTGAATTTTCCGGGAGGGTTCAGACCGAGAGCTTCAATTCAAGTATACACTTTATGGGGGTAGGACGCCGGGAAGTGCATCAATATTTAGTGTCAGTCAGTATATGTCAATAAACACTTATATTTGTAAAACAAAATCCTTACATATTTGCTCAAAGTTTTATATCACAGACATCTTACTACTCAAGACAAGGGAAAAATAAGATTCTACCAATTCATAAATCTGCTGCATATGAAAAAAGCCATACTATATGGAACGAACTGTATAACAAACTTCCGATAAAGCTTCAGATTGAACCAATAAATATTTAAATCAATAGATACAGAAATACCTCTGAACATTTAAATGTTGACGCGCTTTCCAGGTGTCCAATGGTGTGCAATTTGTCAAATGAAGCTTCAGGTGTAGACATTTTTAAATCAGAACTAATAGATACCCTTCCAGTAACTGCTGAACTTATAGCACGAAAGCTTATGATGAAGAAGTTGCTGAACTGTATAGTTTTGTTAAGACATGGAACGAAGAAAAAGGACAGTTATTTTGGACATCCCTCCATTGAGTTTACCTTGCAAAGTGATTGCATCCTGTGGGGACAAAGAGTTTATATACCAGGAATTCTTCGTAAGAGAGTTTTGAATAAGCTCCATCCATGTAGGTTACCAAGGAATTGTTAAAACGAAACAGTTGGTCAGAAGTTTTATTTGGTGGCCAGGTATTGATCATGACATTGAGACTATGATTAAGAATTGTATTCCATGCCAAACTTTTAGAAATGACCCGGCAAAATGTAAGTCGCACTGTTGGGAATACCCTGAAAATTCAATGGATCGGGTGCATATTGACTACGCAGGGCATTTTAAGGGGAAGTACTATCTGGTGGTAGTCGACGCTTACAGTAAATGGCTAGAGGTTTTTCAGACTTCTACAATCACATCGGCAGTGACAAAACAACACCTAATGAAATTCTTTACATCTTATGGCCTTCCGAAAATATTGGTATCCGATAATGGCACGTGTTTTACTAGCCAAGAGTTTACTCAGTTTTGTCGGGGGTGTGGTATAAAACAGAAATTCATTGCTCCATACCACCCATCTACCAACGGACAAGCTGAACGTAATGTGCAAACAATCAAACAGGATTAAAGATTGGCCTTTTTAACAATAACAACGTGCACCAAGCTTTGATTACATTTCTGTTTGCCTACAGGATACAACGACGGGATCAACTCCGGCAAGACTTTTCATTGGAAGAGAACTAAGATCTCGATTGTATTTAGTTCAGCCAGATCAACACAGGAAGACAAATATACGGCAAAATAACAATGGATATCGAAAATTCAAAGAAGGAGAAAACGTTTTAGTTCGCTTGTTTGTTTAAAACTGGTAGGAAAATCCATTTATTTGTTTAACTGGTAGGAATGGGTTAGTTCCTCTGTGTTGGTATATTTTTCGAAAAGACTGTTATTTTCTTAAGAAGTAACACAATTCATTCCTTGATGATAGGACTGGGAAAGTTCAAACATGACCAAACTGTATTGGGCCTTGAGAGAAGAATAAATGTAGATTGTAGGGTTGTATCAGATGATACTTGCAACATGATTGGCAACACGCTACTACATTACCGATATTCAGGTGATAAACTATAGTTCGAGTCAGACGGTAACCAGACAAGGGACCTTTTCCGTTAGTTCACTAACACTACTTTTTTATCTCAATTACGGTTAGTTTAGGGTAGGTCAGGTGGCTACTTAAGTTGATCACAAACTGGTAAATCCAATGATTGACTTACCGCCGAATGCGCTCTCCGTGTGTAAGTTCTTTGAAAGCGATAAGGTTAGGCCAGCGATATCGGATTCCTAGCGGATAAGGAATACCACAGTGGACTTTAAAATGATTTGGGAACAGTTTTTAGAGCAATAGAATATTTATCAAGCGGTAGTGGATTAACAGAAACAAAAATAAGTGTGGTAGAAAATTGACGGAAAAGATCACAGATACGTTATAAACTATAATCTAGTTTCCATTTGCAAGTGAAATAAAAAAAACACTTGCGTCATCAAGGTCTTCCACAAGATGGACCAATTACTGGCTGTACCAGGCTTTTAATTCAAGACTATGTATGACTCTTAGACACATATCAAGTAAACGATTACATAGGCCCTAATGTCAGCGTACAAGGGAGGATCCTCTGGGTCGGACTTGCCTGAGAGTAATGTTCCTCACGTATGTGCTTCAGATGACATTTAACAATGGGGTATCTCCAACTCTTATACCCAACCCTTATTTTTATTTCTAATTATTTTCAAGTTGTTTTTACCTGCTGTTTCCATATTAGTGAGATTAAAAATGAAACAATTTTATGTAAACCAACTGCAATTAATTGCTTGTTTAAAATCAAATGTAGCTGTATTTTTACAGCTTAGATTATCAGACTAATATCTTATTTATATTTACATTGAAGACAGGTTCAATATACCAGGGTAGAATGTTGCATGGGAAATTGTGACGACTGGGAACGACATCGGGGCAGAATGTTAAAAGGAAAGCCGTACAATGGGTAGAATGTTGAATGAAAACTGTGAAAATTGAGACAGACACTATCCATGTATTCAGTGGATCATCGATGACTGACACTAGCGCAGAATGTTGCGTTGCAACCAGCAACGACTGAGACTGATGGTTTGTGAAAAAAAATATAAATATTAAGTATTATATATTTAGTAGGCCTATATAAACTACCACTTGAGAAGTGCTTATTTAAAGAAAATGCATTTATTTTTCCGCAGCCGTTTGTTTTTCCCTGATTGTCCACTGAGCCTCAATGATTTAGGAACATAACAAAAAAGGAGCGGTAATTACCTATTATTCTAAACTGAAAACACTAAGTTAACTAATTTACAATTTAGTTTCACACTATTTTAATTAAAATTGTTCTGAATCTGTTTTATTTGAACAGTTTTTTTATGAATTCTAAAAGGAATGTGAGTTTCCACGCAGATAAGAATCACCACTCTTACTTTTTATATGATAATTCTAGTACAACACATCGCCTAACATTTACATTTGTTGGAAAAACTTGTGGAATGTGTATGATTTTAATTGCAAATTACACTTATTTGTAAACAGCACGTATTACTGTAATTACCACCCAACAATGATTTATTTATGTTTTTATTTCTAACGTTTAAGTTCTCATAAAGAAAATAAGGAAGTGGCCTATACCAATATCAAATATGTTTATTTGTAGTAGACAACATTACATTGTATTACAAACGTCATTTAAAAACTAAACTAAAACTAATGCTCCATTCGTGTTATTTATTAAAGAAATATTGTCAAATTACCAAATATAAATCTTCTTTACAACCAGTGGCGTAGATAAGGGAAGGGGGTCCGGACCCCCCAAGCTTAAAAAAAAGAAAAAATTGCCGTTAAATTAAATAATGTTTCTAATATATTTTTTATTTGTTTAATCACTATAACGTCAATAGTAGGCCTAATATATCTAAAGCCAATAAAGTTAATAGACTCATTCTATTGGCGAGAAGTTGATAAGCAAGATAGTATGAGTAGTATATTTTCATTTGCAATTATGTCTTAAGTTGGGTAGTTGCAAAAGATACTACATTCACACCTTACAGATTCAGGGATTAAATAATACTTTATGCGGTAAGTATTAACAACCTTGTCTACATTTTCCTAGATTGACATTTAAGAGAAAAGATTGCCCCCCCACAACCTGATATGTACCCATAGACGTACAGAGGTATTGACCCACCCGCCCATACACGTACAGAAGCATTGACCCACCCACCCACCCATAGACGTACAGAAGCATTGACCCACCGCCCACCCATACACGCATAATGGTAATAACCCACCCGCCTACCCTTACATGCATAGTGGCATTGACCCACCCACCCACCCATACACGCATAGTGGTAATGACCCACCCGCTCACCCATACACGCATAGTGGCATTGACCCACCGCCCACCCATACACGCATAATGGTAATGACCCACCCGCCTACCCTTACATGCATAGTGGCATTGACCCACCCACCCACCCATACACGCATAGTGGCATTGACCCACCCACCCACCCATACACGCATAGTGGCATTGAGAGGCGGGAAGGCTTTGAATTCCGTACACGCTCGGCAGTACCATAGAACAGAAGGTCTACGTCGCATGTTGGCCCCCACTCCCTGTTAGTGTTAGTAGCTACTGTCGAATCAAAAAATATAGATACTTGAGTTGAGCATCAAATGTGTGATAAGGAAAAGGCGGAGGAAAACTAAATTACCCTCAACATTTTTCTCATCTATTTAAGCAATTATGAGTGGTAATTTTATATTTTTTACCTTTTCGCGATTTTTTAAAATCGTAGTTAGAGTGGGAAAAATACACCTCCCTCTATAGAATGGGCAAAAAATACTTTTTTTACAGTTTCAAATAATTAGTGATGTTTGAAAACTCACTATGGTACAAATAATGATCAGATCATTTTGAAACTTTAACAGCGTTTAGGTGCTCTAACTGAGACTACACATACGAAGTTTCAAAATTTTTCAGTGGCATGAAAAAATGTGTTATGAATTTTCTAAAGTAACTTTTCCTCGTAATCGAAAATGGATACGAATTGAGACAAACGGCAGTTTCAGGTGTCTGATGTCAGTAAGACGAATATATCTTTATTTTTGTTTTATAAATACAGATTGATTTTATATAGCTTTATTAATCTTTAAGATGTCATGTGCACCGGACCGTGTATAAATATCTCACCCTTCCCTGGCCGCCCGGTGGGTGCATTCATAAGCAACGTTGGCGCGCTCTAACAGTTGGTTAGCTTCTTTCAACCAGGTGGTGGTAGTGAGAGTTTCTAAATAACTTTGTGTAAGTAATGCTTGATTTTATTAATTAATTTCTCAAAACACTTAAATTTTTTACTTATAAATATATTATAATTATACTATAATTCTCTCTTGAGTATCTAAACTTGTTGATCTGACAGTACTTAGTTCTTAGCTGTGTTGCCAGACGTACGGGTACGATAATTATCGGTTTTGTATAATAATTCTGAAGATTCCCCATGCAAAATTAATTGTGTGTGATTGCGACAAATTATCATAATGTACGATAAAAAACGATAATTCTGGTGCGAGGATAAAAGACCACTGATTTTGATTTTAATACGCAGTCTGACAGGGTTATAAGAGCTTTTTACCTTTTATCATACTTAGACCAGAACTTAACCTTGTTTAGTTAGATCCCTTCATTATTTGTTATTCCTCTATCGACTTGTTTGACAATCATTTTCGTTCCTTCTAGTCAGTTATTGTTGTCAGACAGTGGTAACTATACTTTTGTAGCGACGTAGTACAAAGTACTCGCACTGCTGTACTGAAGTATTTTTTATTTTAATATGTAGTTTATGTTACAAAAATATCTTTTTTTTGTATGAAATGAAAATACTTGTATGTGTTAATAGTATTGAAAATAAAGGCGCAACACCGATTATTGATAGGGATTAATTTGATAAAAATTGGTAATTTACCTTTCTGAAAAGTGTACAATTGCACGGTTTTCCCCCTCATTTTAACCTCTAGCTCCCATAATTTTATGTTTGAAGTCTGGTTCCTAGAAGAGGTGTAGTCTCACAGTCTATCACATGATGCATCGCATTCTGCAGTTCACATTGAACGAATAAAGGTTTTCGTGTACTCCTGATCGCTAAAATAGCAATTTATAAGGGTATTTTTACAACATTTCTGGGGGGGTTGTCCCAGGACTCCCCTTTCTGATGGGAGACGTTCTATACCACCATGCTCCTCGGAGGACCCCCCCCCAAATTATTTTTATCTACGCCAATGTTTACAACACGTAACAACCAATTCCAGCAAAAATATATGCAAAACAGCTCTTAAATATTGTTAAGAGGTTACAACAAGTAAAACTATGATTACAAGTCAAGAAATTCGGAAATCGAATAACAAGCTCCATCCAAAAGATACTGGTGTAGTAGTTTAGAATTTTTTATTGCAAACTTCTTGTTTAATTGTATCCGGCAGTTTGTTATATAATTTACGCCCTATATTTTGAGGAAGCCAGCAGCTGATTTTAATCTACGAGAGGCCTGTCTGTGTTGGCTTCTTTGTCTCGTGTTATAACTATGATTTATTATTGTTGTGGTTTTAAAATTATAAATTAATAATAATTAAAAAATGTATATCAATGCTAATGTTAAAATTTTAAATGATTTAAAGTTTTAACACATACAGTAACTTTAAGTTATAACAATAACTCTCTGCAAGGTGTTCTTTTGTTCAGCCAGCCTTGATACGACCCGCTCTTTTTTGTAGACGGAACACGCGTTGGAAATTTACATGAGAGGTGGCGCCCCATAATACAATTCCGTACCTTAGCCTTGACTCAATGAGTGATGTATATATCAATCTAGAAATACATTTTGATATGTTGAAAAATAAGTGTGAGGATATTTTGGAGCAGAGGGCATTAATGTGTGCAGTCCATGAGATACTGCTGTCAATTTTTATTCCTAAGTATTTTACCTCAGAGCTAAAAGGAAGTTCATGATTGTTCATTAATATAACCGGGTTTGATTCAACGCTATTTTTTAAAGAAAATCTTAAACAGCAAGTTTTTGTCGGATTTACGTGTACATATTTACTATTAAGGTATTGATAAAGGTTTGTTAGCTGTAAACTGTCAATTTCAAGATTGTTTCAAGATTTATTTTTAATGAGAAGAGCTACATCATCTGCATACATGGTGATTCGTAAATTATTTAACATGTTTGAAATATCATTCATGTAAAGGATAAAGAGGATTTGCCCCAGAACAGAACCTTGGGGAATTCCAAAATTACCTGACTGTACTATATCATTATTTTTTACTCTTTGGATTCTAAATTTTAAATACGATTTAATCCAGTCAAGAGAGACTCCCCTAACTCCATATATTTACAATAGACTCGTATTGTAATAACATTCATATTTGGAAAACATGTATGTATATATTTTTTATATGCATTCATATTAAGCATAAAATAAATGCAGATCTGTGGTATTTGAGATCTTTGTGCAATAAAAATGACATGAAAATTAATGATGGTTTATTAATTAATTAACGAAATTTGTTAATTTCAACTTAAAGATATTCCTTAGATAATGTGTTTAAAAGTTTCATAAGCGACCGAATTGTCAGGTAAACGACTGCACTTGTCTTCATATCGAGCAAGTTCTATAGTATCTAAGCATAACTACTGACGGACCTTTATTCTGGAAACAGCACACAGCTCAAATGCAATCTCAAATAAGGAAACCCGAGCGAAAGGTTTGCTTTTTAAGAAAACTATTGAATGAGAATTTAATGCGCGAGCTCTATTTTGCTTTAATTGATTCTCGGCTGATTTACGGAACTGTATTGTGGGGTGGGACGAACGATGTAGAATTGAAATTACGAAGAATTAATTTGGGCGAATTTTAAGTGGCCGTTTTCCAAACCGCCAAGTTCCGCCGCTGGGAAGTCGACAGGCCCAAACCACCAAGTCACCGCTGGGAAGTCGACAGGCCCAAACCGCCAAGTCACCACTGGGAAGTCGACAGGCCCAAACCGTTAAGTCACCGCTGGGAAGTCGGCAGGCCCAAAATGCCAAGTCACCGCTGGGAAGTCGACAGGCCCAAACCACCAAGTCACCACTGGGAAGTCGGCAGGCCCAAACCGTCAAGTCACCGCTGGGAAGTCGGCAGGCCCAAAACGCCAAGTCACCGCTGGGAAGTCGACAGGCCCAAAACGCCAAGTCACCGCTGGGAAGTCGGCAGACCAAAACCGCCAAGTCACCACTGGGAAGTCGACAGGCCCAAGCCGCCAAGTCACCGCTGGGAAGTCGACAGGCCCAAACCGCCAAGTCACCGCTGGGAAGTCGACAGGCCCAAACCACCAAGTCACCGCTGGGAAGTCGGCAGGCCCAAACCGCCAAGTCACCGCTGGGAAGTCGACAGGCCCAAACCGCCAAGTCACCGCTGGGAAGTCGACAGGCCCAAACCGCCAAGTCACCGCTGGGACGTCGACAGGCCCAAAACGCGAAGTCACCGCTGGGAAGTCGGCAGGCCAAAACCGCCAAGTCACCACTGGGAAGTCGACAGGCCCAAACCGCCAAGTCACCGCTGGGAAGTCGACAGGCCCAAACCGCCAAGTTACCGCTGGGAAGTCGGCAGGCCCAAACCGCCAAGTCACCGCTGGGAAGACGGCAGGCCCAAACCGCCAAGTCACCGCTGGGAAGTCGACAGGCCCAAACCGCCAAGTCACCGCTGGGAAGTCGACAGGCCCAAACCGCCAAGTCACCGCTGGGAAGTCGGCAGCCCCACAGTACAATGCAACTAATTTTACCACCAGCGGGCCAAAACACGTCGCTTTATTTCAGCTGTACGGTTCATGTTTATTATTGTAATGATTTACAGTGAACGTTATATGATTATTAAAGGTCCATTCTAGTGGACCATGAGTTGATATTATGAGTTTTTTTTATGTAAAACCACCAAGAATGATTTGTAAAGTTTCTCGTATTTAACTGTGAAAATAGTATGAAATACTTAATTTTATACAAGGTCGTCCACTAGAGTAGGTCTACGCCCTTCAAATGACACTTAAAGTGTTACGATACGACTTTTATTACAAACCGAATCCTTGAAATAGAAATCCATGTTTTTGGCGTTTTTCGCGAAAACGAGGACATCTCTTCCACTGTTCAAATCTATTGACATTCTTCCCCTTAACTATCTCTTTGTATATAAAGTTTTTAAACTGTTCTTCATCGGACGTGACGATTCTAAACCATTCTAATTCCATACAAGAGCGACCTCACAAAGTGTGTTCTATCTAAGAGTCTAAAGAGGCTGTCTGTCGGCCTTTTTATTTTTAATCCCATAAGAACAATATTTTTTTCTAATCGGACATACGATCATGCGTATCAAAATTAAACAGTTATTTTTAAACGGATTTTCCCAAACAAATTGCATTTGATCAAGAATGAAATTGCGCGTTGGCATTACTTTGCGAATTCCTAATTAGTTTTATAGAAAAAAGTATAAAAAGGTTTTTATTTTATTTTCAAAACTAGGCGCATGTATTCAAAATATCAAAAGCAAACCCAATGCTCAATAAGATAACGTTTAAAATGACACCTCATAACACCTTTTGGTCAATAAATAACGAAACAATATGGATTCGTAAATAAAATTGTTCTTGTGGGATTAAAACCAACATGGCCGACAGCCTCTGTAGACTCTTAAATTCAAAAGCCAATAAAACATTGTTCATAAAAGTTTTTGTATTTTTGGGGCCAAACATTTTTAATATTCTTCCTAATTGAAATTCTTTTTCCTAATTAAAGACCCTCAAAACTATTTTTAAAATACTTACAAAATGGTCATTAGTTAGAAATCATATTTTAACAAAGATCTTTTTGAAATTGCAATAATTGGCCTAAAATATCTCATCTGCAATTTTATTTAAAATTGTATTACTATATATGCTCTCTTTCTTAATTTCTCTCCAAAAACCTGTAAATACTAAAAAGGGGAGGGATAGTAAGAGTTTTTAAAAAATTGTGAACATTTCTTAAGCCGAAAAATCATGTTATATTACTTATATACTTATAATATAACTTACAAGAGGCACCGCACAGCAAAAAAACACAATGGACTGAACAGAGACGACAAGAACATAGCCAGAGGATGAAGGAATACTGGGCGAACAAGAAGACAGAGAAAAGGAAGGAGAGAGAGTGTGTAAAGTGGACCGAAGAAAGAAAACAAAAACACAGTGCACGAATGAGGGACGTTTGGGCAGCACGGAAAGAAGAGACAGCAAGAAAAGAGACATGAAGTTTAGTCTAAATGCGCTCTTCAAGGGCATAACACAAATAATAATAATTACTTATATAAAATTAAATATTGTTAGTAACTCAATATTTCCAGTCTGCGTAGAACGTTGTGTTGAGTAAGCACTCATAGTGTTGTTGTTCATTGAAATGGTTTGAAAGCTTTCTTGTAGGACGGACCCAATCAGTTAAAATTCATATTCAATTAAGTACTTCATTATTAGTAAGAGCCGGAGTTCCTCAGGGCTCCGTACTCTCTGCAAATCTATTTTTAATTTTTATTAACGACCTGTTAGATCAACATTTCACATGTTCAGTTAGTGCATTTGCCGATGACATTGCACTTGTATCCTCCAACAAAAATGAATTAAATCTCCAAATGAGTATTAACGATGATTTGAACATTTTGCGGTCATGGTGCTTCAAGAATAAAATGCATGTTAATGTAAAAAAAACTAAATATGTTAACTTTCACATGACCGGCTTTAGATTCGCAAACCCTATAGTTTATCATAAATTTGATTGTGAAGGTGAGTCGTGTGGCTGTAGTGCTGTTGAGCAAGTCCCCACCTTTAAATATTTAGGGTTAACTTTAGACTGCAAAATGTCCTGGAAAAAGCATATTTGTGATTTGATAAATAAAACTAGATTTAATTTAAGAAAATTTTACTTTCTTAGAAATTTTTGTGGTGTAAATTTACTGCGAACTCTGTACTATGGTCTGATTCATTCAAGGATACAATACGGCATTATTTGTTGGGGGGGGGAACTTGTAAAACAACAATAAATACTATTAGAACAATTCAAAATAAATTTATTCGAATAATCCTGAAAGCAAATGCAAGAGACTCTTCTTTACCTTTATTCTATTTATTAAAAATTTTACCCATCCAACATTTATTCATCTATAAAACATTAAAATTATTTTATATACGAAGTGGCAATAGAGGCTCAACCAGAATTCATCACGATATGAGAAGTAACAAGAATAGATTATTTATCAAACCCAAAGTAAACAAAATGTTCTTCAAACAATCTTTTAATTACTTAGGCCCAAATTATTTCAATAAATTACCATTATACATTAAAGAAAGCAACAACAATAAGGAATTCTGCCACAAGCTAAAGAACTGGTTATACACTATACATGACACAAGTTGTCTGAGTCAGGCCTTAACTTAGAGTAAATTATAGAAAATATTAGTTTACGAACTGTAAAATATTAATTTTAGTTTAATTTTCTAGTACTGTTATTATAGTAGTAGCTTGAATTTAATTGACGCTACAGAATGCCTTTCTAATTATATACAAGACTGTAATACTTAGAAGAGACTGGACTGAATTATTTGTTAATTTATTTTATTATTATTATTTTTGGTCACTAACCACATTACTGGAAACAGTGGTTAGTATCATTCACCTAAGTTCTGTGTTCATTTAATTGTCAAGCTGTTGTGAATAAAGATCATTATTCATTTTATGTAGTGTTTTTGTTTTATTTTATTTGGATTGTTTATAATTTAATCATCATTTGTTTAACGTTGTATTATCGTTAGTAGAGTTATAAATGTTCGTGGCGTTGCAGAAAACCACTACTGAACGCCGGTTTATTTAGATTGCTTCCATATTAAACACTTTACACAGTCAATAAGTAAACACCGTCACTTTGACACAACTGAGAAAAGTTAGGTGTCTATAATATTCTTAAAGTAATTGATTTTGTTTGTAGAAAATATAAATAGACATTTAAGGAATTTTTGTAACTTACTAGCTGTAACTTATCTAATTTAATAAAAAATGTTATTCTGGGAGTAAGGTTCAGTGGAAGGAGGGCCTTATCCTAATTAGCACTGGTAGTCTACATGTATTTTTTTTTTTTATTTCAACAGACACATTATTTATTTTAAAATTGATTAAAAACTTACCAGCTCTCCAATAACGTACTAGTTATTATTATTAACTTATTATAAATTTCAATTCTGTTTAAATTATTTTTCTGTAATCTACTAAGGAGATACAATGGGAGAAGAAATATAAAATATGTACAACAACAAAGGGATGCACCTTGTGTTTTCGACTCCGTTATAAATGTACACAGTATAATATATAGTATATGTCAAGGTATATTCTCACATCTGCGGCTAGCCGTCGGCAGGATGTAAAGAACTGTTATGGTATTCAATGATGTGTTGGCCAAATGTGATTTGCAAAACCACAAAAATTGGTATCTGCTTTATTTGCGGTGGTAAATCTTTTCGCTTGCACTTTAAAACCAGTTGGCATTAGATTTTTATGATTAGTAGAAAATGATTGGAGATTTCCAATGCTACAAGTGTTTTAAGGAACAAACACAACGTTTCGAAAGGTGTAAAAACTCTGGTCGTCTTCAAGTGATTTACCACTTTAGTCCACATTTTAAACTAGTTTTTTTTTTTTTTTTACAAGGTTGACTTTCTAAGGCATTTTAGTATCGCCAGCATAATTAAAATTCAAAAGATGGGAAGCGGTCGGCCATGAAGAGTTCCCATTTTCATAACGACGTCAGTTCGCCAAGGTCATACATACTCGTATTTCATGCAGTAGTCGCCCAAGAACGCGGAAAACGAAGTCTGGCTGTCATACCAACTAGAATCCTTCCCCTCCGGCCAGCGAACAATGTAAAATTAGAAACATCTACTAAAAGTTTAATTATGCAAATTAAGTTTTAATTGCGACGTACAGTAAAGGCTTTCAATTAGAGTTTGTAAATAGTGTAACAAATAATACACAATAATCATGACTGCTTGGCTATCTTAATTTTAATCATAAAAATGTATTTAGTTTATTTATTTGTTTCCTAATGAGGGAAGTAGCCAATGTTATTACTTACTCTTACTTTGACTGTTTTTGTACAAGAGACAGAGGTAGCTAAACAATTATTACCAAGGTCACTAGAACATACTCTTACTCTATATGCTATTCAGGAAGAGTTGAAAGTGAAACTCTATCCTCTGCTCTATTCATAGGCGTTCACATGTTGCTGTAGTGATGCAGTATCTTTTCTATTTACCTTACAGCACAATTTAAAAAAATCGTTTATTTTACAAAAAGCTCAACAGTCTGGTTTTTGTTCTGGAGAGACACTGTATTCCCTTACTTAGGCAGGCTACTTCGGGTGTTTTATGTATTAGAATTCAGCTTCCAGGTTCTAAAATATTCTTCGAGGGTTGCAAGATCGTTTGTGAGTTTCTTCAGTAGCTGTAAAGTCATCGTGTTGATAAGCTAAAGTAATATCGTCTGCATGTATACACTTTCTAGACTTGGTGATTGGGATGTAAGCAGTATATACGTTAAATAAAATTGGAGCAAATTGGACTGTGGCAGACTATCTTTCAGCTGTCAAAAAGAGCTGTCTTCACGACCGAGATGAACTTTTATTAGCCTGGCACTAAGCATCGACTCCAAAAGTCGTATACTTTCAGAGTGTACCTTGCGATGTTTTACGGAGGGATTAGCTAGCATAAAGAATCAGCTATGCAGGTGTTAAATAGCTCGATGGATTGGATTTAGCTTTGTCACATGAGATCTCTTGCTATTTATTTATTTTTACTATATTTTATGACTACTAACAACTTGTCCACTTTTTTTAGGCACTGGAGATACAATGTCAATATTAAAAAATAAAAGCATCAACTGACTCATAATACTATTTACAGAATAATGTTTACACAGACTCATATTTTAAAAAGTACAATGATTCTCTGGAGTCAATTTAAATTTTACTTCCACACGCTCCAGAGTAACTATTTTTTTTTAATATCACAATCAATACGTTAAGGAATTTAAAGCAGCAATCAGTAGTGTTCTTACGGATGAGAAATGTTTGAAAGTGATTAACGATGATAAACATCAAGTTGAGTAGATAATGTTAGCCAAGATTTAAAGAAGAGATATTGTTATTCATAGTAGAGGTGTACATGACACTCGGCAGTATCTCCTGTTGTTGTTCTGTCAAGGTGAAGAGTGTTATTCATAGTACAGATGTACATGACACTCCGCAGTATCTCCTGTTGTTGTTCTGTCAAGGTGAAGAGTGTTATTCATAGTAGAGGTGTACATGACACTCGGCAGTATCTCCTGTTGTTGTTCTGTCAAGGTGAAGAGTGTTATTCATAGTAGAGGTGTACATGACACTCGGCAGTATCTCCTGTTGTTGTTCTGTCAAGGTGAAGAGTGTTATTCATAGTAGAGATGTACATGACACTCCGCAGTATCTCCTGTTGTTGTTCTGTCAAGGTGAAGAGTGTTATACATAGTAGAGGTGTACATGACACTCGGCAGTATCTCCTGTTGTTGTTCTGTCAAGGTGAAGAGTGTTATTCATAGTAGAGGTGTACATGACACTCCGCAGTATCTCCTGTTGTTGTTCTGTCAAGGTGAAGAGTGTTACTCATAGTAGAGGTGTACATGACACTCCGCAGTATCTCCTGTTGTTGTTCTGTCAAGGTGAAGAGTGTTATTCATAGTAGAGATGTACATGACACTCCGCAGTATCTCCTGTTGTTGTTCTGTCAAGGTGAAGAGTGTTATTCATAGTAGAGTTGTACATGACACTCCGCAGTATCTCCTGTTGTTGTTCTGTCAAGGTGAAGAGTGTTATTCATAGTAGAGGTGTACATGACACTCGGCAGTATCTCCTGTTGTTGTTCTGTCAAGGTGAAGAGTGTTATTCATAGTAGAGGTGTACATGACACTCGGCAGTATCTCCTGTTGTTGTTCTGTCAAGGTGAAGAGTGTTATTCATAGTAGAGATGTACATGACACTCCGCAGTATCTCCTGTTGTTGTTCTGTCAAGGTGAAGAGTGTTATTCATAGTACAGATGTACATGACACTCCGCAGTATCTCCTGTTGTTGTTCTGTCAAGGTGAAGAATGTTATTCATAGTAGAGATGTACATGACACTCGGCAGTGTCTCCTGTTGTTGTTCTGTCAAGGTGAAGAGTGTTATTTATAGTAGAGATGTACATGACACTCCGCAGTATCTCCTGTTGTTGTTCTGTCAAGGTGAAGAGTGTTATTCATAGTAGAGATGTACATGACACTCCGCAGTATCTCCTGTTGTTGTTCTGTCAAGGTGAAGAGTGTTATTCATAGTAGAGATGTACATGACACTCCGCAGTATCTCCTGTTGTTGTTCTGTCAAGGTGAAGAGATCTACATAATGCACCAATATCCCTCTGTGGTCTGTGTGACCAAAAGACTGGTCACTCAGAAACACCTTGGTATGTGACAACAACTTTTTGTTGTTCCCAGTAAACCGTCAATGATTGAAAGGTTTATGATTGACTGTTTGAAACTAGCTATAAAAATAAGCAGTGACAAGTGCCAATGTTGTAATCTTATTTTATTAGTACAAACAGAGTAACCTTGGGTGGATTGTATATTATGTTTTCTAGAAATAGTGACAGTTCCATTCTGACACTAATTACAAGTAAATATCTAAAGCACCATCAATGCAATTAGATAGTCATCATAACAATTCATCATCAATACTTCTAGAAAACAAGAGGTAACAAGGGAATGGTAGTAAACACACAACCTAAAATTCCTTTGTTATCAATGGAAAGGTTTAGAGGAAATTATTTAAATTTTATTAATACATTGAACGAACAGAATAACTTAAATCAATATTAATAACAATTAGTTCATTCGTTAAGCATGGATAGGTTTGTTACTTGGGCCTTTCATGGATTATTTTTAGATAGACCACTATTTCGTACAATTTTAGAGAGTAGTTCCATTATATAGTGGTGAAAAAGTAAGGAATCGCTTTCAGTTATTTGAATGGGTCCGTATACAAAATTGAGATTTAGTACATGGCTGTAGAACGATTCCTTTTATCTTTTGATGTAGAAAGTAGTTTGTTTCAACCTAGAGGAGAGGGCCCATGATATCTTAATAATGTCTAATGGAAGGCTATGTTGAATGGTCCATTATTTTAAAGCCTATTTTTTTCCTGAGTAAGATGACCCCCCCTTTAACACTTTTTTTGATCAAAAAGCTGAATTTTTAAAGTGAAATTATAACTATACGTTATTGTTCAGGAGGCCATGCAAGTTTCAAGTCAAAAGACCACCCTATCAAATATGGCGACTGGCTAACTTTTCCAAGTGGTGATATTTGAGTGGGAATTCGACATATTGAAAAAACAATTTATTAAGTTGGTACTTGATCAAATAAATGAAAATTATCTAAAAAAAGATGTATTACTACAACGGTATAAATAGCTTATCAATAGACTAAAGTAAAAGAAAAAATATAAATACAAGAAAAAAACATGAAGCCTTGGAAATCTATCTTCTTAATTTTAAAATAATTTTCAAGTGTTCATGATTTTTAAAATTTTAACTGTAGTCTGTTAATACGTTATTATACCATTGTATTAATAATTCTTTTCAAGGTAATTTTTTTATTTATTTAATAAAATATAATAACAAACTCTTATATGTCGAATTTCCACTCAAATATCACTTCTTACAAAAGTTAACCATCCGCCATTTCTGATAGAGTGGTAGTTTCGATTTGAAACGTGCAGCATCTTATTCAGAAAAAGGCTTTAAATTTATGGGCATGTTAACAAAGCCTTCCATTAGATATTTTTATGATATCCTCCATGGGCACACTCTCTCCTGTAGGTTGAACAACATTCTTTCTACATCAAAACGTTCTACAGCCATGTACTAGATCTCAATTTTTTTCTGGACCCATTCAAAAGAACTGAAGGTAGTTTTATACTTGTACAACACCCTGTATGTATAGAATGGTGTAAACGAGTCAGTTGTCTTATCTTTGCCATTTCATTTGATTATAAATTGACTTTGATCCCTGCTAGACTGTTTTGTGTTTCTATTCATATTTGTTACTCAGTTACAGAAACACGCTTTCACCAATCATCATATTTTGCATGCTGATCTCTTTTATATTGATAAAGACTGTTTCGGCTCAGTAGTAAGGCTTAAGACTGCGGAATCCAAGTTTACAATCCTCAATTTAACTGACAATACTCACTGGACACAATTTATGCACAGGCCTGCGGCCCATATGAACTGGTGGGTTAAGGAAAAAATACTTTTACCAAAATTCCAAGAGTGCTGTTAATATTTTAAGTATAAATGCTAAATCAAGATAGTGAGATTCAGGAAAACATACATTACATATTTGAAGGCGACTTAAACAAAATAAATAATTGTTTTATACAAAATTCTATGGCAAAACAATAAATATTTTGTTCGATCTAGCACCAGTCTCACACAAATAGTGGGTGAGCTTGGCAAGAAGACTGTTTTAATGTCATCTTGAGCAAAGGCATGATCTAGTTAAGTAACCGCAAACTTAGTATTTAAAGTCAACCTTGGTAATTCAAGGTCAACATGTTTTGTTACTCTTCTTGAAATGAATATGAATCCATATGAGCCCAACCAACTTCAAGATTTATATCATTTGGGCACGTTCAATCACAATTGTTTATGTCTTCTTAAACAGTGTAAGGATTGTCTGATTGCATGAATAGGTGTGGCAGACTAAAACAGTTGGATATATGTAGCCATCAAGACTCATATGTGTATTTGATTAATATAGAGGCAGTTGTGATGCAGAAGTGTATAATTTCAGATCTTTGCTTATAAAATTATATAATTAGAAAACTGTAATAATAGTTTTTACAAGAATAATAAGAACTGTTAGCATCATCATAAATTAACTACACAAACAAATAAGCTATGACATTGCCATTAGTGGAAGAGAGCAGCCACCTTAGGATGTGAGATTACCATTCGGCCGCCCGCCCTTGTACAGTGGTAATGACCCACCAAACCACCCATACAAGAACAGTTGATATTGATTACCAGTTGATAAAGGTTACCACCGCCCTTGTACAGTGGTAATGACCCACCCCACCCGGCAATGAGCCGATAAAGAAAACATTGTTCACTCCAATACTTTCAGATCAGCGGTTTTCATTAGGCAACACTTACTAAATTTCATGTTTACAGTGGAAAGTTGTTTACTATGAAACATTTTCCATTAGCAACAAATCAACAAATGCCGAGAAGCTTTTCAAAACATTTTTGTTATTGTTTCAAATAATCTTTCTCTTTCGTTAATGAAATGTTATTTACACAAATAATTAGTCTCATGGATATTTAGTATCTTTGGTGTAGTGAAAATTATCATTTAATACTCAAGTGAAAGTGTTCTGCGTTTTAGTTGAAGTGCTCTACAAGTTTCGCACTTCAAACATGTGGGCTTACGCATACAAAATCACACTTTCTACTCTTATAATGAAATATAATATTTAGCGTTGTATATTTTTGTTTAACAAATCCTGAATTAAATTATAATGAATACTATAAAAAATAAATACTGAAAAAAAATTGTTTATGGGGAAGTTTTTAACCTCTATAAATTTTGTCTTGAAAACTCTCTCATCAGTACTGTTATTTAAGTATTTAGTCTGCACAAAATATCACTTTTTCAAAAAATTTTGTTAAAGATGATAAACAGCTTGTTCTTGTTTTAACTACAATATGAGAACACTTTTACAATAAATTATTGAATCTATATATATAAAATCCAATGTATGTTTGTTTGTCTATCCTTTATGCGCTACCAAACCGTCCAGCCGATCGCCATGAAACTTGGGGAAGTTGTTCTATATACCCCAGGGAAGGTTTCTGTCCTATTCCCGTTTCTTTAATCCCTCAGGGCTCCATCCCTTGGACTTCTAAAGTTTCGATGTTAATCAAATAGCAGGATGCATGAAGGTATAATAAGTCAAATATAAAAAGAATATCAGCTGTGGGTTTTAAATATGTCAAAATTATACTGTTTATATTTTTATGTTTTGATTTCTTGTGAAGCTATATTAATTGATTGATTTATTTGATTAACAGCTGTTAAATAAAAACAAATATAATAAAATTGTGGTAGGCAAAACTTTCAGGTAGGCAAAAGTTCAGGGGCTAAATAAACAGTTTTTGAACAAAACTTTCAAAATTAAAAATAATTGAGTACAGTAGTAAACTACACAAAACATCAGCTGTTGTAAATTGGATACTATGTAAACTGAAAGGTTGTTGCACATTTCAATGATACAATCAAAACTCAATATTATGACCGGCGAAGCGGGTGGGTACAGCTAGTAATAAATATAGAACTTTACAATAAAACTTCTATGTAAATACAATATAAAATTGATTCGGTAATGACGTTCATAAGCCCCTCATTCATTGCAGTACTTTCATTCATTTTCCTGTCAAATGTATGGAGTTGACAGGAAGGAACTTTTAAGCAAGTTTAGTTCACTTACATTTCTGTGAATGTTATACTTTACTGTACTTTGAAAAAACATGAAGCCTTAGAAATCCACCTTCTTAATTTTAAAATAATTTTCAAGTGTTCATGATTTTTCAAATTTTAACTGTATTCTGTTAAAAAGTTATTATACCATTGTATTAATAATTATTTTCAAGGTAATTTTTAAATTTATTTAATAAATTAATTTGTTTTATATAATAATTAATTTTAATATAAATTAATTTGGGGAGGCAATCAAAATATCTTTTTACATAAATTGTAATGATTCTTAATCTTAAATGGGTTAATGGGTGGGTCATTACCACTGTGCGTGTAAAGGCGAGCAGGTAGTACTGTACTACTATTTTCGCTCGATATTATGGTGATATTGTATCACAATAGTAATAACAAAGCCATTCATTTATACACTTACAGTAGAGATGACAACCTACTCACTCTTACACCTACATCAGTAATGATACACCCATACACCTACACTGGTACACCTACCCAAATTCAGGGTTAATGACCGACACATTCACTCATATAATGAAAAACTTGAGATGGTTGAAGTGTATTGTCTATGTAACAGTAGTACAGCAAAGTATCAGATATCAAGATATGTAACCTAATAGATATAACGTAGATATTGAAAAAAACTAGTGAAAAACAATAACACATTTATTACGTTAGGTTATGGCGAATAATTGGCACAGCGAACAGTAATGTTTGTTGATCAACTGAAAGTTAAACACATAGCAGGTCTCAGTATATTGTGAAATATACTTTTGTAGTATGTTATTTGTAGTATGTTATACTTTCATTCTTACATATGAGACGCCAACACAACATTGTTGATATTTTAAGGCGAATATGCATGGTTATATGAGTGTAGGATGAGTGTGGATGAGTGTAGTCTGGTTACTAACTGAGTTCAACTGTTCCTCAGAAAGGGCAATTTATTAATAGCCCAACAGCCAGGGCAACTAAGGGACCTACAGCTTTACATGGAATCCGAACCACGTAGTGCTGGTCTGATTTTCAGCTAATTGACAAGCCTGATACTCAGTTATCTCCCCCACACAACATCCGCACAATGATTACCACCCAACCCGGACACCCCAGACTTCTCTAGTAGTGTCCACGCCGATAGCAACCATCAAGCGGACGCCATGTCGGTATTAAGAGGACCGAGCATCCAACCTATCGCCTACAATCTCCCCAACACTTTGTCCCCATGTAGCTGGGTTACAGCACTGCGCCACCAATGCCGACATATACTGAAATTAGTACTATGCAGTGTTGGTAAAGTTGTATGCCATAACTTTATTGACTTAGTTTTAATGGCTGACAGCAGATTACAGCACTATAATTGAGTCGAGTAGAACACAGCCTGCGTGGTATATTTAGCGCATGTAGGGATTCCAGCAGCAGAGGAAGGTGTTCCGCCACTCTGCCTCTAGTTGGCGTGAGGGGCAGTGTTTGGGAGTGGGGACAACGGACACAATCAGCTGGTAACGTTGTGTGGTGGGGTACGATGCGCGTGGCACTTCATCTCCTTCGCTCCATTTGTTTGTAAGTCATGTTAAGGGTAGTAGAGAAAACAGTTTGAATGATAAAAGTCAATATGATAAAGCCATTACCTTGTATAATGTCATTATTAACTTGTTTATTTGGCATATAATTACACAGATTATTCAAATAATGCACAAACTACATAGGAATGGTAACAAATATATATACTATTTCAAATTTTCTCTTAAGAAATAGCTAGTAACTAGGCAACAGGTTTATTTAAAATAAATTTTGAACATTTTCTTCATAGCTTTTATTTTCTCATAATAATTTGTTTGGATGGTACACTATAGAAGATTGGATATTTACTCTTAAGTTTATTTTCTTTAGGCACATGCATATCTAGAAGATGTTATGATTATTTATAAAAGTGTAACTTAAATCATCATTATTATTATTTTGTTTACCAAGTTTTTTTTAAAATCAATTATTACAAAAAATACATACCTTGTCCTTAACCCTTTTAGTGCCGGTCCGAAATCTAAAAGTGTGTTGAAAGAATGCCAGACATTTAACACTGGGTATGTCTAAAGAATACCAAGCAATTTTTCGCGATTTTGTAATGTTTTGGGAAAAAATCTTATTACAACTTTATTTTGATAGATAGAGACCTAATTGTTTTTATATATTATGCAGAACTACATTTACTATTTAAAAACACAATAAAAATAATGATTATAATAATCTAAACTATTTATATAAAATAAAATTTGTTACTTACCAAAATTTATTTTGTAAAATTCCAAGTTTCTTGTAGAAAATCATACTTTCAAAAAATTATTTTCCCAATATCCATAGTATTGTTCAATAGACCACTTAAAAATCAACTTGTGTACAAAAATTCATAAGGTTATTTTGCAAAATGTTCACATAACATAAAATTTAAAAAATATTGCGTTTTCAATTTTTTCAACTTTAGTTCAATATTAGACCTATTCACTAAAGTTAATAAATGAAAAACCATTGGACCTATAAAATAATGTTTACTAATTGTATTTAACTGTATCTAATTGATTTGAACACATATCATAAAACTTGCTAAGTCTAAATCTGGATTGTAGTGTGGGTCGGCATCTGTATCGTCCTCAGCTGAACTGCTGCTAATTGAATCATTACTCAAAACTGCATCTGTTAGAAAATCTTCTTCCAATATATTTCGAACTGTGTTATCACTTACTGGAGATCGTGAACGATCCATTATTATAAAATAAAACACTAAATAACACCACTTGTTTACCACAAACTCACACCAATACTAACAAACAATTAAACGCTTCACAATAACAAAGCCAACTACAGACTGTCACTCAGTCTAGTCAGCTTTTGCATTCAAGTCAAAGCCTTCTAAATCGGTGTCGTTCAGAAATACTACTATGACTGAAGTAATATATAAATATTTTTCCCTTGAAATACATTTCATTACGTTTATTTTGATATATTAAACATTGTTTAATGTTGATAAATAACGAAGATAGAATTTTTTTCCGTAACGTCCGTATATACGGACGTTGGCAATTCTCGGCGGTCTTTGCGGCGTCCGTAAAAGAGGACGTTGGCAAGTCTCGGTAGTATACTCAACGTCCGTATATAAGGACGTTGGCACTAAAGGGGTTAATAAACTCTCTAGCCTAATTGGCTAATTGAGAGTTGACAGTAATATATAGTACACTTAATTTAAAAAACCTTTTTTATTACGTACATATGTAGCAAACATTAAATTTGGAAAGATGAACTCGAACAAAATCTCGAAGAGAAACACAACAGATAAAGATAAATTCAAATGGGATATAGATAGTTACAACAATGAAAATGGATAAATAATTTTTACAAGAAGTATAAATATAATTTCAAAATATTAAAGAAAACTTAACAAAATACAAAACTAGGGTCCAAGAATTTGCAATGGGAGAGGAGATATAAAGACATTTCTATCTTAAAATTTTACAATATTGCCTAACTTTTTATAGTGTTCACATTCAAGTTTCAGTTTGGCTGTGCCTTTAGTAAGTTACTGAGCTACTTTGAGATGGGTACTTTAATAAATCACAGGTATGTAATTTCAATAGTTCTGCAAAATTTCATTATAACATCGCAAAAATTTGGCCCTAGTGAAATTGGCCAAGGTGGCAGTCAGACATTGGTGTCACCTAGACAGTGTCAGCGACCTAACATCTGCTGACACAGCACCCTGACCTCGGCAAGGCCACACTCACTACTGTACTATACCACATCTGCCTTATATTGGATATGGGCAGCTCTCTAGACTATGTTAATTGGTTGCTTGTCAATTAACCATTCTCAAATCAAAAGTATTACAATAAGGACAAGGATATTGATTTACTCCTTAAAATCAAGCCAATTATACAATTTCACTGCTGACTACAAATAATTAATTTCGACAATAGGAATCAGGCAAACCTGGCTTAAAAAACTGTATTCTTTACACTTAATTACTGGACAATAGGAATGAGGCAAACCTGGCTTAAAAAACTGTATTTTAAATGTTATAACTGGACAATATATATATATTGGTCTATTTTTTTCCCCTGACAATCAATCCTACATTTTTATTCAATATTTGACAATAGGAACCAGACAAACCCAGCTTAAAAAACTGATAATATCAATCCCGACATAGTAATTGAGTACATAGTGAACATTTCTAACATAGGGAAAATGTCCAAATACCCGTGTGGAGTTTGCCAAATTGGAGTAAAACACAAGGGAATACTCTGCACTGGTGATTGTAGTCTGTGGTACCACTCCAAATGTCTGAATTGGACTGACAAACACTTCAAAAAAAGAAATGGAAGTCTGGAAATGCAGTAACTGCAAGCGAAATGAGAGCTCGATTACTACCACCAATCCTATTGACAATAGCGAAGAGGGAGGTATACACAGTAAAATCTTTCAGTAAAACAGCAAAGATGAACATGATCTTGAAACTTCCCTCTCCCTAGCAGCTGAGGTAGGGAACACTCTATTAACTGAGAACAGCAGTCTTAAAAAAGAACTAGAGGCTATGAATGAAAAAAATAACAAACATGTAATTTACTACCAGGCCCAAATTCAACAGCTAGAAAATGAAAATGAATTAGTTTCTAACAGGAAATCAAAACTAACAGAAACTGTGGACGAACTTGACCGACAACTTGAAAAAGAACGGCAACTGCGTGGGGAACTTATGAGAGTTGCTGAAGAATGTGACAAAGAAAAAATGGAACTCATCGACAAATATGAAAGTACGATAAAAAAACTTCAAAATGAAAACTTACAGCTTAAGAAAATCACTAAAAACACAACTCCTGAGCAAAACCATAAGGCATCAACAAAAATGAGTGACGCAGAAACTCAAACCAAAGGAACAGAGCCACCTCAACAGAATTATTCATTCTTTCTTACTGAATTTGCACAGATGAAAATAAAACAAGAACAAATGGAAAACAGTATAAACATATACAGGAGGACTTCAACAGTAAATGTCTTAAACCAACCAAAACAGCTACCGGTACCATCTTTCCTTGTACCTCACCGAGACTAAGATATAACACTAAACCTCATAATAAAAGTATCTCCTGCAACACTGATAGCAACAAAAAGAGAAACCTATCAACCCCCAGCACACCCAGAAAAACCATAAGAAAAGAACTAGCCACAACTGAAACTGCCAGGAAAAAACCCTCAATTGAAAATACTTTTAAAGTACAAAAAGGCCCACCCTGCACCGCAAAACATTGCTGCCTGGCGAAACATATGAAGCCTTTTTCAACAAGAACATAGGCACTATGTCTTTTTTAGAGCTGCCAGACCGAAAAGAAAAACGCTACTGACCCAACAAAAAACAGGTGATACAATATCCATATTACACCAGAATACCGACAGGGTCTCCAACAGTTTACAGCCTGATCTAATAATTCTAACTGAACACGGGCAAAAGAAGGAGACAATGAGAAATACCAGACTGATAGGATATGAGATAACTGCTGAATACTCTAGGGAACACCACCTTAAGGGAGCCGTTGCAATTTTTGCTAAAGACTATTTAAAAAACAATGTTGAAATACTCGACACATATGATTTTTGTGAAGAACTGGTCTGTGAGGTAGCAGTTATAAAAATAAAACTTGGAAAGTCCTGCTTCTACGTTGTTGGAGTCTACAGAAATAAAGGAAATACTGAAGTGAGCTTAGAAATAATTTCACAAGTCTTGGAAAGTCCTACTGATAAATCTGTAATCATTATGGGGGACGTTAACATTGATAGCCTAGAAAAAAAAGAACGACTATATACTAATGAGGGATATTCTAAGTGGACACAATATACAGAGACTTGACCTCCCACCAACAAGAATAACACCAACCTCATTAACTTCAATTGACTGTGTTTGCACTAACATTCAGCTTGAAGACCTCAACGTGAAAGTAATAAATACAGCAATATCGGATCACACTGGGCAACTCTGCACCATAAATTGGAAAACTAAGATATCTGCTCTTCTCACTACTGAGCAAAGAAACATGAGTAATAAGAATCTACTCAAATTAAAACATTTTCTCAGCCAGCAAGACTAGGCAGTAGTTCACAACTCAAATGATATAGAGGAATCCTATAATAACCTTAACAGGATTCTTTCACACGCAATTGATCTTACATGTCCCTTAACTCGACAAACAAACAAAAAGCACAGACATACTCTAACTGACCCAAAAGCAATGCAGCTAAAGAGACGTTTCCTCGAAGCCCAAGATCTATACAACACTACGGGAAGTGAAAACGACAAAAAAACCGCAGCGCAGCTCAAGAAAGAGTACGATCTTTGGCTGAAGCACCTAAGGCGGCAAGAACACATTGATACAGTAGCAAAAGCTAGTAACAAGTCAAAAGCTCTATGGCGGATCATAAATTCTGAGAGGGACTCAAGAGAAGAAAAGACACTACCCTCAACCCTTGACACTAATGGCGAACACATCCAAGACCCAAGACTAATTGCACACCATCTTAATACTTTTTTTTATAAATATTGTTCATTTAAATGGACACAATTAAATGGACAGCTTTGTGAACAAATGATATTACCAGAGGAAAATCCAGAAACTACAACCTTAGTACTACAGCCAACAAATAGACAAGAAATATCAAAACTCATCCAATCCCTTAAGGCAAAAACTTCCTCTGGCTATGACAATATCTCCTCAAAACTTTTGAAGACTTGCAGAGAAGAACTGATTGGCCCCCTAACTGAAATTATCAACAAATCATTCAATTCAGGAATATTCCCATCAGCATTAAAAACTGCTAAAGTTTATCCAAAATACAAACAGGGACTCACTACTCAAGCAGCCAACTACCGCCCAATATCACTAATACCAACCTTCGCTAAAGTAATTGAAAAAGTTGTGCTAACCAGACTCTTGCAACACCTATCTACTAATCAGCTACTGACATCCCAACAGCCTGGTAGATCAACAACAACAGCGTTGATTAGCTTAGTAGAATTTTTAGCCGATCAACTGGAAGAAGGAAACACTTCTACCGCCATCTTGCTTGACTTTAGTAAAGCTTTTGACAGTATTAGCCATGACCATCTACTGTCAAAATTAGCTACTCTTGGAATACGAGGACAATCACTCAAGTGGTTTAAAAGTTACCTCACTGGACGAAGGCAAATGACCGAGGTTAAATACACCACTAAAGGTTTGACACGACAAACAACGTCAGGACTGCAATCTGTCACCCGAGGAGTGGCCCAAGGTTCCGTACTCGGACCGGTTTTTTTCATTTTATATACCAATGACCTCCCCAAGTACATGCAACATTTCAGTGGCACTCTCATGTATGCCGATGACACGGTGCTCCTATTAGGGGCAAAACAGGAAGAAGAACTTGAAATAGCCGCTTACACAGCTGTCGACATGGCAGTGCAATACTGTCATGGTAATGACCTGGTTGTTAATGAAAGGAAAACAAAGCAGCTAATCCTAGAAGACATAAGGACACCACTGGAAGACTGCCAGAACTGGAGGAGAGTACCTACTCAAAATATCTTGGGGTAATAATTGATGACTCCTTGTCATGGACCCAACATATAGACTCTCTCTGCAAAAAACTCAGTGCAGGACTATATATCATCCGCAGGATGAAACACATCAGTGACATAGTAACAGCCAAAACTGCTTACTACGCCCTTTATGAGTCACACCTAAGGTATGGAATTGCTGTCTGGGGAGGCACTACAGCTGGCAATCTGCAGCGGGTCCTTATCCATCAAAAGAGAGCCATTCGAATCCTTGCTAACCTACACACAAGAGAATCCTGCAGGCAAGCATTTAAACAGTTAAAAATTCTTACTGTAGTCAACCTATACATCCTAGAGACTGTCACTCACATACACGTCAAATCTCCTGAACTAATGACAACTGGTACACAACACCACAACTACTACACTCGACATGCCTCAAACTATAGCCTCCCTATACACCACCTCACCTCTACAGAGAAAAAGCCGACATATGCAGGGGCAAAGCTGTGGAACGCCCTTCCAGAAGAGCTGAAGAAGACAGAACGACCGCAGTTTCGACGTCAACTGAAGCTCTGGCTTCAGGAACATCCCTTTTACTGCCTCAGTGAATTTTATGCATTGATTAACAATGTATGACTTTTTAACTCTCAATATAACAACTAAACCAACATATTTTAATGAATGATATATTTTCTGTATTGACGCATGTACTATTCTCTAAGAATATGTAATAAAGATTGTATTATATTATACATAGTTTTATTAATATTGTTCTCAATACGCTTATCTGTTCCATGGATTGGTTCACTAACTCTGGATGATAACCATAAATTTTTATAAATGGATTATTGTCTTCGATAACAGTTGGGTTGGCAATATATGACATTATAAAATCTACAGTTTGACTTTTACTATTCAAAATATTGTTTTTAATTTATTAAGTTTGTAAAGAATAATAACCGCTTACACCCATCATTACTTCTAAATAAATAAACACAGACAATCACCCTTTAATAGCAATGCTCATTTTTAAATTCAAACATATCTAGTTTAAGAAACAAATATTTAATGATGATATTGGGGGGTGGGGAAATATGCAACATTCAAAATGAGCCAAAAATTACTACTTACTTAATTTTATCTACAGCCAAATGTTTTCTCCCTCTGTCCTTATTTAGTTTAAAGAAGAAATGTTGATACAATTCTAAAAAGCAATTAAAACACTTTAGCCTCTTTCTTAACTCCGCTAAGCCGGTCCCAAGCCCGGGACCTCATCATTTCTGATGAGGGAGGAGGAGGGGTAAGATAAGGACCGCACTGAGTCCTTAGGTAATGAACCGAGCATGGGAGCAGAGGGCAGCCACATTGGCCAGCCCTTGTTTTCCATTGCTCGAGCCAAATCAATGTCGGGGGGGGACATGTCTCTCTCCGATTCTGAGTCCAACTTGGCTGAGGGCCGCTCAGAGCCCTCAGACAAGGACCTTGGCACGGGGAACGAAGGCAGCCAAGTAGGCCAGTCTGAAGTCCCCGCAGCTCGAGTCATGGGTTTGGTGGAGGGGGGCATGTCGCTCTCTGACCCCGAAAACATCCTTCCTCGGAGCCCAGGTTCTGATCGGACCCTCCCTCGATCGGACGGCTGAGGCTCTGAATAGGAGGAGGGTTAAGATAAGGACCACACTGAGTCCTTAGGTAAAGAACCGAGCATGGGAGCAGAGGGCAGCCACATTGGCCAGCCCTTGTTTTCCATTGCTCGGGCCAAATCAATGTCAGGGGGGGACATGTCTCTCTCCGATTCTGAGTCCAACTTGGCTGAGGGCCGCTCAGAGCCCTCAGACAAGGACCTTGGCACGGGGAACGAAGGCAGCCAAGTAGGCCAGTCTGAAGTCCCCGCAGCTCGGGTCATGGGTTCGGTGGAGGGGGGCATGTCGCTCTCTGACCCCGAAAACATCCTTCCTCGGAGCCCTGGTTCTGATCGGACCCTCCCTCGATCGGACGGCTAAGGCTCTGAATAGGATGAAGATAGCCAGGAGAAGCACTCCTGGCAATCAGAGGAAAAGGCCTATAGGCTTCAACTGACTGATCACTGGAGGGGGTCCTGTACAGGTCACTCCTCAGTGGTCAATCTAGTAAACGATGAGGTACTCTCAATGAAGTTTGACTTCATTGGGACTAAGTATCTTTTCACCAGACCCCATACTGTGGATTTTGGGACGAGGGAGTACTGGGACGCTGTTAGTAGCCCGGCTCTTCTCACGACCCAATTGTATGGTTCACAGACGGGTCAAGAATAGGCAACAGAGCTGGATTTGGTGTCTATGCTGGCGAACCTAGGACCAACGCTAGCGTGAGCCTGGGAGCGTATGGCACCGTGTTCCAAGCTTAAGTCGCCATACGTTCAGCGCAAACCACGACAGAGGTTTGCGGGAAACATATCCATATCCTCTCAGACAGTCAGGCGGCCTTAGGGGCTCTTGACTCCTGGAAGGTTTCGTCTGGTCTAGTCTGGGAATGTATGGAGTCCCCCAGCATCCTGGGTTCAAGAAACCAGGTCTTGCTGGAACATATCCCAAGACATAGGGGAATATAAGGCAGCGTGCAGGCCGATGCCTTGGCTAGGGAAGGTGCTATCAAGCCCTTCATTGGTCCTGAGCCGGCCTGCGGCGTTTCGGCTGCAGCTGTCAAAACAACAATCAAAAACTGGGACAGCGCCAGACATCTGGAAGATGGCGGCGGTTCCCAGGGCAAAGACTCGGCAAGCTTCTTGTCAGAAATCCTTCCCAGAAGTTAACAAAGTAACTTCTTGGGTTGAGTAAATTTCACGTGAAGCTGGTGGTGGGACTCATCACCGGTTACGGTAAATCACCAATCTAGTGAAGAAGCTCCTTGACTTGGTCAAGGGCAGCCAGCTTTACGACGATTAGGCACCGGGATTGGCACAAAAAGCCTTAGGCTTCGTTGCAAGGGTTGGCTGGACCAACTATTATATCCCCATTTAAACTAAAACTAAAACTAACTTAGCCTCTTTCTTTACCGCAGGTTTCTTTCTTTACTAAAAAAAGTTGACAATTTCATATTGAATCATTTAACCACGTTTTTTTTTAATTAAAACAGTGATTTTGTACTGTGCTTTACTGCAAACAACAACTCCACTTTAAATTCTTCTATATAGAATAATACTATATTTAAACTTATTATAAATGGATCACAGGTTTGATCCATAGTAACTTCACTGGAACTATTTGTACCGTTGTATCTCATTGGCGGTGCCATAACTTACCGTTCCTTATCGCGTGGCCTTGAGCGAACACATACTCCAAGAAATATCGTAAATGACTCTTCAGAACACTTTGATTTCCAATTTTTATCTGCTAACTACTGATTTCCATCCAAGTGTACAATCCACTATAAATAAAATAAACATGCATGCTATAAATCACAGAATAAACACAGCTAAATAAACACAAATTAACAGAGCCGATGCAACACATGACTGTCCCTTCAACTAGTGTTATGGTACAGTATTACTTATCGTATAGTATTATAATTGTTGCCATCACATTTAGGTAAGAGGCTAGTACAAATTTCCTTTAATGAAAAGTAAGCACAGATATATGTAAATGGAATGGAGATATAATATATTAGATTGAATAAAATGTTACATTTTATTATTTCGTATATAATATTTCATAAATAAATCTCTTGATTTCAGCAGAAAATATGCCATTAGAAAATGTGTGCTCATATTGAAGTACAGGTGTTTGAGTGTGTGGGCAAATAATTAAAATTTTCCATTTCATGTACATTAGTTTTAAATGGTATGTATTACCATAATATGTAACACTATATAATAAAAACAATTAAATAAATACAATTAATTATTTGAAATGCATTGACAGAATTTACGTTTTTATCCATATGCTGATTATTCCTTCATTAATGTAACATAGTAAACAACACTACCTTTTAAGATAAGTTTATAAACTAAAAAAATTGCATTATCTATAAAGGTAAAAAAACTTAAATAACTTTTAAATCAGAAATCATAATTCTCTTTTAGTATAATTATACTTTGTAAATGTTAGCCAACATCTATAGCACATGTAGAAGCAATATAATTGCTTCCTATGGTTATGAATTTTGTGTAGTAAAATTACATTTAAAATTATAAATCATATTGAAATTGAATATTACGTTCTTGCTCGATCTATAACGACTTTTACAGTTAGCAAAGCACACATTTTAAAATTGCATATGAAGTAATATGTAAATAAAACAATAATGAAAATAGTTATAAATATTATTTCAGTTTGAAGGTAGGTTGCTGAACATTTAAATCACATTATAGGTATTTTAAATAAATTATATGATTAAAACACAAAAATATCACAAAGTAAATTAAATTATAACCTCAATATAACTCGGTAATGACAACAAACCGACCTACATCAGCTGATTCCTCACTCTTATCTCAGGTCCTTTTTCCTTTATGACCTGTTGTAGCTATACTGGACTTCAGTTCCCACCACTTGCCTTGCCCGTCAATGGTCACTTACCATGATGATGTAATATGCCACCATGATGATGTAATATGCGAAGCTTCCCATTGTGTATCCATGATGACGAAATGTTTAAGTGGCACATCAGTTCAGTGGTGGGAGAAGACTAATTTTCTCTCTACTTCATTGATTAGCTTTATCTCTCTCGTACAGGTTATTTAATTAGGTTGCAATCAAAGCGGCTGAACTATAATAGAGCAATCACAAATAAACTTATTAACCTTTCGCGAGCATATGCCGATTATATACGCAAACATTTTTCTCCGAGCAAGCGGTGTGTGTATATATACACACACTGTTTTTAGCTTAACGAGGGTTTGCCGGGAACACCTGTCACGTGAAATTTGAGTTTGTTTGATCCCCACCCTGCCTCCCAAGGTCACATGCAATTTGTTATTAGTCATACTACACCCTCCACCTAATACTATTGCTGGCGGGAGTATTGGGCACCCATCAATACCACTGTACGTGTATGGGTGGGCGGATGGGTCAATACTACTGCAAAGGTATTCTTCTCTTAGTTCTTTCTTCATTAAGGTGCATATTTCGGGGAGTAGCTACTGGTATGTTTGTATGTTAGGTCTAGCTTCATCATCAGAAATAATACTAACAATAAACTAAATGCATGATAAGTAATTGAAATGATATAAGGTAACTAAGCCAACTTACTAAGAAAACAACTATCATTATAATAACTTGTAACAACATGCACTGTGTATCAGCTGACTGCCTACCTGTTCACATTTTTAATGTGACATTTATTAGCAATGAATTTTTGTTTTAAATGATGTGGTATATTATATTAAAAAATGTTTTTTTTTTTTGTAGTAGATTGATATCAAGTCCAATATGTTTTTTTAGAAAACATATTCCCTTCCCTAGCCTCCTCTCTCTCTAAAACTCGCGTCGTTTGTTAGTCCAGCGTCCAGTGCTTCGTCTGCTGCATTCTACGCCACACACTTCTTACTTAGACACAAGTCACTTCGTCTTATGAATTAGATTTGTTCTGTTTATTTCATTTGTGAAGTTTAGTTCTGTTTTCTTTTTCAAAACCTGCCCGGAAAGGCCTTACTTGCATCCAGAAATCTGGTTTGAGGCATATGTTATTAAAGAGAAATATGCTTAAATACACTTGTAATATCATGATTAGTCATTAGATTATACAATCAAATGAAATTAACAACTAATTAGTATTTTATTTCAAACTTACCTATCAACTGATTTTAGTAGAACAAGCTGATAAACGTACAAAACAATTTCTCTTAGAGCTAATGATGTGTTCATACGCAAGCATTATTTTTGGAAAAAATTGTAAAAAAAAAATATTTCGGCCAAATATTAGTTCATTTTGCATATAATAGTTAATTTTTAAGCATGATATACATTGGTAAACAATTTAGTTGTGACCCAACCAAGTTTTACATAGCTTGTAAACGTTAAGAACATAAATTAGCTTGCGAAGGGTTAACATTGACATGACACAGCTCAAAAGCTGCAGAAGTAAGGCTTTCTATTGTTAGAGAAAAGATTGCTTACTGTACCAATTTGGTTATTAAAAAAAAAAAGAAGTAAAAACTATTTACTTTCATTATTTAGAAACCATATTTGTTGCTATTAATTTATTTAACAACACTGTAAAATCTCCTTAAAAACATTAATCATTGAAGAAATAGCTTATATTGAAAGTTTTTATCCTCCTCGACATATTTTTTTGTTCCGGCCCAGCAAACAAAATGTAGAATAAATTGGCTTAATAACTCTAGTGAAGTGATAGTATCTCTATTCATTCATCATCCAGATGCCGTTTGTAAAGGCGAATATGAGGAGTGCAGTCTTGTTATTAAGATCGACTGTTCCTTAGAAAGAGCCATTTATTAATAGCCCAATAGCCAGGGTAGCTAAGGGACCTACAGCTTTACATGGAATACAAACCATGTAGTATAAACCTGATTTTCAGCTAACTGACAAGCCTAACACTTCATTCTCCTCCCTACACAACTTCCAAACCCTGACTACCAAACAACATGTTTTGTTCTCACTATATGTTAACATGTCTGTTAATCAATATACAGGTGACTTACTACTGAGAGAGAGGCCTGTAAATCCAAACTAAAGTGGACCAAACAGAATTTATGTTTGTGAAACTTGGCTGAAGTCATCACGTAGAGGGCTCAGGAGTTGGTTCTGCTCCGACTGAATCAGTTACAATCGGAGCAATTGCCAAGACCGAGAAGCTGGCATTGATTTGTTAGGCTCACTCAGCAGAGAATACCTACAGTGGACCTATAATACAGGAGTCTATCAAGATCTAAACCAAGCGAGCAGCCAAGTACCTCACCTCTGTTACGGGAGAACATCGAGATTACTGGGCAGTAAAGGTGGTTATAAGCAAGTTAAATATGAGTTTTTTTGCATTTTACTTTAAATAACATTTACTTGTTGCTCACAAATACAACATTTAACAAAGAAAGCAACAATAGAACAACCAATATCTTGACGATCGACGTCTTATGAATAAATAAATAAATAGAAATAAACAATTCAAAAACTTAATGAGCTCGCTTGATTATTCAGTGCACAGCATGATTATGCTTCAGTTGCTATGGTGGCGTAAGTCTTTACACCCTGAAGGTTGTTCAGGTCATCCAAACATTCAGGTTCGAGTTTGCAGGAATCTACTGTATTCACAACATTGTGTAATAAGTGAGAAATGATAAATTGCAGTCTACAGACTAATGAACACTTTTGATTATACACTATAAATTTTACCATATTTTTAAAACTTCATCTTGGGTAAAATAATTTAATATCAGTTAACATGTTCACATTTAATTATCATAAACAGAAAAAAAAAAAAAAAAAAAAAAAAAAATTAGGATTAAATTGCCAACCAACAAATATAATTCTTACTACAAAACATTTTATGATCATATGAATTTACCAGTTTACACAAATTTGTATTCTCTGTCTCTGTAAGAAACCCAGCCAGATCTAAACAGCCTCTCTCTCTCGTCCTAAAACATAAAACGCATAAAATGTTTATTTTACCATCAAATGTGCACAATGAAAAAACAAATAATTATTTTATTCACCATCACAATGCATCGACATGAAACAATATTAAAAAATAAATAAAATGAAACTTTACTGAGTAAAAACTCAAAAGAGACACATAAACACAACTAAATAACAACGATTTAAACAGACCTTTCTTCTTTGAACAGGGAACAATGTGAAGTGTTTGTCATAATAATAATAGTATGCTTTAAGACATTAGCACACAAATAATAATAGACAACAATCATGTAAGGCTCAATTGTTTAGTAACCTAACATAATAGTAATTATATAGAGACCTTACAATCCAGGTTAGTTACATCATAAACAACAGTAACACTTCTGTAGATTACGTTTATATACAGAGGGTTGGTTTCGGTTCATTTAATCGAAATGAAAACTGACAAGTAAATATGCAAACTATATACTACCCATTCAATGAATATTGCACAGTTAAGCGCAGAAATGGATAGCCGTTACTTCTAACTGACCGTGTAAACATCACTAAAGATTGCTCAATCTGACCTAAAAGGAGTAACAGAACTACCAAAGATTAATTAATCCAGTACAGTACAACAGTTTTTGACCCTTCAAGAACACTTTGAAACCTAAACCTGAGTAAGCGCAGGAAGTGCAAGTTCTGTATTGATAATGAACAAATGCACAACACCATCAGTGTTAAAATGTATGAGCAATCTAAGGCGTTGTACAGTGGCCAGGTGTAACGTCAAGGACTGTAAGGTCGAATCCTGATCCACTTGTACTTATTCTGTACAACTTCATGTAGGCACTGGACTGTTCTGTAAAGCCCACCGTAAATGAACAGTGTCCGGTTTGGGGAGTGGATGTTGACAGGATCAGTGTTTCTACTACAGTTGTATAAAAAACACCCATTTGCAACTTTTCACCTCAGTACAGAAAAAGGACATAATTGTTAATTATTTTTGTAATGGCTATAATATTTCAGTTTAATAGGGTTAAAACAAAACAAATACATAGTTTAATATGCATTATAAGGTTAATAGGACATATCAGGAAGTGAAATAAAATAACATATGACATGTAAATTGGTTACGCTCTAAAACAGTTGACATTACCATAAGACTTGGTATTTTTTATGAAAATTAAATCCATAATAATAATACTTTCTTGTAGTGAAGTTCATAAATACAGGGTGGCGCACAAAATGATCCAACATTTATTTTTGTTAAAGAAAATTTATTGTGAATGGAATACAGTAAAGTTTGATATAAATTGTCTACTGTGTACCTGGACATTAGTTTGAGGCCATTACATGATCAATGTGGCCACCTTCTTGTCTGACAACTGCTTCAACACAAACGCCTATGTTATTGATGACTCTGCGACACATATCCTTGGTTATCTCGTTACATGCCTCAATGATTAGCACTTGCAGATCCATCAGTGTGTTAGGATGTTTAGGGAAGATCTTCTCCTTCAGAAATCTCCAAAGTAAATAATCGTACAGATTCACATGAGGACTGTTTGGGAGCCAGTTATGGCCACACGCAAAACAATTAGGAAATCGGCTTGATATGACATTTTGGTTGATATTTTTATGCAGAAAATCTAAAATAACATTGGCTGTGTGTGGTCTGGCTCCATCCTGCATGAACCACTGGCTCTCTAATTGGAACCCTTTTGCGATAAGTTGAGATACAAAATAATTATTTAGCATGTTTAGATTTTCGGAAGCCCAAAAACGCACATTTTGTTTATTTACAACACCGTCTAAGTGAAAATATGCCTCATCTAAAAACCAAACATTGTTAATCAATATATTTCTTGATTAACAGGCCTTTCTGCGAAAACCATTCCTTGAAGTTTGTTGTCAATCGTTAATTTAGGTAACACTGTAATTTTGTATGGATTCAAATGCAAATTTTTTAAAAATTAACTAAACACCAGTATTCTGAGGCATATTTTCTCAAAAATTTCAAATTAATAGCCGCAAAACAGACTTCAAAAGGTTAATACTTTCCAGAGTGCCAGTGTTTATACTTTCTAGTTTATATGCCGGCGTGGTGGCTTAGTGGCTAAGGCTTCGGACTGCGGAGGGCAAGGTCCAAGGTTCGAATCCCCACTGAGCCAACGGTTGGTACTTCACTCGTTGAATAAAGTTGACTCACAGGCCTGTAGGCCCACGTCAACTGGCAAGTGAAAAAAAAAAAAGAATAAAAAAATAAAAGAGTAGTGGTTATTTTAATTTCAAAGTAACTAATTCGATCAATATTATTTCTCTGCGATATCACGTTTAATGTAAATTATTCTGATCAAGAATTACACTTTATTGAGCACGATTATTCAAACAAATTAAATGATCAAATTATCAATGGAAAAAATAACCATACAAATTAGTTACTTTACAAGACAAAAGACTAAATTTGTTTGTGATGACATTAAAATGACCGCTTCTCTGTAAAGGATAGTCCTTTTTGTCCAGTTTGTGACAATTAAGTCCTTTTGGATACCAAACTTGGCTTAGATTTAAGATTTTCATTCAACTCCTCATGGGATGTACCTGTGAAAAGATGAAATGTCACTAATCGTATCAAAAAGTAGGTTTTTGTAACCAAGATGACGTGCAAGATTTCACTTTTATATTTTAAGTCATATAAAAGTTGTGAAAGCATTTCCATATTTTTTTCACCTTGTATGCCCGCCATGTACATGTTGCCGACGTTTCAAGTGCATTGCAGTTTCATCTTTAGTGTGATACACTTTGTTACTAGATCCACAGAGTATATGGTACATCACTAGGTGCATTACATATACCTGTGGATCAAGTAACAGAGTGTGTCGCCCTGAAGATGAGTGCTGCAATGCACTCCAAACGGCAGTAACATGTACATAGAAATCAGACACGGTTCTACCCGGATTTCAATAATGTAAATAGTTTGTTCGAACGTAGAGTTTATATTAAATTGGTTTCACTTATTCATCTTAACGATAAGTCACCAAATATTAATGTGGGTATACTTTTGCTGCAGGAAATGTATCGCATAGATCAGTGAAGTAAGGTGTGTGAATGGTGTGCGACTGCAGCGTTCGTCACACTCACTCCATGAACGCTGATAGCGCTGCTACCATAAGGTTGATTACGGGCTTGGCTACACACTTTAACATTTAAATTTAATATTTTTCATTATACTCATTGTTACAGTTTTAGACAATAGAAGATAATTGACATTGCGGGGACAAGACGCAGAAGATGTTTGATTAATTTATATTAACACAAGGAACAAATGGCTCGAGGAAAATAATCTACGCCTAAATGATGTGTATTATTTAAAAAATATCTTTCACTTACCACAGTTCTCCACATACTCTTGGGATAGGTGTTTTGGGAACCTTAACATCCGCAGTGCTTCTTTTTGTATGAATTTTTATACTTCCTCTAACACAAACTGTCGTAATCTTTCTCTCCATTACAACGCTAGGTTATAACAATACGACACGTTGTAAATAAAATATGACACAATGACAAAATAACCGAATCCCAACCAATTTTATTCAGAAATTGACTGGGATTTATTCAGACATTTTTTTTAAAGACGAAAAGGATGCAGGAAATAGATTAACACGTGATCGGCGCAACAACTATGGGACCTGCAGCTTTCTGTAGAATCCGAACCACGTAGTGTTGGTCTGATTTTCAGTTAACGGACAAGTCTGATACTCAGTTCTCTTCCCTACACAACATCCGAACCTTGACTACCATCCAACATGGACACCCCATACGTCTCTCTAGTAGTGTCCACGTCGATGGCAACCATTGAGCAGACGCCGTGTCTGTATTAATAGGACTGAGCATGGAACCTATCGCCTACAATCTCCCAAACATTTTGTCCCCATTCGAGATTTATGTTCCTTAAACATTTTTTATCCATTTAAAACTGTAAAATAATAGTAATAATCCCAACTTTATTTTTCCTTAAACTAGGAGATACCAAAGCACGCTAAGTGTGCAGAACCCCATTACTGGGTACGCTCATTTCACCTCACTTGTGTAATTTTGTTATTTTTCTTCATATTACATGCCTAATATTGTTACAATACACTGTTAAAAATAATCTCTTATGTCAGTCAACGGTGTACGTCATAAGCTTTCTCATTGTTAGGGTAACAATGATTTAATAGTATTGGAATATTTATTGTCTGCCTTATTTTAGCTTTTTGAGAAAAAAATAAGGTATATGTCTATAGCCTATGATGAATGTTAATAGCAAATTTCATGGTCTTACGATTTTTGAGAACTTGTGATTAGTCAGTGTTATTTGGCTTTAGTAATATTTATAGAAATCATCTCCCTAGCCGCGATAAAATTGGAAAACATTTGTTCTTTGTATTAGGACTATTTATGTTTTATATTTCCTATCTAATTTTCAGTTAGTCATGTTATTGAGCGAAAATAACGCCCACTGATGAATACCTGAAGAAACTTTTAAAATAATGTATTTTTTGAATAGTTGATTAAGCTATATGTATAGAATTTTAGTCTGACAACATCAATAAAATAATAAAGTATACTAATTAATTATATTAACATTTATTTAAGCTATTCTTTACAAATTTGCAAGTATTTTTTTATTATTATTATCTTAAATATATTCATGATAGTAAGCTTTTACATTTATTTTATTCATTTCCTGTACACGGGCAAAATATTTTTCCATATGTTTTATTTACTTATTTTTACTCAAGTGTGTACAAAATCTAGGCCTCACCAAGTTACGCAAAACTTGTCGGTGAACTCCTATAGTAAAGAAGAGAAACAAAAACGTAATATAGGAAAGAATACCTGCATTTAAAAAATTTTTTTAGTAATTACACAGATTGGGCGGTTTGGGGCAGGCACCAATTTAAACAAAAAAAATTATCAATAAAAAAATGTTAATACAAATAATATGTTTTAACAGTAAAAGATGTACAGTAATATTAAACACTATATATATGTATCATTTTTGGACTGCTCATGCCATACATGACTGTTGCACTTGACTAGACTAGAGAGACCAGAGACGATACGTAGCGAGGTATTTCTCCCTGGCCAGCTAGCCACAGTTTGGCAACCACGCTTGGCCGGTTTTTACTACTAGCGCCGTATATGATCTGGCTGGTGAGTTAAGCGTTTCAAAATGTAGCATTGCGTGGAGCTTCTGTATCTGTCTATATTCTGTGAATACAGCCTGTAGAACGCCTGCAAACCAGGGGTAGGCAAGGGATGCATTCAAGTCTGTAACTATCAGTACAGCTATCTCACTGAGTGTATTAGCTACAATAGCAACATATTTCGCAATTTTAGTTACGTCAGATTTAATTCCGTTGTGTAGCAGAGTTGACTCAGCCTATATGAACCATAATTGTGGATGTGCTATCCAGAACGGAGACAAGTTTATCCTATTGACAGAAGCAACTTAAGAAGTAATTTGGTTGGACGTTAAAGAGACTTTAGGTAATGAAATTGTAGAATTCTTTGAGACTGAAGAAGAAATTGGTGAATCATTATGTTCCTTATGTTCAGTCCTTATAAAACTATGTTGTAGTGCTCACCAATTGATAATCACACCGGTGTCACCAAATTTGTAGTAAATTATAAATAAAAATAAAGGACATTTCATTTGAATTTAAAAATCCACTATAAATGGGCTGAACAGTAAGCGAACTCCGTTTTATAGTTAGTGCATGGAGGGGCCAGTGACAAAGTGGAATCTTTCAACTTCTTAGCTGCCTTGCTTTGTGGCCACTTCTAGGAACTTCCACAACAGTGTTTAGATGAAAAAAACATAACTGTAATGAACTACAAGTTTGTTTAGTTGCTATGTATTGTTTACATTATTATTCATTGTGTTATTGTTATTTGAGTACTAAATAATGATTTAATTTAGTTGTTTTAAGCTTGATTCTTTGGTGTTAAGATAATGGATGGAACTTGCTATTGCACAGCCCGTCATTTAGGTTGTCATACACTTTTTAAATGGAGTTACACAGTGTAAAAAAAGTAAGTCTCTGTGGAAAAAGAACACACTCAGAACATCAATGTGTTCAAAAGGCTGTTTCCTAAGTGGCCTATGTATAAAATGAAAATAAATGTATTCCCCAAACATTCAAATTCATACATCAGTAAGTTAAATGATACTGTTCAACATAATAATACAAAAACATATAAATATATGTTTATAATATGTACAGGGTGTGTCCGGAAAGTAATAGGACTAATTTTCTTCCGCCACGACTGTACTTCGGAGCGTGCGCGCACCGACTGGATTTGGTAGAGGGCGTTGCTAGCTAAAGAACGAGCGGCTGGTCAGTTGTCTCCGAGCACTTGGAGAGTCAGGACAGGCATTTTCGCGCGATGTGTTTCCGTGAGTGGTGCAAGCCGAAAATGCAGTGTTCGTTAGAGCGGAGGTACGCGATTAAATTCTGTGTGAAACTCGGTAAATCTGCGACAGAGACGTTTGATATGATGAAGCAGGCTTACTCAGATGTTGCTTTAGCAAGAAGTGGTGTGTTTCGATGGCACAAGGCCTTTTTGGAGGGCCGGGAAGAGGTCACTGATGAAGACCGTGCTGGAAGACCTTCGACTTCAACAAACACCGACAATGTGACTGTGTGCGCAAAGTGTTGAACTCAGACCGTCGACTTAGTATTCGTTTAAGTTTAATTGCCCAGATGTTAAATTTACCAAAATCTGTGGTTCATGACATTGTGACACAGCATTTGAACATGCGCAAGGTGTGCACGAAGATGGTCCCAAAAGTGCTCACTGATGACCAGAAATTGCGGCGAGTGGAAGTGTGCCAAGAAAACTTGAACATGTGTGAAAGTAACCCCCAATTTTTTGAATAACCTAATCACAAGTGATGAGTCATGGATCTTTGAGTATGATCCCGAGGCAATCTTCTGAGTGGCACACGACGGTGTCTCCTCGCCCAAAATAGGGAAGAATGAGCAAATCCAAAGTGAAAACGATGCTCATTGTCTTTTTTGACATCAAAGGCATCGTCCACCATGAATTTGTTCCTCCTGGACAAACCGTCAACGCCAAGTTTTATGTGCAAGTGCTCAAGAGACTCAAACGAAGGGTCCATCGGGTCCGACAAGACATCGCAGCCAACTGGAAGTTGCACCACAACAATGCCCCAGCTCACACCGCCTTTCTTGGAAACAGCTAGCGGACCAAGGCCGGCATCCCAACGCTTCCGCAGCCGCCCTACAGCCCAGATGTGGCCCCCCCGGACTTTTTTTTGTTTCCTCGTCTGAAAAGGCCGATGAAAGGCAAGCATTTTGAGACGACAGAGAGGATCCAAGCAGCATGCACCGTGGATCTCAAGGCTATTCCGGAGAATGCCTTTCGTAACGCCTTCAATGCTTGGAAATCGCACTGGCAGCACTGCATCGACGCAGAAGGAGCCTATTTTGAAAGTTTTTAAAGAATTGTAAAAAGTGGCTCAATAAATTTTTTTAATCAACTCAGTCCTATTACTTTCCGGACAAACCAAAATTAAAAGTAATAGGACCATTATACGTGTATGGGTGAGTGGGTAGGTTAATACCACTGTACGTGTATGTGTGGGTGGTTGGGTTAATACCACTGTACGTGTATGTGTAAGCAGGTGGGTTAATACCACTGTATATGTATGGGTGGGCGGGTGGGATAATACCACTGTACATGTATGGGTGAGCGGGTGGGTTAATACCACTGTACGTGTATGGGTGGGTGGGTGGGTTAATACCACTGTACCCATATGGGTGAGCGGGTGGGTAATATCACTGTACGTGTATATTTAATACCACTGTACGTGTATGGGTAAGCGGGTGGGTTAATACCACTGTACATGTATGTGTGGGTGGGTTAGTACCATTGTACGTGTATGGATGAGCGGGTGGGTTAATACCCCTGTACATGTATAGGCAGGCGTGTGGGTCAATACCACTGTGCGTGTATGGGTGAGCTGTTATAAACAGCATGGTTGGAGAAGAATCAACTGCTACAGCAGGTATTTGGTTAGGAAAGGTAGTACTAATAAAATTGGGAAAAGGGTTTTGGGAAAGAACAGGAAGTTGGACAGAGGGTGTGGGTGTATTGAACTTGTCTGTTAGCTTGGTATTTGATCTATTGGAAAGAATAGGTGAATATGACGTTAGGCTTAAACTGAAGGAATCCAATTGTCATAGGGTATGCAAATAGAGTTTTGAAAGTTTAATTTATTAAGCTTGGATTGGTTGAGTTTGTTAAAAGGCTGTTTGCAGCGATGATAGTATGATAAGCTCATTAAGAAGTTATGGATTGGTGGATATAATAAGTAGCGAGTAAGGAACAAGAAAGCAAGTAACAGTTTTGTTATGTTCTTCATTGTACAAATTTAGGATGGTTTTCACAATGTGAAGGGAATGGCTATTGGATAATTCAACGATTTTGATGCGTATATACTGAGGCATAACAGATGTAGAGGGTTTGTAAGTTGGCTGGCGTTTGAGGAATTATTTCTACAGCTAGACAATTACATAGCAAGGAAACGTGGCTGGACAATTTGATCACAAGGAAGAAATGGTTCTTCAACTAATTTAGCCAACACTAACAAGACTAATAATGAAAGAAAGAAAGAATTACTGAAATAGTACATGAAAGCAGAGTGCAAATCAAATGGAAAACAAGAGACCAATAGGAGAAAACTGACAAGACATAGAATTACAAGTGAAAACAAAAAATAAATAAATTCTAAGCTTTATTTACTTTCAAATTAAACCTGAAACGTTATTACTGTGGTACAACATTGTAGTAATGTTTAAAACTTCATAGTAACAAATGTACCAAATTTACAAAGTTAAATTCAGAAATAAAACATTCAAGTCACTCTACTCTCCATGTTTTGTTGGCAGCTTATCCGTGTTTCATTGCTGACAGGTCAAAGCGCAGAGATTTAACAATTTTGTCAGAGTTAACATAAACTTATAAATAAATAATAATAAACAATATACGTCCAGAGACTATTTCATTATTGTTTTGTATGATAATATGAATAAATAATTTCTATGTTAAAACAATAATTATGATGATAACATTAGTAATAAAATTACAAGTCATTATTAACTACAAAACACTGCTGGCTTACTATTCAGCCAGGTCCTCAATGTAAAAATGATTTTCCACCATGGGGCCACTTTGCCATAAAATATGATAGGAAGACAATTCATAGGTTCTTTAAAGGGGAGTAATATAAAATATGAAACTGACAAGTCATGGAATAATTAGACGAATACTATTGCATTAAACAAATTTTTAAATGGCCCAAATTCAAGCCTAAAGGTTTTATATGACCATAAGGAGCAAGTAGAATGGATAATTGATTAGAATAATTTAGGCTTACCCTCTGAGTTTTGCAGAAGTATGTGATCAATGCACATGGAACCACGTAAGTCAAGATAGCAAGTATAGCGCTTTTCGCTGTTGGCTTATAGAAATTATACCTGGTAGCTTCCATTGCCATATACCGTTGAATGCCAGCATCCACCTAAACAAGATATGTAATAAATAAAAAATTATAATAGAGAGAAAAGTTAGACTCAAAACCAATTCAATTGAAAACATGAATTTTAAAAAAAAGAATTCTATAGTAGTCCTTATACCTAAAATCTATTTTTTACTGTGATATCCACGATTAAAATTCCTGTTGGAAATTTTCAGTCTTGCAGATATATGAACAGAGGTAGTGTAACAGAGGGGTGTAAAACAGCTGTCCCTTTAAAAAAAAATTATAACAAAAATTATCATCTTATACAGATTAACTTGAACATTTTTTATTTTGTTTTAAATAAAATCACGTGAATGTCTGGCAACCCAAATTTACTACAATATTAGTACAAAATTTATTTACAAAATTAGTACAAAATATACAGTAGTAAATTTTTGTTGTAAGACGTTCACTTGTACTTCTACCAACACATAATATGCTAATTCAGGAACTATTGTATTTTTGTCAAAAATTAGTAACTGTGCACTTTATATTCCAACTCGGGTACCGTATCCAACGTTTGAATAAGACAGTATATTGCTGACATATTTTATTTTTATTTAAGTAACACAAGTTAACCATGAAAAAAATCGATCCATTCTAGATCTGCAGTTTGGGCAGATGCCTTACTTTCATGTCTAAGCATAAATTTAATAACTCTATTGGTGACAACTGACGGCTATCTGTCACCTGCAGACAGCTTATAGTTGGCTAGACTATAATGAATAGCGGTAATGTAATGACACAATCTTTGTGGCACAGGAAACTTAACATTATAGTATATCACTAAGATTATAGTATATTGGCAGATATACTATAATGTTAGTGGATTATAAAATCCACTAACATTATAGTATATTATATATAAACATATATTATATATATATATATATATATATATATATATATATATATATATATACAGATATACTATAAACCTGTTCCACATCTGAGCCATTTCGGCAATGTAATGGAAGAATACAACAAGACATTTTCTGTCTCCTCACCATAAATTGACGATTGACAATAATGAATTGCTAATCTCTTTACAGGTTTTTTATTTTCTTGTGTTTTTCCGATTTTCAGGTGAAAACCCAGTTTTCCGCACTATGAAATGATTAATGTTAACCACTTTAAAAAATTAAATTTTATTGTTTTGAAGTCAGTGGAAACTGCATAATTATCTTGTCTCAAACACTGGTGTATTTAATATATATATATATTGTACGGTTTATTGTCAGCTAGCATTAAATAATTTTTATACGCTGTATATATATATATAAATACTGATATATATCTTATAGCTTTCATAGGTAGCCACCAAACTAATGAATGATTAACCCTCTCTAATGGTTCACTATAACAGTCGCTGTGGCTATGCCTGTTTTGCTATTGTTTATTTAAAAAAAGCATAAAACTATAATTTACAATAAAGAGAAAATCAAGTAGCATATTTCCTTGATCAGTATGAAATAGAGAATTAGGAATATAATAACACAACTGATTTACTCAGAAGTTTGTAAATAAAAAGTTTCATAAATAAAAATATTTTAAAAATTAAAAAACCTCTGCACAGTATATATATTTTTGTATATATATATTACTGTATATATATATTTGTATTCAGCTTAAAAAAAACATGTAAAATGAAACAAAAATTCGCTGAAAAATACAGATTTTTTTTATTAGTTGGTTTTTCATTATCGGATAAAACTAGTTTTCAATTTATCAGTAAAAATGATTTTTCCGCGGGTAAATCACACTCCACAAGAGGGTATAAACTCATATTTCACCGCTTTTTCAACAAGATATTGTATTTTCAAAATCAAATTCAAATCAAATCAAATCAAATCAAATTCATTTTATTGTCATAAAAATCATACAATTCATGGACAAAGTCTTGTTGTAGCTCATTACAGTAGCCAAGTCTAGTCTAAAGTAAACAATAAAATATTACAATACAGTAATATGTATGTACTGTTTCTAAATTAAAACAAAAAAACACTAAAACAGTATAGAATTTGTACAAAAAAATTCATTTAGTAAATAAAAAGGATTCTCCAGAAGCCAGCCATAGAGTTTCTTCAAGAACGATTTTTGGTCATATTTAGAAATTAAATGTATTAAATGGTTATATATCTTGATGGGAATAACCAATTGACTATTTAGAGTTTTATTTAATCTGTTGAATTTTATAATAGCAGTGCTTCTATTTCTTGTATAATGTGAATGAATGTCTTTGTTATGTGTTAGTAGATGTGGATTTTGAAAAATGTAATTAATAGAATCGTAAATGTACAAATTTATAATAGTTTGAATTTTAAGATTTTTAAAGAGGGGTTTACAGTGTTCTAACTTATGTGACTTAGAAATCACTCTTATGGCTTTCTTCTGGAGAATTAATATGTCATTAATCTTACTAGCATTCCCCCACACAACCAACCCATATCTTAGAACAGATTGAAAAAATGCAAAATAGGCAGTTTTTACATAATTTACATGAACACAAAAGGTGAGACGCCTTAGGAGATATATCACTCTTGACAACCTAGTGGAAACATAATTGATATGTGACTCCCAATTTAAATGTTTATCAATACAAAATCCTAAGAATTTTACACTGTTTTCTGAATTAAAGTGAGAGGTATCATGGTCAACAGATCTTAATCCAAATAGAATATTTTGAGTTTTTGATTCATTTAAATAGAAACCATTGCTCTTAAACCAATTTGATGCTTCTGAGATGGTATTTTGGGTGATACTATTCAATTTGTTTAAGTCTTTGCCAATATTAATAAATGTTGTATCATCAGCATACATAATGGTTGTAGCTGTGACTGAAAATGGCAAGTCATTAATACAAATAAGAAATAATAATGGACCAAGTATGGATCCCTGAGGGACACCGAACTTTACCATTGCTTCTTGAGACCAATTCTCACCAACACACACTTTTTGCTTTCTATTTAAAAGATAAGATTTTAGAAATGAAATCGGCTTGTTTCCAAGACCGTAGTGTGTCAACTTTTTTATAAGGTCATTCATATCGACACAGTCGAAAGCCTTACTCAGGTCACACAGAGTGGCCTGAGCAAAAGCTTTTGTCTCAAATGCTCCACAGACGTCTCTCACAAGGTTATCCAAAGCTTGAAAAGTAGATCTATTTTTTCTGAAGCCAAACTGCATAGGATATAGTAAATTATTTGATTCAAAGAAATTACAGATTTGCTTGTGTACCAGTGCCTCTAATAATTTACCTAAAGCAGGTATGATCGAGATCGGTCGATAGCTGCCAGGCTCATTTTTGGGCCCTTTTTTGAAAACTGGGCAAACTCTCGATATTTTCAATTCTTCAGGAAAATAACTATCTCTTAGACAGAGGTTAAAACAAAATAAAAGAGGGGAAATTATGTGAGGGACTATTTTCTTTAAAAAATTGTTTGACATACATATATGTCAGTGCTGTCTGAATTATTAAGATTTTTAACTGCTTTTTGAATGTCAGTACAAGTAATTGCTGCCCACTCAAAGGTTTCAAGTGGTCGATTGATATTAGATCTTTCTAACCACTCTTGAGATTTGGTAGCCGGGTTTTCTAAGTTAGTTTTGATTTTTGAGACGGATTCAATAAAAAAGTGGTTGAAGGAGTCTGGACTAATACTGGTTTGTTTTTGTTTGTGGTTGGGAATGGAGTTATTAGTGTTAATAATTTCCCATGCTGCTCTGCATCTATTTTTACTACTTTTAATATAATTTTCATTGTATGTGTGCTTAGCCGAGATTATGGCTTGTCTGTAGTCTTTTTTAAGTTTTGTGAATTCTTGTTTCAGTTTAAAATCAGTTTTTGCTACATTATTACATGTAGCACATTACAAAAGTGTCTGGAAAGTGCATGGTTACCGTATTATTTGCCACATATTTTCGATGTTTTTAGATTCATCTTATCTATGGCCTTCCAATTTGTAACGAGTCAGCCATAACTCATTAAATGTTCCGTTTACAGAAGAAAGCGGTGAGAGTTTTATTGACCCTCACTAAGTTCCAATTCTGCAAAGGTTTGTTTCACACATACAACTGTGTTGTCTTTTCCTTACCATTACATCCTTGAAATTAGTTCCTATTTGAAGAAAACAAGGTACTGCTTTATTTCTCAGACAAACCAACATTATGCCAACCTATGATAAACCGCACCACATTCTTTGAAAAGCAAGTTTTCTATTCTGCTGTAAAATTATTTAACTGAAACACAATGAGCATCCACATTATATGGGACTCAGCTTAGATCAATCTGTTTGTTTAAAAAGTCATCTACAGAAAACAGCAGCCAAAGGGAGAACCAAAACCAATAATGTGCAGCAACTTGCTGGATGTACTACCACTTTGTTCCTGGTTTACTCCACTGCTGAATTGTGTCCTCTGAGGCTTAACAGTACATATGTACTAGAGGTTGATATACAACTAAATAGCGATAAGGGCTATCAGCAGCTTTCATTGCAACCCTCTACCATACTTACTTACTTTCCGTGTCCGGACTGACTGATTAAATCATCTTCTTCCAAAATCTAGCAGCTTGAATAGCCTTGTCATTTGCTTTAAAAATATCGTTCTCTAGACAAATTGTGCCAATGTCTCTGCATAGTAGAAGGTGTTCCGGGGTTTGGGTGAGACCACAGTCAAACTTGTCTTCTCTACACATCCCCACTTCTTGAGGTTACTCTTGCACCTTGAGACGCCCATCTTCAATCTGTTGAGAGCCTGCCATTCATTATATGGAAGCCAGTGCCCAGGTGCCAGTTCTTCCTTTGCTGTAAACACGATATTAGGAGGATTTCCTCCTCCCATAAGGAGAGTCGCCTGGTTTCTACATTGGCCTCCAATGGCCTGCATCTTTTTAGGAAGCTCCTTCGAGAACATAGCGTTGTGGCACTATTACTTAGTTGAACATTGGGTGTCTTGGATCTGTTTCCTGCTTCAGTTTTTCTTTTTCAGATGCCACTTGTCTTCTAATATGGGAGGTGCTATGCCCGCTATTGCGTATACTTTGTGAATGGGGGGTTGGTTTCAGTGGCGGCTGGTGGGTTAAAATCTCAGGAGGACTCAATCTAATGGCCAACTATGCCGCGTCGCCATGATGAATTTTCCACTGTCTGCTTGTATTGTAATACGTAGTAACGCAAATTGCTGCACGCCGTGCGAAACCAAAACTATTACATTTTGACGGAGAAGTGGCTTTCTCTATCCCTGTGGAATTGTTTAGTTTGAATTATAGCTAAATCGGGTCTTGGTGGGCCTAATGCTTTCAATTCTAGCCTGTGTTCATAACTCACCACCTCACGTCCTGCATACTTAGCACTGATATTACTCACTGAATTCATTGTTGAAAGCAAAAGTTATTAAACATTAATCTAAAAAATTCAAACAAACAAAACATTACACCGGCACGGCGCGTCAAACATAACCTATAAGATTCAGACGACAAATTTGACTGATTTACTGGATTGTGGCGCTCTGCTGGAGGGGGCGGCAATAAATCCAACTACTGTAGACGGAGTCCCAATGTGCACTATGGTTTGACATTACAGCCTGATGCAGTCCTGTGATTGGCTGGTTAGTGCCATATAGCTTATATGGGCTTTTAGACTCATCTCTCCGGAGTCCCTACGTACTACCTACTATAAAAACATGCTGTATCGCTGCAATGATGACCGTTGTAAAAACATTTCTTATGACTAATATTAGTTATACATTTCAGTAACAACGAATATTTCTAAAAACAGACACAGGCAGATTGATATTCTTATTTATTATTGCTTTAAGAACGGGAGGACTCCGTCCTAGAGTCCTTATGGGCCAGCCGCCACTGGTTGGTTTCAAACAGCCTGTTACAAGTCTGACCATCTTATTGAGAGAGACGTCAACCTCCTTAGCATGAGCCGAAACTCCCCAAACCAAAGCGCAATATTCTCCAGCTGAAAAACATAGGCCCATAGCTGTTGTTCTTAATACCTCAGGACAGGCACCCCATGGTGACCCTGGTACGGTTTTACGGAGGATGTTATTCCTGGCACCAACTTTACCCTTCAGCCCTTTGCAGTGATTTATGAACCTTAGTGTCTACCACCGGACTGAAACCCTCTATCATGGCTTCCAGTGCTGTGCAATAAAGCTCCTTCGGATATAAGACGTAAAGAGGTACTTCTCAGAGAGTTAAAAGATCCTAACTACCCCGAATCTCCCCATTTTTGCAACGTGTAGGGTAACTTAAATCTAGAAAATCACCTCTTCGATTAGCTTCCCAGTTATTCTCAAACAAAATTTTTCCAAAAACCAACTGGGTGTTAACTTGATAAATGTTTGACGTTTGAATCAAGTTCCTGGTATCAGACCCTTTGACTGTCATTGGTGGAATTAACTTTCCTTGTAAGGAATGGACTCTGTTGAGTCGCTTTCGCACGGTGGTGGGAAGATGCAAGTACTGGATATACTGTACAAGTATAAGTATAAGTGGTAAATGATGTCATGTGATTTTGGAGTCCAAGTTCAAACTATGAATCGCATAGTTATTGAATACCCATTGTGTTCTTTTTACTGGAGGTTTGGTCTTAAGAAACAGATGTTGAATGGTCAACAGACCTGGATTTAGCTCTGTACCTTGACAGCAGATCTATTTTTAACTTTAAGACACAAATGCTTTGCACTGTAGATTTTATTTTCTTTAGATATTTTTTATCTTTCTTATATATAAACCCTCAAATGGTTGCTCGTCGGTTTTCTGACGATGATGTGCAGGTCTGGTAGGTTATGCGTCGGGTTTCCGACGACTAGACATCGTTGTAAATAAACAACAGCAGTTGGTTTATTTTTACCATAAATATCGCATTTAACATATCGTCCCACTCTACTGTTCCAAATACATCGCTTTAGAAGATTTATTTTTTCTCTTATAATTTTGTTTACAAAATGTAGTTGCTCATATTACATTGCAAAGGCATTTTTTACTGGTGTAATTATTAGGTTTTTTTGTATATGTAATATACATATTGTGCTAAGTATTTATATATTCTAAAAGAATAGGATATTCTCTATAGTTTGGACATTTTTGAACTTTAATTAAAGTCTTTATGTAATTTGTAGAGAGGGTGCACACTTCAGAGGTTTTTTAATTTTTAAAATATTTTTATTTATGAAACTTTTTATTTACAAACTTCTAAGTAAATCAGTTGTGTTATTATATTCATAATTCTCTATTTCATACTGATCAAGGAAATATGCTACTTGATTTTCTCTTATGCTTTTTTTAAATAAACAATAGCAAAACAGGCATAGCCACAGCGACTGTTATAGTGAACCATTAGAGAGGGTTAATCATTCATTAGTTTGGTGGCTACCTATGAAAGCTATAAGATAATATCATAAAAATTATTTAATGCTAGCTGACAATAAACCGTACAATATATATATATATTAAATACACCAGTGTTTGAGACAAGATAATTATGCGGTTTCCACTGACTTCAAAACAATAAAATTTAATTTTTTAAAGTGGTTAAAATTAATCATATATATATATATATATATATATATATATATATATATATATATATAAATAGATAGTCTAAATACATAAATACAAATAAGTTAAATAAATACAGAAAATCAGTACAGACAGATTATTGAATTTCAATGTTGCCTACAATAATACTTTGGTTTTTGTGGATAGTCATTGCTCCTATTATAATTTTGCATATGGCCACCATAGATTTGCCAAGAAAGTAGTTTTCCGTCATATATTGAAAAAAAATTGTCACAGAACTAAGAGTTTCAAATTTGTGTTTAGCATGTACACAAATCAAATTTAAGAAAATGGTGTAAAATCACAGAGATAAATAAAAATTTAGATATTTTGATTTTTACACATAAAACGTGAGTCATGCGGGATAGTGTTTTCCCGGAAAATATATAAACCAAACTCTACCCATTGGTGATAAAAAAGTTATGATTGGTGAAGCATCCAGAAACTAGGCAACATAAATACTAAAATATCTCTCCTGGCAAAGTTGAAAAGCCTACGAAAAACGAAAATGCCACAGCTTATTTTTTTTCAAACCTTGTCAATGCTACTTTATTATATACATCAGAAATTAAGTTCAGACAGATAATAGAATTTCAGAGTCGCCTACAGACCACTTATCATCAACTTTATTGGAATTTACTACGTGAAACTTATTTTACAGTAGGGCCTACTGTCCATGTTTGCAACAAGACAGTTATTTTCAAACCATTGGTTCTAAGATTCTTGAATGAATCTGTTTATTTCAAGATTATAAAGGTGCTTTCGGAGATTGAGAGAAGTGTCATTTTGAAATGGTAATACTGATAATGCATCTTGGTAGTGTCTTTTACAAAAAGCAAGAATAAAGCAGGGCCTAGGACAAAGCCTGTGGCCTGTAAAATGGTTTCACCCATAAATCAATAAGTAGTACCTCTATATATTAACCAAATAATACTTATCATATTCTTAATCTTTTGAATTATCGTGTGAATTAGCCTAACATTTTATGCACTTAAAATTTAAGTAGACACTGAGTCAGTTTGAAAATAGGCCTAGGCTAGTCTATTCCTTGCACATCCAACAAGATTTGCTTAACAGTTCTTAGTTAAAACGAAAATCAAAACAATAAAAAACTTTATAAAGGTCTAGGATACTTACTGGGGCTCCCCCTGTTCCAGTTGCATGTCTATGGGGGTCTGTGATTTGTTTCAAATATTCAGCTTTCATAGCAGCTCTTTGCTTGTTTTTTATTTCAATGAGTTCTTTCATCCTTTCATCTGGTATTTTAGGTTCTGGCTTTCGTTCTAAAAACATTTTAGAAGATAATGACTTACAGCAATAACAAACAAGCTTTTAATTCAGCTAGATCAGAGTGTAAATGTCAACGAAGGACGCAGACGAGACTGGAAACGGAGTGAACTGGGAGGGAATGGAAAAATGGAACTACTTTTTGAGTTTGAGTAAATCAGCTGGTGTAATATTTACAGTGATTATTTTATAAAGATGACTTTTTTGCAGGAGATGGCAATAAAACAGACCTTCTAGAAAGTCTATCGCAATACTTGATATGTACTTTTTTGTACATTTTTATACTTTAAGAAAAAAGTATGCTGGAGATTTTGCTTAAACTAAATGTATTAAAGTAAGCCTAAATAACGTATAATAAAGACATAACTTTTTTTAAAGTTTTAATCAACTTAAATTTGAGCACACAAATTAGAATAGAAAATGTAAAAAGTAAGTAAATAAATATATAGTATATGATTAAATATAATATACAGCAACAGATGTATTTATTCACCACATTCACCCCTCCATGTTAAAGAATAGTCTTCTAGGTATTTTTGAGGATATCTAACTCTTGTGGTAACGAATATTCATTTTGTTGTGGAGAGTATGGACTGTTTAATTAGGATGATTGAGGATTTGCTGAGCGAGGAACATGGTTTGTAGTAGAGTTATTTGATTGTTCCAAAGCCTTTTACAGGGTAAACCATCTCACCCGTATTGCTAAGCTAAAAGGTTCTGAATTGTGTGGTCCATTTACCATTTTTACAATGGTTAGAGAGCTACTTGCTTGGTGGAGTTCGTGTAGTAAAATGTGATGGGTCCACATCGCCACCATCCTCTGTCCTTTCTGACGTCCCCCAAGGGCCCCATCTAAGTCTCCTATTGTTCATTCTTTTTGTGAATGACATCGGCGAATCAATTTTATCAAGCTTCTATGTTTGCAGACGACATAAAGGTTTTAACAGTGGTCCACTCTGAGCTTGACCAGTTTAATCTTCAGCTATCACTAAACATAATAAGTGAATGGTGCTTGAGAAATGCAATGGAACTAAATACATCTAAGTGTCAGGTCATCACTTTTACTCGTGGCAGAAATTCCCTTGAGTTCAATTACAACGTTTTGTTTATATACTTAGACAGTTTGCAAGATTCGTGACCTTGGTGTCATCCTGAATGAAGAGCTAATGCACTCCTTGGTTTCTTCGTGAGGTTGACCAGAGATTTTAACTCCCCAATTACAATGGTGACTTAGTATAAGACTCTCTTACGCCCCATTTTGGAATATGGATATGCAATTTGGTCTTCTTTCCAACTTTGCCACGTGGCTATATTAAACAGAATCCAAGTGCGATTTGTGGGGCTTCTTGGTACGAAATTGGGGTTCATTTTTCTTGGAGTACCTGTAGCTGATCTGGAGACCTCGTATGAACTGCAGCACTTCTCTCTACGGGGGAAGTTCCTTGACGATTGTACGATTTTTATGTTGCTTTACAAGATTGTAACTGGTTCCTTGGATTGTCCGTATATCTTGAGATGCATTGATTACCGTTTCCAGGGACACAAGGCCTAGGTCCATCTTCAAACGTAGATTTATGCCTACTTACCATTTGTATAGCACCTGTATCCCGAGACTACTCCGAACTAGAAGCGAGGTAGCTGCACATCTGGACTTCTTCGCCACGCCTGCATTGTCGTTTAGACTCAGCAAATTTCTTTTCGCCTCTGACTAATTTATTACAAGCAAGAAAACATATTAATTATCCTAAATTGTTATTAAATTATTGTTGTTATTTCTTATCTATTGTTAATATTAATGGATGTTTTTTATTTATTGTTTTTTGTGTTTAAATAATGTTACTTTGTTGATTTATATTTCTATATTATATTTCATTGTTATTCATTGCTGTATAGTATTATTTTATGGATTACTATTGTCCAAGTTGTTAAAGTTGTTGCTACCTTATATTTAGAAAAACCTTATATTACATACCTTTAATTATATTGTTATTGTATTTGTTTAATTATATTTGTATGCTATTTATTACTGTTTATGCTACAAATATTAATGTATAAAATACCATATTGTATATGATTATCAATGTTGTAAATAGTGGTCACCGTTGGAAATAAAATAAATATTGCCTACTTCTAACTTGGGTATGTCTTGATTATAAGCCTCTTGAAGTTCTTCAGTTTATTCACTCATTGGCTGGTTATTTATCGAAACTGTTTGATCCTTTTCATGTTTTGAGACTACGGTGTCATAGTTCCCCCTTGGAGTAAGTTGCCTCAGAGAAACTGTTTGATCATTTCCATTACTGAGACGCAGCGTCGCATAGTGGGGATTCACATTATTAATTCAACCTCATCTATTAGTGGGTCGTATTTGCACTTTTCTTCAAAATTAATTTTTGAGATTAGAGTAAACAGGTTGGCAAAGACTAACCATTTAACGATTTTCTAGAATGAATAAACATTCTCTCATGAGGTGTTAGATTCATAGCAGTGCAAAGTAAAGACCTAATAGAATGTAAGTAATCAATTAAGATACTATCCCATTCAATTATCTTTAACTAGTGACTTTTCAGCAGCAGTTTTTGAATAAATGAATAAATCGATTTATTTCCGCTTGAAATACAACATACATATCAATGCAGTGTTAGTAATAATACAATAGTTATCTATACAATACATAAGAGTCTATATTCTTGTTGGAAGTTAACAAATAAACATAAATAAATTAAATAATATACTACATTTTTTCTTTTCTCAATGGAAATAAGCCTACATGGGCCCGGTGGCCTGTGCGTAGGCTTGAGTCACTATATATATAATATATATATATATGAAATATACTAATAAATAAAATAGAACAAAAAAAAGATTAAAGAAAAAATTCAAATATGAAAAGCTATCAGGTTTGACAGTTCATTATGGAAAATGAGATACTAAGCAGAACAATGTGTGGGGAGGGAGGGAGATAAGAAAGGGGGAAAGGGTCAGGCCCGCCCGTAATCTGGCGATATCAACGCCTCAGCCCCATCAATACCTAAATCTAATAAGAACTTTTTGACTCGGATTTTAAAAATTGACTTGGACAGAGATTCAAATATGTTTTATTTATTTATTTATTCCATTCCAACGGTCAAAGGCCAAATTACAAACATGTTACATAATACATATGAAATAACACTTACTTATAACACTACAAATAATTAAAGGGCCAAGCCAAACATGCAAGTGGACTTTTAATATTAGGCATGATAATTAATCATAAGTGAAACTTTGTTACTAATGATAAGTAGTACTAATAGTGAAGAATATAAATTAAGAATGTATACATAAATACAGTAAATTAAGATGCGGCTTCTATGAAGAGATGCAAATATGCACAAGCTATATAATAAATAACAGTGAAAATAAACTATCTATAATAATAATAATAATTTCAAAGACTTTAATGATTACAGTGTAAAAGCTATGAATAATAAATAATAACAATGCCACAAACCATAGATAAATAACAAGTGTATAGCTATAAAGGCAGGGAGGGGGCATCGAGCACACGTCTTCTAATAAATGTTGTACTGTCATTGAAAATATCGAACGTGTCACAGAAACTATTCCCGAGCCTCATCATTCTGGCGAGTGGACTGTGGAGTTCATAGGAGCGTTGGTAGTGGCGCCTGCTGAATAAATCACGTGACCGGGTTCTAGCTGTTGGAGTACGGAAGTCCACTTGTGACAGAAGCACCGGGCAATCTAGCTGTCCATTTACCAGTTTGGTCAAGAACATAATATCAGCGACGCAACGTCTCACTTGAAGAACAGGGAGAATAAGCTCAGCCTGCAGTCCAGCAAGAGGGATTTCCCTGTATTACAGTCCTTGTCGAACCCCCACCAATCGTATGAACTTCCTCTGCACAGCTTCCAGTTTCTCAATAAGTCCCAGATGGTAGGGAGACCAGACAGGGCTAGCATACTCCAGGAGTTGGCGTACAAAGGAAAAGTAGAGAGTTTTCAAGACAAGGGGATTTGTCATACCACGAGTTGACCTAGCATTCTGTAGGCTCTTCTGCAAAGGTCGTCAACATGATCATTGAATGTAAAGTCAGACACAAATGTTACACCCAGATCCTTAATCGTGGACACTCTTCCTAAGGGTTGATTATCTAGAGTGTACTGGAAGTGGTTCATACTGTACAAACGACCAAAGCTCATGACGGAGCACTTTGAAGAGTTCAGCTTCATGTTGTTAGTCTGTACCATTCCAATACATTTGTAAGACTAGTTTATAGCCGTGCAAAGTCCTCATCACTGGAGACCACGGTGTAAATCTTCACATCATCAGCAAAGAGTAGAGCATCCACCAGGAGAACGGACGTTATGTCATTTATAAACATGATGAATAGGTATGGACCAAGTAGCGAACCTTGAGGAACGCCGGAAGTTTGTAGAAATGCCTGGGAAAGTGCATCAGGCAATTTTACTCTTAAATGCCGACCAAGCAGATAGTCACGGATCCAGGAAAGTAATGTGCCATTGATACCATATGAATTTAACTTGCTGATTAGTATAGAGTGGTCAACTTTGTCAAATGCCTTGGCAAAGTCGATAAAGGCAACATCCAGCTATTTACCTGATCCTAGAGCAGATAATATACATTCTTCAAATATCATTGGGTTGGTGACGGTTGACCTGGATGTGGTGAAGCCATGTTGACTAGTACAGACTAGGGGTTTCAGAAAGGGCGTAAGGCGAGATAGCACTAACATTTCGAACACCTTTCCCACTGCTGACAGGATTGTAATAGGTCGGTAGTTCTCAACTTTCGATGATGTGTCCGCCTTGTGGATAGGAACAATATGCCCCATCTTGAGAATTTCTGGGAATATTCTTTGTAGAATGGATAGGTTGAATAGTGTGGCCAGAGGTTGGGCCAAAGTGTCATAGCAGTGATTTAGAAAGGACGGAGATACATTGTCTGGGCCAGTACCTTTCGTGATATCAATGTTCCTGAGGGTTTCTGAGACTTCCAATACAGATAATGAGATCATAGACAGAGATGAATTGGCATTAAAGTTAAATGGTGGTGGTGAAACCATGGTGGCTTCGAGAAAACAGATGAAAAGAATTCTGATAACATATCGGCTCTCTCTTGTGGATCATTTTAAGAATAGCTATTATAACTAATAATAGATGGTATACTAGGAGATTCGGCAGTGGAACGAAAAAACTCCAGAACTTTTAGGGTTGTGTGAAATTGAGTCTTCTATGTGCTTCAGATAGTTTCTATAACATGTGCGACTAAGATTCCGGCAAACATTACGCAACTCACAAAACCTTGAGTAGTGTGTTGGACGGAAAGTTTGTTTGTAATGCTTGTGGGCTATCTTCTTCTGGTTAACCAGATTGATAAGTTCCGCAGAAAACCACTTAGAGAATGGTGAAGTTCCTTTTCGTTTTGTTGGGCTGCACTTAACGCAAATATCACCAAGCAATGTAATTTTTTTCTTAAACTACTACATGTCTCCGAATGGTCGACAGAGAGGAAGTATGCATAAATTCTCAATAATATTAGCATTTTAAGTCTGGTTTTAACAAAACTTAATGCTAGCGATCCTTTGCGTACATCAACACCACACATTACCAACATAACAAAATATTTAATGGAAATGCGCCAATTGTATCGTACTTTAGTAGAAACTTTGGTATGGTATTAACAGTAAAAAAATATAGGTTCCTTCTGGCTAATTAAAGTACTCACTCAGACAATTTACAGACACCCCTCCCTGGAACCCAACCACACACCCAACACAGATGGACAACCCATCTACTCTAAACAAAGTCCTCTTGACAGACCAGACTAACCTCTTAATAGACCACCTACCTTTCCAACACATAAGACATTTGATAGACCACCTACTTAACATACAGGACTCTTGCTAGACCACCTATCTATCAATTACATAGAACTTTTAATGTACCATCTAATTGACATACAAGACTAACCAGACACTCTACGTACAAGACTCTCGATTGATCATCCTCCTACTATACACGTAAATGTTATTAAGTGCTCTAAAAGTAAAATCTTTCTCGAACATTATGTTTTCTTTAAAAATAAGAGCATTTTTGTGGATAAAATCCAAACTAAACATAGACAAAAATTTACTAAAATTTCATAGAAAATTTGTCATACAGTAAAAAATATATAAAAAATAAGGTTTGGAAACCGAAAAAAGAACACAGAAAAAGGTTAGGTTAGGAAATATCCAAAAAGTTAGCAAAAACTTTGTTAAATGTTTTCTTACTTTACAATCTTTCGGAAAAGTTAAATTAACAATCAATCTTTCGGCTGTTTGCTAGTCTAACTTTTAATTCTTTAACTCTATTTTTAACTGACCGGCATCATGAAAGTCAGCAGTGCCGGAATTATTTTCCTTTACAAAACTGTTAATTCCTTTAGCATTATGATTATGACAAATGGAGGGCGTCTTTGGGTTGGATCCTTCAAACCAGCAAGGAGTGTGTTCTTTGGTTACCTAATTAATTGTGGTATCCTAATTATTGCATATTCATGACTATTTTAAGGTATTATTTTTTTAATATAGTGATTTCGAATGTAATTTAAAATTATTACTCATCATTTATTTTATTATTATTTCAACTGTACATCACCATAAATCTTATAACAATTAATTATTATTATTAGCATTAACATATGCTTCTACAAAAAAAACACAGTACCAATAATAATAAACAACATAACAATAAATAACATCAACAATATCATTTTAAATACCGTAGCTAGATTTTAGTGAAATACAACATATCTATTTTACTATGTTAAACTAAGCGGGGAATGATTGTGGTTTTATCTCAGTGACATCTTTGTTGGCTAGCCTGGCTACCAGGAAATGTTTTGTGGCTTATTCGTCGTCTGCTTGCTTAGCTGTCAGTCGGAGTCGGTATTTGGTTGTAAACTGTTGCCTTCGTAGACGAATGGGTAGCAGTTGAAGGTACTTAGTTTTTTAGACGGAATAGATAATACTTGCTCTTTTGTAGTTAAAAACATCACTATGTCAGATATTAGCCAAATTAAAAATGTACTCTCAGAATTTGATCAAGAACACCTTCTTCAATTTTGGGATAGGTTAAATCAATCTGAAAAAAATGAACTTATTAACGATATAAGTGAGATAAATATCAGTGAAGTGACTTCGTATTTTAAAAGGGCTTTAAAAACACTAAATGAAGACCAAGAAAAACTGGACGATAGGATGAAACCAATACCAACCCATCTTTACGGAGCTGTCTCTAGAACGTCTCCTGAGCTCTTGTTGTCATATGAGAGAGAAGGTTTAACCCAGATTTCTGAAGGTAGAGTTGGTGTATTACTAATGGCTGGTGGTCAAGGAACTCGTCTTGGGTCAACGCTGCCTAAAGGTATGTACGACATTGGTTTACCATCTCATAAATCTTTGTTCCAAATTCAAGCCGAACGCATAAGAAAATTGGAAGAACTTGCTTTCAATGTGACAAAAAAAGAAGGCAATATTACTTGGTTTATAATGACAAGTGAGAAGACAATGGATCCAACTAAAGAGTATTTTTATAATAATAAGTACTTTGGACTAAACAAAAACAATGTAATTTTCTTTGAACAAGGATTGTTACCGTGTTTTACATTTGATGGAAAAATCATCTTAGAAAAGCCTCACAAGATATCCAGAGCTCCTGATGGTAATGGGGGAATTTACAGAGCCATTCGAGATACAAAAGTGCTCGACGAAATTGAGAGGCGGGGAATTCTTTATTTACATTGTCATAGTGTGGATAATATACTGGTGCGAGTAGCTGATCCTGTTTTCATTGGGTACTGTGTAAAAAGAGACGCTGACTGTGCTGCAAAAGTTATTGAAAAAGCGTTTCCTACCGAAGCTCTGGGAGTCATATGCACTGTTGATGGAAAATTCCAGGTTGTAGAGTACAGTGAAATAACTCTTAAGACTGCTGAACTACAAAATAATGATGGAAGACTTACATTTAGAGCTGGAAGTATTTGCAATCACTTTTTTTCAACAGATTTCTTAAGGAAAGTTGTGAACAAGTTTGAAAATCAACTTAAATTACATGTTGCTAAAAAGAAGATTCCATATGTAAATGAAAATGGGGTTTATTGCTCACCAGAAAAGCCAAATGGCATAAAAATGGAAAAGTTTGTTTTTGACGTGTTTCCATTTGCAGACAACTTAGTAGTGTGGGAAGTAAACAGAGAAGATGAATTTAGTGCTTTAAAAAATTCAGATTCATGCGAGAAAGACAATGCAACAACATCTAGAAGAGATCTTATGTCTCAACATGTCAGATTTATTAGGCAAGCAGGTGGAGAAATCATTGGATCCCCAATAATTTGTGAAATATCTCCACTACTATCATATGCTGGGGAAGGGTTGAAATCAATTGTTGAAGGCAAAACATTTGAGTCCCCCTTATTGCTAAAAAGCTTAAGAGAAGAAATTACAAATGGTTTAATCCCACACTAGACAATTTCAATACCTTTAAAAGGGCCTGACGCCGTCCATTAGAATACAGATAAAAAATTGTAAATTTCATGTGTACAATTTAAAAAGTTAATAGTTCCTAGTAATTTTATGACTTTACCTTTCACATGTTTAGTACAACTAAATTTAAAACCGTGTATTGAAACAGAAGAGATTTTTTATGTATATGCAGATTTTATTACATAAATTTATGTACACTACCAATGGCGTATTTTATTTTTCAAATATATTAATAATATAACTGTGGAACTACTGTATTTAGTTAGTTGATTGGTGTTTGAATATTAGATTTGCAGTGATTTTTTTTACCAAATTGTGAAGTAATATTTTATTATTGGAAACAATGCATCTATTTACAATACTTTTTATATTGACATTTTGTTTTTCCTAAGTTTCATAATGTTAAATATTGAATAACAAATGACAGTTCAGTTTTTTTTCTATTTGATGTTACAAAAATGGGAACCTAAAATCCATACTGGTATCCAACTAAGTGAAAATGATTAGTAAGTTATTTTAAGAACATAAGGACTGATATTGCTGGTTGAAAATGTTTTGACATGGCCCAATTTGTCAGATTGGCAAATTAAGTAAGAAAAATGTAAAGTGGTATTGGCATATTAAGCATACTGGTAACAAAATCTAAGGCTTATACGTGCCAAAACTGATGATAACGTATCCAATAGTTTTGAAATCTCTAAAGCCTAAAGAGATATAAATTACCAACATCCATATCTCAAGTTGTACTTTTGATTATGACTTTACATTTAAACTAGATAAAATTTGGAAAACTCAAATTCTTCAAGTAAATATAGTTGTGATTTTTAAGTACTTTTTAAATTCAATACCTTTAATAGATTTAAGTTATTACTAATTGTTTTTAATTGATTTTATAATGTTAATTTTTACTACTATACTCTTGATAGAGCTAAATCATGCTTTTTTTCTCGTTTGCTAATTTACTTTGATTATGCTTAGTGAATGCTACAAGTTGTTTATGATTTTTTTTTTTTATTATTATTTCTAAAAGAACCATAACACTGGCTTGGATCTTGTTTAAATTGACAGTAATTGTTAATGCATAATAACATGTTTAATGTAAAGAGAAATTATTCCAATGTTTTTAAATATCAGTACATAATATTAATTAGCTTTTTGCTTAATTTAATGTTTAATTAAAAGTTGTACTGAAAAAGTTGTAGCTTTAATAGCAGCTTTCTAATTTATCAATTTTATCTGATACATTTAGAATCATATTGCATTGCTTTTCTTTTTTTATTGCCGGGATTAATATTGTTAGTTTTAAAATCTGTAACAATCTTAGATTTTTATAATTTGTATTTCCAGATGATCGATAAAAGGTAGGGATTATTTTAGCTGTATATTTTTATTTTCTAAGTTTGTTTAGGATAAGTATAAACATTTTAGGTATTTTGGAAGAGTATATATTTGTATATATAGGCTACATTATCCTTTAGTTCTAGGTGAGTTTTTGTCAATATCTATGTTTTGTTATGGGAAAATGATCCAAACCTCTCCATCTAAATTTTGAAAGGTCAACTATAAATCAGTCAGTCATGAAATTCAAGGAAATGTTATAATTTTGCTCTGTTATACTTATAATAACATTTTAAATACTTGTTTAAACATAGTAAACTTATTTATTTTTAGGAATAATATTTTGTCCAAGTCTTAGACAACAAAATCACTATTGTTTATATCTCAAGAATCTTGAAATAATTAAGATAAAAATATAATTTTTATTCTTATAGGATTAATATTTCTTCACTTTAATCTTTTGAATTATCTTTTGGTGTTTTTGACCTTATCCCGTCCCAACAACAATCTTTTTGTCTGGGAACTCTATACTATCTTAACTTACCCATAGTGCTATAGTTCTTTTATAATTTAATTTGGGTGTGAATATTATTGGTTCCTCTTTGAGTACCTTTATTTTTGATTTTTTTTGTAGATTAGGTTCTCTTTAAAACAACTACTTCTATTTCGTCACGTTCTTCTTCTAGCTAATCTGATTTTTTCCCTTTAGTGTAATCTAAATTTGTATTTTGTTATGGTTTGGTTGATTTGTCCAGTTTCAATATTTTTCCACGTTGAACAAAACAAGATCATATATTCATATGTATATGTTAGCTGAAATAATTTTGCTAGTAAGCTTGTGAAGTGTTCAATTTAAAAATAGTGAATCCATAAATAGAATATAACTTTCTAAAACTGGAAAACGTTAATTTCTTTTAATTGTTATGCTTAGCATGTAGCTTATTTCTTGTTTCTACAAAAACATTTTTAATCCTACAAGTTGCAGGCTACAGCTGCCAATATGCAGGATGCTAACTGTAAAATATGGTTGATACTATATATATATATTATTTTGTTATTAAATACTTGTAGGGTTATAAAACATATTAAAAATGTTATAGTAAGAGTATAAGAGAAAATTTAAATAAAAATGCATTCTATAAATAAATAGATATTAAATACAATTTAACTATCAGAAAGCCTTACACGACACTAGACAACTTCAAGGTATTGCAAGGTACTGAAACACTGACTGCCAAGACTGTTATATTACTATTCAGTTTATAAGTGACTGTCTTTTAATAATAATTTTCCATGCTGTTTTACATTTATTTTGAGATTCAGCAAGTAAAGTATCATAAGAAGCCATTTTAGCATCACAAATGGCTTTATTATAAATCTTCTTGAAATTATGATTATGTATAATGGATGGTTTTCTTTTCATATCATTTTACGCATTGTGTCCTTGACTTATAATTTTAGTTAAGGTATATCAACCATTTTTATTTACTGTAAATTTTAGATAGATATTGTTCAAGCTCATAATTATTTATATTGTGGTTCATTAAAAATGTGGATAACGGTTTGTAATGTATTAATTTTTGTAATTTAATTTAGAACAATAAATTAAAATCAATTAATTGACTTCACAGCAGCATAAAATTCTCCTGCACATAGTGGAGGAAGGTAGACAAAAACTGTACATCAGCAGATGACTGTAAGTAGTGGGCATAGAATCTATCGAACATGCACAGTCTGCACAACATTCACTGTGGGGTTAGGGTTACTTATATGGTATTATATTGGTTCAATCAATCTTACTATTATAATAAGTGTTAAATCACTTATTTAATTATGTGTTTATACACAATTATGGGATTATTCACATACTTTAAATTTAATTATGTGTATAATCACTTAAATTAAGGCAATTGCCACTTGTAGGATTAAATCTATTTGGCTTCTTTAATTCTATGAAATTAAGTATTTCATTATTATATATTTTACTGCTATAAAAAATGTGCTTATTTGTTAATAGTTGAAATCATTTGATATATTTATTGACAGTTTTTAGCTGTAGTGATGTTTTGTTGGAATGAAATTAATTTCTTAATATTTGATCAATTTTTACTCGTACTTCTGTGATACTAGAAAGAGAACTATCTTACCTTAGTCGCCCTTTTAAGTTTAAATAACATTTTACAAATAATACAACTTATATGTAACATTATTGTTTTATATGCGAACGGCTTCTATGGTCATGGGTTATTTGTAGTTGCTAATTGTAAGATAATTAAGTAAAAGATGTTAAACAATAAGGCTAATTGTAAAATATTTTAAAATTATTTTCATCATAATGTCAACTATAACAAATTATTTGAATTAACGATATAACAATATAAAGTATACTAATAAATTAATTTTATTTTGATCAAAATAAATATATTTTTGAAATAATATTGTTTTTAAAATTTCAATTGAAAACCGTTTCACTTTTATAACCATATATAAATATATCTATATATTTGTTTGATATTCTATAAACCCTTTTTATTTTATAACTTTTAATTATAACACTATCAATAAATACTCAGCATGAAAATGTCTTAAAATCCATGTGGATTTGGAACATTTTCAGTGTGGTATATTTTTATTTTACTGAAATAAAATAAATTAAAAAAGTTAATGCCAGTAGGCCTAATGTTACCTGTAGGTTATGTACACAGACGTAAATTTATTGTATATGAAGCAATGTATTGTAAAATTGTATTTACATTATTTAAGAGAGTGGTACCATTAATAAATAAATCATTACAAAGTAATACTTTTGTAACACTTGTTTAATAAAATATTTTATTTGTAATATTTTTGTGTACAAATAATTGTTTTGCTCATTTTAGTTTAAATACTGCCTTTTGTTATTATATGAATTAATTGTTATCAACGTTTATTAATGGAATTGTTACCATGTTCAATATTATTGTATAGCTTGGAATAAAAGTTTGTATAAAATATTTTTATATTGGAATAAACATTTTGCATCAAGAAGCCCAATTTTTTCAAACCTTTAAACATAACACTTTTCATCTAATTGTGTTGATTATAATATTCAATTTTAGAAATGTTTTCTTGCTATGCTGATGCTTCATTTTTAAAATTATTTCACTATGGGGTCTCGAGAGTTTTCAGTTTAGGATAACGCTTTTACTTTTGGTTTGTCAATGAGTTAATATGTAAAACTCTGTTAATCCCTTGATTGTTACTTAAAGACCTCTTATGTAGAATGAATGTTTGTGCCAGTAATATGATTAGTTTGTGAGGTCTGCCACTACCTAGTGAGATCTGCTGGTTTAAACTGCATAATATTTATATGGAACTACACTACTGGATCCCAAAACATGTGATAATTGGAGATAACAAATTTAGCTTTGGATTAGAAATCTATCTGTGAGTATACACAAAATTAATGTTAGAATCCAGCCTGACAGTTACACAAGTGATATAAGTTTGTGACATAATTGTCATCATATCATATAGTACTGAATAATCATACTTTAATATGATGGGTTGTGTTATATCACAATCAATATTGGTACAGTATTCCTTAACTCTGTAACTGCCATCACGGACATGAACTGTAGAAAGAGGTTGTAATCTTAAATAGTTAAATTGTGTATTTACATGTAATGATTTTATACAATGGGACTACAATAGCTTGCTATTGTATACTGCATTGTTTTTATTTTTTAAATTTATTTATTTATATTACATGAACAATCAAGAACAGTAATTTGTCAAATAATAAATTATAGTGTCAATGAGATCTAGGAGATTTCTAGGAACTCCTCCACAGTGTAAACTGACTGGGTTGTCCAGCAAGAATTCTCAAAGTGAGTTCTTCAGTCTATTTCCAGTTACGTTCCATATGTGTTCTGGAAGTAGGTTTTTCAGCTTGCAGCCTACATATGTTGGTTTTTTCTCGTAGAGGGCTGTTCTATGTTGGGGTAGGATCAGTCTGGAGGCATGGCGTGTTGGGTAGCTGTGAAGGTATGTGTGAGTCTGCGGATGTTGTTTGTCGATATGTAATATGGCTTCGTAGATGTAAAGTGCAGGTACTGTGAGGATGCGTAGATTCTGGTAGGCTCGTCGGCATCTTTGTAGGGGTTCCAGGTTTGCCATGGTCCTAATTGCCTTCTTTTGTAGTACGAGCACTCTTTTGAGGATTCCTGAGGTTCCTCCCCAAATTATAAGTCCATATCTAATGTGTGACTCTACCAGAGCGTAATAAGCCATTTTCGCTGCTTCCAGAGTGCCAATCCATTGTATGCGGTTAACGACATAGACAACTGTGCTGATATTTTTACAGATGTTGTTTACATGATGTGTCCATGTGAGCCCGTTATCAAGGGTTATTCCTAGAAACCTAGTCTGGTCCGCACTGTTATGTTGGGAATACTAGTGGGTATGACTTTTTTCCTGCTGAAATGAATTTGTGTTGTCTTGTCAGGGTTTATTGCTAGATCATTTTGTTTGCTATATATTATGGCATTTTGCAGAGATGCAACGGAGTTGTTATATAATTCCTGGGACGTTTCATTTTTTTTATTAGGAGGGTTTCATCGTCTACACACATAATACAGCTGGTGCTGTAGTTTTGAATTTGAGCTGTGAAGTCGTTAGTTAATAAAATGAATAGAATGGGTCCCAACACAATTTTTAAATTTTAAAAGAAACTCCTTATCACCTTAACAAAGAAATAATTACTCTGACAAGCAATCTTAAAGTAGAGTCTTGTAGAGAATAAATGGAATAAAAATGGTTTCCTATTTCTTAATGTAGTCTGACCATATAAAATACGGTCAGACTACAATATCTTTTTTACTTTATATTATTATTTTCAATATATTTTCTTTGAGGAAAAGATTTAAGTTTAAAATTAGACTGAACCATTTATTTACTATTCTGTCAGCTATAAAAGACAATTTACATTGAATTTAAATTTTTTTTGGTAATAATGTAATCCACACTCATTAACATAAATGATGAATCACAAATAAAGAACAATTCTCTAACTGATCTCAATACAAACAACAAAATCAGAATTGCTAAGCAACTAAACAACAATGAAAACAAACAACAGATGTTAGTGTGAAGAGTATTAAAGAGCTATAATTAATGCCATATCCATTTTAATGGCTTTCGAACTAAACACAGAAATGCATTATTTAGGTTAGATTTCACAAGTTATTGCTGGTTTTCATGCAAAACAAAATATATCCAAGGTAGTTAAAGCACATTGACAACTTTTTTTAGTCAAAATACATTATATCCATGTTTTATACAAAACAAGGTATGCATGCTTGCTTGGTGTTGAGTGAGTTAAAATATCATTGATTTTATACACAGATAGATTTCCCATCCAATGTTAAATTTTGAGTCTCAAATATCAGCTGTTCTTGTGGTCCATTGTGGAGCGCATGTGTAGTCCCGTGTAAATGTAATGCAGTTTAAACCAGCTGTGGTTGCGGACCTCACTAACTAACAAAATTACACGCACAAATATTCCTATTAGATGGAATGTCTATTTGTATGTGTATATAATCAAGGATTATATCCATCAGCTGGCTGTGTTTAGACTGCTTCCAGACACAGAATTTCATTAGTCATTTGTTGCAGTTTTAGTGTTTAGTTCAATTGGTCGGTAGCGTAGTTGGTTCAATCCCAGCTTCATATGCTAAAGGTTCTCAGTTCGATCCCAATCAGAGTCAATACATTTTGAGAAGGATCAGCTGATAATCACCGGCTGTTCATTTGTCATTGGGCTATTAATTAATGACACTTTCTAAGAAATAGTCGGCCTTAGTTTGTAAAAATGACTACATTCGCTCATCTACACTCATCACACTCAATCGAAATCCATATTCGCCCATATCTTGACGATCGGCGTCTTATGAATAAATAAATAAAAAATAGTTCCTTTTAATTTGTTTCATATAGGCCTACCCTTAAACCTTATCAATCTTTTTATAAATTTAATGATATATACTGGGCTACAGGGCTACTTAAAAATGTAAAGTTAAAAAAGCATTGAAGCTCAATAATGTTTTAAGCTGAGCCTTTTTTATTTTGCCAAATTATTTAACTTCTTGACCTTGATTTACAGTTGTGTATTACTTGTTTTACACAATTCTTAGTAAAAACTTATCAATTGGTCTTAAGTTTTTTTTTTTTCATGGAAATCCATTAATTTTTTAGTTGAAGGTGCAAAATAAGTTAAATACACTAAATTTTGTTTGCCTTTTGGTGCCAAATCAGTTATATCCTAAATTTTTTTAGGAATACAAAAATCATATTAAAATTGGTTGTGTTAACATTACCAGGCACTGCATTCTCGTCAAATAAAGTTATACATTTATTTTATTTATTTTTTCTTTTTACTCTGGAAACGTATTTAATGTTTCTTGAAAATTTACCAAAAAGGATAAAATGGGTTTCACATTCTTGCTCTTCATTTTATTTCAATAAAGGTAAACTATAAATAAAACTATTTTTTTGTTAATGAAAGATATTAACCCAGGTAATTTACTGTTATAATGAATTTCATCTGTTAATCAATGTTGTAAACTATCTGTCTGCAAAATTTTATCCATAACTCTTCAGCAATATCTTTTGTCTAATTGTGTAACAGATATCAAACCATACAACATTTCATGTTTGGCCTATATTATTAGTTGGATTGTTGGTTGGGTATGATTGTAAAAGTGTTTGAACTGATTGATTTTGGTATTTGTTATGAAGAAGATAAATAAATAAAGGCTGTAGGCCTGTATGTATTAAATGGAGATCTTACTTCTTAAAAAATAGTTTAATAGAAAATAATAATACAATGCAATAGCAGTATAAATGTTAAATATTTTGTCAGATGTTACTAAAAATATATTAATTTCATTTATGAATTATAAGACTAATTAATAACCATTATCATGGGAGATTAAAACTTTTCTTTCTTAAAATATGCATAAATGATCAGCAGCAATCCTTTAATAGTAAATTACTGTACAACGTTCATACAGTAACTGGACGGGTGCCTAATTATATGCACCAAAGAGTCACACATCGCAGTTTCATTTTGGCAGTACTGTATTTTAAGGTTACAGTCCTAAAGAAGCAATTATAGCATATTTTGATATGGAATACTTTGAAATCAATGGTATCACCTGAATAACCAACGGAAAGCTATTTAAAAGAAATCTCCTCTTGTCGATGATGTTGGTCCTGATAATTGCTCAAGTATTTTTACAGAAAATTTGGGTCTTACATAAGGCTTCAAGTTTATCTGGTGGCTCAGTGGCTAAGGCTTCGGACTGCGGAGGGCAAGGTCCAAGGTTCGAATCCCCACTGAGCCAACGGTCGGTACTTCACTCGTTGAATAAAGTTGACGTACAGGCCTGTAGGCCCGTGTGAACTGGCGAGTGAAGTTAAAAAAAAAAAAAAAAAAAAAGTTATCTCCTCCGTTTTGAAAGCCATCTGAATCCAACGATACCTAAATGTAGATTTTAGAGCCACCTGATCTTCATTATTCATGGTTAAAGTTTCTTAATATATTAAATATGGGTCATTAAATGTTAGACCAATTATATAAACCAAGTTCAATCAATGTTCCATCTGCCTCAGTTATATATAGTGTCTTAATTAGCACATTAAGAGATACAAAACCTCTTCACTAAATACAAATTTAGTTAGTACAATATATGTTCCATTGTTTGTGAAATTTACTTATTATGAATATTAAAATGCTGATCTTTCTTTAACACATAAATTATCTGTAAATTTACCTCCATAACATTAACACAATGTAAACTCTCTTCTTTAAAACTGTAAAATAGTAACACTTAGGAGATTAGGTTTTCCATAAAGATTTTATATGGTTGAAACATTTCAGTGAAATAATATTCTTTTATCGGCATATTACAATAATGAAACAAAATATTTAGTAATAATTTGTAGATGGTTTTGACCGTTGGAACAATAAATAAATAGTACACTCCTTATAATTTTTCAAGTAGAAGAAGGGTTTCAGTGACCTTCAAAATAACTTTATAAATTTATAAATACTTGGTTATAATACAATAATATAAATACAGTTTAAATACAACCAGACATAAGCTAAATTATTAAACATAAGATTAATTTGTAATGAAACAGATATATTCAAAAACCAAAACAAACAAAAGAAAACATAAATACTGAAACCTGCGAAAAACAACTGCGACCCCAACAGACCAAGGGCCCAATTATGGGGGCCGCATGAAAAAAATATTAATAATTAAGACCTCCATGCCTGTACAAAAATAACAATACTTAATTTTTAAAATTTAAGGATTAAAAACTCTTTACTCTTCCAAACAATGCTTATTTGAATACATTAATAAAAATAAAAAATAAGTATAAAAAAAAACAATCCAAGAAATGAATTTGAATAACTAAATTAATTTAGGTTGAGAAACCTAGTTGTTCCAGCAACCCTTCAAAGTATCAAGTCTTTACATGTTGCTCTGAATACTGCCCGTGACATGTCCACATCTACACCACCAGCTATGGAATTAAATAATAGAAATCTTATATGTGGCAATATATATGTTTTTATAGGAAAAAATACAAAATAAAATCATAGTTGGTAATGTAGACTAGTTATCAAGTTTAACTACATAATAAGCAGTACCTGATATATAATGCTTTTCACTAACTGATAAGAAAGTTAGTTGGAACTGAGTTGTGTTAAACTTAGTTTACATTATTACTATGTAGTAACCTTGATTATTTTATTTGGTGTATAAAATCATGATAGCAATAAACAAAGTATATGTTTTGCTGACACCAGTGGCCTACAGCTGTAACCTAACTACTTGAGGGAAAAGTGAAGACAGCAGATTCTGTTCATAGTACTGATCAACCAATGGTTGATATCAGCATAGAAACAACTAGAAAAGTCTGGGCATCCATGTTGGGTAGACGCAAAAGGTTGAAGTAAGTAACAGGCTATTAATTAGCTAAAAATCAGAACAATTCTGTGTGGTTTTTTTGGATTCCATTTATTTACTAATATTTTTTTAAGAGGGGCTTCCACTCATCCCAATACCCTCCACCGATCATCCAACTAACTCCGTTCAATTTTTATTTATTTATTTATTTATTTATTCATAAGACGCAGATCGTCAAGATATGGGCGAATATGGATTTCGAATGAGTGTGATGAGTGTAGATGAACATTCGTAGTCATTGTTACAAACTCAGGCCGACTATTCCTTATAAATTGTCATTAATTAATAGCCCAATGACAAATGAACATCCGGTGGTTATCAGCTGATCCTTCTCAAAATGTATTATGACTCTGATTGGGATCGAACTGAGAACCTTTAGCACATGAAGCTGGGATTGAACCAACTACGCTACCGACCCGTACCACTGTAGATCTGACACCTGCCAGATGAACTGTCAAGTGTCCAAAACAGTCTTGAGGCTCAAAGATACAACACTCAAGAAATGGGACTAAACTAGCTGAGTGTGAGTTTAGTCACACAGTCAAGAATTATATGCCACTTTGAGCACGCTTAAAAACCTGCCATAGTTGTTACAGGAAAAATTAAGTTGTGAAGCCCGTTTGCAATGCTACTACATCTGACCATTGGATCATATGCACTAAAGTATGGGCAAATAAATGGATCACCTCTTGAGTGAAAAGTATATTCTGGAACTCTTAGACCAATAGTCTTCACCGAACCGTGTGGCCATGAAGGACTCTTCATGACATACAGTGTTAAACAAGCTTGACATTAAAATACCTTGCAATCCACATACAAGACCTAAGTACCTCCTAACTTTTGATACAAAAAAGTTTACATGTTCAAAGATCAGATTGGAATCTATAAGAATGGCAAGATCACAGACATTCTTATGATCCCACAGTTACTAATGTCATGAAAGAATAAAGACGATAAGTTCTCCAACCACTAATGTCATAAAAGAAGAATGACGAAATGTTTTTCAGCCGCTAATGTCATTAAAGAAGAATTACGATAATTTTTCCATTGTTTTGTTGAGGGCCGGTGGCATGTTGTTGTCTTTAACCCATATCTTTCACTCCCTGCCAAATTGATGTGATTGAGGAGCCAGATGGTCTTTTGTAATGGCAATCTGCAGAAATATTTAAATATCATTGGCAAAGTTGGACTTCACAGTTAAAAATAAGTGTTGTCGTTAATAGACAATAAGAAAAGCATAGGTCCTATATTAGAGATTTGTGGTTTACCTGAACTGGCTTAGTTCTCTGAATACACGCCACCGAATTGTATTTTAAATATCTATTTAAAATAGATTTTAAATAGATATTTAAAATACAATTCGGTGGCGTGTATTCAGAGAACTAAGTAGGTTAACTCCAAAGGTAATATTTTATCCACTTAATTATTTCTGGGAGAATCCCAAGTAAGGAAGCTTCTTTAAAAATAAATGGAGAATATATTCGATACACTTTAAATTTACAACTTAGGTACATTTTGTTTGGGATTTATCATTGACTATAGAAAGAAGAAGACTGTCCGTCATATGGGACCTGTTAAGCCGGTTTGCCTGTTCGGTTTTACAGATACCGACCCACCCACCCAACCATACAAGTACATTGGTATTGACCCACCCACCCATACAAGTACAGTGCTATCGAACTACTTGCCCACCCATACACATACTGTAGTACTGATCTACCCGCCCACTCATACACATAGTGGTACTGATCCACCCGCCCACTCATACACGTACAGTGGTACTGACCCACCCGCCCACTCATACACTACAGTGGTACTGATCCACCCGCCCACTCATACACGTACAGTGGTACTGACCCACCCGTCCACCCATACACGCACAGTGGTACTCTCTCCGGGCCAGCAGTTTTTCTCTCTCTCTCTGTCACCAGCTCACGCTGAAGTGACTAATAGCTGAGCTAATAGTACACCAACCAAACGGTTGTTTGAGCGCTTATTTGAAACCAATCAACTTCAGGTAGCAGCACAGGTGGGTGTCAACATCAAATTCATTACATTGGTCAGCCTCTTAGTCTCTATAGTCAGTGGTTTTATGTTAGTCAGTGAGTATATTTATATATTATACTTCAACAATACATTAATGCTGATGGAAAATAATGTAGCCATTATTATTGGATTTAACAATGATATCATAATTGGATAGCCACTGAATCACTTAATTTACCAATAGGAGGTTAACTGGACACTGCCAAGTTAATGGTTGAAACCACCAATGATTATATAGTCAAGTGATTAAACCTTAAGCGCAATTCCTCTTCATTAATTCTGTGGTAAAAATTCATCATTTGAATATATACAACAAACAAACAATTGAGTTTCGAAACCATTGGTAGATTCAATCATCAACAGATCACTTGGCAGTACCTAGGTAATATTAAATCTTTTATTGGTAACTGTGATAGTTATTTAATTTAATTTGAAACATGAATATTGGATACACGCCTTTAACTTGGGAATCTAGTGTTGAAACTTAATACATTTATCATAGAATTAATTTGAAATTAAAAAAAATAAATAAATGTTAATGTATCGGTTCATTAGCATCACTGACTCTCTGAAGGGCATGAACTGCAGTAATATACATAGTAACTCATGGTGTATATAAAAGGTACTCATCTGTGAGTATAGTATTTTCTGTCCCCCAGATTCAGAAATTTTGCTTAATGACATAGCTTCCACTAATGTGAAATGGGCTTCATCACTGGAGAAATTTGTTTGAAAATTCTTCATTTTCAATTGGCTTTTTAAACCATTTTACATCATCTCTTAGCTTGACCTCTTGTGTTAGTTGAATTTTGAAGAGGAACATATGAAGGGATTTATTTTTCAAATTTATTGTAAATTGCTTCAAATTAAGTCCAACTTCTGACTGCACTGAAGAATCGACGTTCTTCAATCGTCCTCGACACCAACAAGTTGATATTTTCACGAGACTGAACTGCACAAGAATGCACTTCTTTTGTTATGTGTAACACTTAATCAGTTCTTAAAAATTTCTTTGTCAGTCTTACTACAGATCACTCAGTTTGCAAATATTTTAGACTAAACATTTTATACACCTTACATACACATTCACTATAAGTTACAGTACTTATAGTGTACTTTAACAATTATCACAAGTTCATCTGTCGTGTAGTGAGTTGATACTGAAAATGAGACTTATTACTAATTCCATCTCTGGGTATTTTGGTATTCTTGATCAAACGAAGGTAAGTTAGCAATGTATCTGTAGTCTGAATGGGATGCCCTTTATAGCATTATAGTCCTTAGTAATACACAAATTTTAAGATGCTCAATATAGGCATATCTATTCTACAATACATAGGGAATGTATCATTTAGAGAAGGGATAAAGTGGTTTTTCTACCAATGACCAAGAAATTATATTTATAACACTGGTTTTCTCCAGGATTTGTTTACTTCCCCATTTATCCTTCAACAAACTTGTTTATGTCACATTAGGATATTTTTATCTACTATTGGGTTGGGAAACTTTTCTTTCCTGTTCTCTCTGAATGAATTTCAATCCTTGTCAATATAAAATGACTATTATATATAACAACTCACTAAACTTTTACACATTTTTAACAGTTAAATATGTTTGTATCAACATTTCTTACAATCAATAAATTTAACTATTTTCCTCCAGTTATAGCCAATTATATATATATATATATATATATATATATATGTGTGTGTGTGTGTGTGTGTATATCGTATGGTTTGTTACCAGCTCTCATTTCTTAATTTTAAAGCTGCAATGTATATTTAGATAAATATCAAAAATTCATGATGGTATATTCAATGATTGAAAATTTAAATTGATCTGTCACAAAGCTAAGTCCAATCCATCGAGCCATCTAAGACCTGTCTCACTGATTCTGTGTATGCTGGCTAATCCCTCCGTAAAAGAACGCAGTGGGCACTCTGTAATTATTTGATCCATTGTTTGGATAGACTCCCCGCAATCACACGACTGATCTAGTGTTAATCCCCATTTATACTTCCAGTAATTGCATCTGCCAACACCAGTTCGGAACCAATTCAAGAGTGTCCACTCCCTACGAGGGAGGTTCATCCCACTAACAGGTATTGATGGATCGTTAATAAGGAACTTATTTCATCCATCAAAACTGTTCCACGCTATGGCCCAGCTAGTAATGGGCGAGAAGTTTGATCTACTTAAGTGGAAAGCAGTACGTAGAGATGGGTTTCGAGATTTTAAGCGACCGTTCTGATGAGGTAGATCCTTATTGAATTCAAGATCTAATTGAATACTTTAAGTAGTGCCTCCTGACATCTTATCTTTGGAGAAGCTATATTGCACAGCTCATGTCAACTCCACTAGCCAAGGAAGTGGAGTTGACATGAGAGTGCCACTAATAACTCTTATGACCCTATTTAGTTGGACTTTGACCACTTTAGTATGAACACAATTTAGTCATACGGGAGCACTATATTCAGCAGCTGAATAGACCAGTGACAAAGCAGTTGTCCGCAGGATGTGTGCGTTGCCTCCCCACGTTGTTTTGGCAATATGATGTAAAATATTTGCCCTGGTTTTGATTTTAGCTGCTGTTTTATGAAGATGGCTTTTAAAGGTTAGCGATCAATCTAATGTTACTCCCAGGTGTACTATGTTTACAATAGAACCTATTAATTTAAAATCAGGTTGGTTCTCAAAAGGGCTTTTTTTTTGTTTAGTGGTAGCTTCCATAGATGGGAGATCACAAAATCGTGACAGTCCAGCTACCAGATTTGTTGCTCGTTTAGAACTACCCAGGGTGTATGTACAGTTTTAAAGAATTGCTGTGGACGCGAACAACATCACACTCAATTATCAATGAATCACTAGCTACATAGTGTTGTAATCCTGCTACTCAGGGTTAAGGTTGTTCATCTTGGCGCACAGTTGAGCGCTCTGAGTAATTTAGTTTTAGATTTCACGCAATTGTCAGTAGGAGTAGCAAAGAGCCTGTCTCAGTAACACACATACCATATGCTTCCCTCCCTCTTTCCTCCTCACTCCCCCCCTTGAAAATTTTACAACAGTACATAACTTTTTACATTTACAGTGAACTCTAACAATGAAGTTTTTGTTTATTATTAATCTCTTGGCTCTTTTAGCCAAAGATAATAATACAAATTTCAACTAAAAATTTGTACAGATATCATTTTTGGAAAAATAATTGGTTAAATGTTTAGTAAAAAATATGTTTTTTAAAGTTTTACTTAAAAATCGGTTGGTTAATGCGTTTTGGCCACTATACACTCAAAATTTTAATAAAATATAGTGCACGGTTTCTTTATGAGTCATGTACTTAGGAAGGTCAAATTAGCCACTTCAGGCATCGTTATCTCCAAAGAGAAACCACAAAAAAAACCTCCATACATTTATCACTTATAAGAATACTAAAATTTTTAGAACAAACTAACAAATAGAATTTAAAGAAATTTCAAAAATAATTTTTTATTGAACAACCTTGATAGAAGGTGATGTTAGAGGCAAGTATTGTTCTTCAATTTGAAGTTTAAATTCTTTAATTTTATCCTGAAATATTTTGTTTTCGATTCGTAATTCTTGAATTTTATTACAAGTGTTAATTGTTTTTCCATTTTATAATTGTTAGAGTTATGAATTTTTAAAGTATTGTAAGTTTGAGATCTGGTTTGGATTCTATTAAGTGACATGATTATTGTAAGTGATTGAGTTGGAATTATATGAAGAAATTTAGATTTATTTTGTTTATGTTCAGATGGTTTATTAAAGTAATATAATTTAGGTTAAAATTGAGGTAAATTGTAAGTTTATGAAATTTAAAACTGTTAGAGATAATATGAAAAAACCTTGATACTTATAGAATTCCTTGAGTGTTGGCTTTATTCTTGAATTGTAGAAATCCTGTTAAATTTGAAGTAAAATTTATAAATTTTACTTAAAACTGGGAGCAAATATTTTTATGATTTGAATTCAGCAATGGATTATTACCTTACATTTGTATGTTTATCGACAGATTTTTGTAGATGGTATTAGTTTCATCTTTAAATTTATTAAAATAATGTACTTGGACTTATGTTTGATGAGTTTCAAGAAACCAATGCCAATTGAAAAATAAAATTTAATTATATTTATTAGGTAAAAAAACTATTGGGTTATTTTCCAATACCCAATTCAAATCTTTCAGTTTTCAACTTTTGTGCTCACTCCATTTTTGAGTTAAACTTATTGCTGTAAAAAACAGTCTGAAAACAGGACATATCAATCTTTTTATATTTTCTTCTTCTGCTATAAAATCAGCCAGTTCTACCACCCTCACATTTATAAAATATATCTAGTAACTCTGATTCACAGTAAATCCAGTGAATTGAGGAAGTGTTTCAGTGGGTAGCTGAGGTGAGTGAAAGTTGCTTTCCACTCTCCAGACAAATTACTCAACATGGTCCACTACATTCACGCTATGGTGGCTACACTGAGGCGGATTAAATTAGTTGAGCTAAATTTATCGCTACAGTAAATGTTGTAATCAATGCTAAATTTACAGTTGGATGAATGTGCTGGCTTACACAAATTCATAACTAAACAATGAAAAAAAAGTTTCACATTTATTTATAACTCAAAAAGTTAAAATTCTAACAATAAAGTTTAAAAAACTAAACTATGAGAATGATTCATCAAATAAATTATTATTATATGATGCAATCTAACAAATGATCTGAATTTTCTGGTTATAGTTAATAAATAATTACTGTACAATGATTACCTCTCTATTGTTAAATTTAACATTAAGTTCTCTTTAACATTAATTTTAAATTAAATTAAAAAAAATTCTAACATTAATTTTTATTTGTGTTCTATTTTATTTATTTTGAGCTAAGCTATGTTTTATGTGAGTGGCATTTGGTTTCATTTTAATCATAGTCAAATAGACACTGAAAGAAACTAGCATTGATAGTAAAAACTAATCAAGTTTTAGTTAATAAATATTTGTCCTGGACACGCAAAAATTCATTTTGTCTGAGAATGGCGAACTTTCAAACTCAAATAAGATTTATGTCCAGAAAAAAACAAAACAATAAGGCTACAAAAATGCCAAAAACATCGATAATGATACTATCATTACAATGCATAACTATCATGTTACAAATGTCTAAGTATACAATATTTACATGACCTTAAAGGTATATACATAAAAAGTTACCCGAGTGAAAAAAATAAATCTTTCAAGTACTGGATGTACTTTAACTTAAAGTAAGTTGAGTAGACACAAAATTACTAAAAATAAAAATGTATGGCACTTATTAATTATGAGATTAAATTATTACAATTTATTATAAAAAAAAAAAAAAAATACTGATGAACAAGAAAATAAGGACCCTGCCTGTGCACAGGAGTTATACTGAGCCGATTGTTACTGAATTTTTATTGCTTAGGTTATAATTTTTATGATGTTATCAATGACTTTAATTGACAGAAAATTAAAAAAAACTGAAAAATGCAGAAAAGTGACAAAGCAAATGAATAAACAAAATTTAAATAAATAAATATCTGTTTGAATAATTTAAGAGATTTAATTATTAATAATTAATAAATACTTTAAGATGTCATGAGTTACAGCTCAAATATTAAAATAAACTTCTCATTGAACAATATTTAAAAAAATTTCAAATTGGTCTTTATTCATTTTTAAAAGATGTTGCTTCAGAGATTTTTTAAGCAAATTAATAACACCTCTATTAATACTGTTATTGAATTTTGGCCCCGAAAAATCAAAAGTTTTTGAAAAAAAGAAAAATTGGCTCGAGGCAACCTCAATATAACAGCGTAACGAGTGCTTCTGGTTCTATGCATACTGTGATCTACCACTACACCAAGATTACCATTTAATTTAAAAAATAAAACTAAAACTTTAAAAACAAACAAATATCTTAAAGGTAATATATTTAAATTTAAGAAAAGAGGTAAGGATTCAGCTTGTTTATTTTTTTTCACAATATTCGAATAAAGGATTTTTGAATTTTAATAACTGATTGAAGATAACTAATGTACGTACCATCCGAGACAGAAAGATCATTATTTAGCTTAGAGTGAACGAAAGCGTAACAAATTTGCAAAAGTATGTAATCAGGACACAAAGGTCTTAAAAAGTAAAATATTTTTATAAACATTAACAAATAATTTTTAACTGCACTGTTTTGGTCTTTCCAATTAAGTCTCTCATAAACCAGGATTCCAAGGTACTTTACACAGTTTGTGGGAAACCCGGACAATTACAATATGCATTAAAGCAATTTAACTTGTGGAATTTAATTTTTTCATAAAAAAAGATTTGGACGAGAAGAAATTAACCATATATGACTTTTCAACATTTAACGGCAGTTTATTACATGCAAACCACAAGGAAATCTTTCATATCAAGCTAAATATTAAATTTTAGAATAGATTTAGAAGATTCAGCATAGGTCCATAATAAAAATTAAAATAAAATCGGAGCAAAGACAGAATCTTGTGGGACACCACATTGAATTTTAAGGACAAAACTCATAAACATTGATCCCATGCATAAAAATTGCTTTCTATCATGCAAATATGATTAAATTTCTCAATTTTTCATCACTATTATCACAGACTATATGTAATAAAGAAAATTGACCTTTTGGAATATAGGTGCTTTCAGGCCTGGATTCTATCGATTGGTTGAAGAAACTAAACTTATACATACTACGTGAGTGGCTGGAACTAGAACTATCTTCTGCTTCCATCTATCAATCAATATTAGGTAAATTAATATAAAATTCTTAACATAATATTTTGTTTTTACTATTTTAAAGGTGTTTATTTGTTGATGAACAGTTAAGTATGGATATGGAAATATTGAATATTTTTCTATAATCGTAATAATAGTAGTATGCATCTAGAAAGGACACATACTAATGCTGAGGCTTGTTGGGGGTTGTGACAGGCAAGGCTTGTACTGAACGTTTGGTCAACGGCTAGAACAACAAACTAAATGAAGTTTAAATTAGTTTAATGAAGCATACACTTAAATTAGTGATGAAGCATGGCAAATACTTGATGTCTGGTATCACAGAACATATTTTACTCTGATGCTGTGACTATGATGTTACAGCATCAGAGTATAACAAAGCCCTAACTAACTAACACTAACTAACTGACTCACTCATCACTAATTCTCCAACTTCCCATGTAAGTAGAGAGCTGAAATTTTATACACTGTTTTTTAGGTGTTAAATAGGACAACTAAAGTAATTTTATTTTGATAAAGTATTCCTAAGGGGTAGAAATCACCCCTAAAAGATTGTTCCATAAGGATAACATTGGGTTGATTTTAGTAAATTAATAACAGCTGTTTTGAAAATAAATAAACATGTCGATTTTGAATGTTTGACATTATACTATTGTTGCATTTTTAATATTTTACTGTGAGTTTAATATTCAGATGTTAAACAAAAATAAATTAAATGAACATGCTTGAAATAGGCTTAATAGGTGGCAAAGCAATTAATGTAAGTGAGATACTGTAACTAAATTTAATACTGCGATTTTACGTTATACAGTTAATCTACTATTTTTTTATTGAATAGTTACATGCCGAGGTGTATCAAGCGCAGCGAGCGTCGGGTTGGCACGCGAAGTGTGCAGGGGTGTCCCCTAGTTTATTGTAAAAGCCAAACTTTTAAATTTTGCTCTTTGATAGTTTCTTCAATTTTACATTTTTCGTTTACAGTACATGTTGGTAGAAATATAATACAAGCGAACGTCACACAACAAAAATTTACTATAATATTATAACATTTATTACACAACAAAAAGAATACACAAATATTATGATCGATTTTGTTAAATCTCGTTAACCTTCTTCAGACCAGTGGGATCCACAAAAAATCTTTTTGAATTCTTCTGGACTGAGGGAGGTAGTCATGGTTTACCAAAATCGATCACCATCATATTTATGTACTTTGTACTTATTGTAATAAAGTTGTGTTGTGTGGGGTTCACTTGTATGGTTATATTTTATTAATGTATTTTATTCCAAAATCATTACTCTAAAAATAATTACTCATTCTAGGTATTAATCCTATTGTAAACTGTTATTGTTAGGTAACATATCATTCAAATTTAAATTCAATTTCTTTGAGAATTCGCCATATTAACCTATAGAAGATTTAAATACTTAAAACCCTGTTTATATTCAGAACCATATTATTAGGCTAGACATAATCTTTAAGGTAGCTAGTGGAGCAAAACATTTTTTGAGCAGTTTTAAACCTTGTTTCTACGATTAATTAGTTTTAAAACAACTCTATAGTTTGAAAGTTTGTTTGTTGCTCACCAATTACCAATTTATAATGAATGATAAACTAATTTATTGCAAAACAATTTTGTGATTTAGTTTGTAATTAAGTTGTTGACTACGGTTTTGTATGCTGATTTTTGTTATGCTCCTTTTCTAACCAGTAAACAAGTTTACCCTAGATGATTGTGATCCTGGATTAGTCTTTACATTACAGATGCCCTGTATGTACTTTATCTATGTCTCCTTGCCAGTAATTTGTTGAAAAGAAATTTATTTCTAAGTATACTGATTCTTCATCAAAAATTGACTTTAGTCTACCATTAAATACAGTAATCTCAGATTGATTCGAGATCCATATTAAATATGTAATCATTTCATGACATTGTTCAGCAACTGATTGTTTTGTATTTTAAAAATGTTTCTTTAAATTATCTAAGGCTGATCTACTCATCTTAATAAAATAAAACTCTGCATAGTCAAACTTTGACAAAAGAATAATTCCTAGATGTAATAAATTCCAAAAATTAATGTAAATAACAATACGTAAAATTATCTAAAAGTCTCAACATTAGTCTACATAAATTTATTGTATCGCTTTACTTTCAAGTACATTTAAAATAAATGTCAATACAATCTTATTGAATTTAAAGATATTTTTGCAATAATAACTTTTCCTTTCAATTATTATCATTTATAAGTACTAACAATTGTAATATCTTATCATGTTATGGTCTAAACACTGAGAAATGTCTCTTATCTTGTTATTCTTTTAACTTCTTTAATTGCTTTTGACAGGAAGACCTTTTCTAAATGTTACTGTAATTGCATTCTAAGACATAGTATAACATAGCGTAATACCCATATATTATGGGTTTCCCATTTCTCCCTCCCATATATTTATAAAGGTTGGTGACGATGGAAGAATTGTCTAATCAGTAATATTGTGATATTATGTTGTTTACAGTTGTTTTTAATGAATATGCTTTCCTAATATTGAATGAGAGGTTGTGTGCCCATGCAAATTTATGTGAGGTTTATTTAGTGTACTGTCTTTGTCTCAGATTTTCTGTATATTATGAATATTTACATCAACTGAATTTACGTATAGTTGACAATTTAACCAATGTTTTCATATTTTCTTGTTATGATTAGAAATTATACATTTTAAAGTGAATTCACAACCATTTTCTCACTATAACACTGCTGATTATTCAGTATTTATAAGCAAGTGAAAACAGTTAATAACTTTATTGTCGAATCAAAGAGAGTAACATTGCACAAGATTAAACTTTTTTGTGTAATGAACTTTTTAACATCTTACAAGCAAAGGTAAATAAGTCTGATACGAATTGTTTGTATAGCAATTACTTAGATTCCACTGTGCTATGTTACTGAACGTGATTGAGTTCTCTGCCTTTTGTTTCATTGTATTAGATGTCCTTGCCCTGGGCAAGATCGTAGACATTACAGTTCAGAGCCAATTGGGCATATGGAAACATAATAGAGTCAATAACCATCTCTATACAGCTATCTTGACATTAATTTTTATTCCAATACATATATAAAAATATGGTTTTCCTTTTTTTCAAAAAGTTGTTTTTCATTATTTCCAAGTAATTTGTGAGTGGATTTGGCTTATAAAATATTTTGAAGACTAGAGGAGCATAACTATTTTAACATGAAAAACCAATGCCATAGATAATGTTATGCAGGTACCAAAGTAACCTAATCCATATACATATTCTTTAAAAATCTCATAAGATTAATATCTGTGTAAAAGTAATAGTACTACCTCATTGATTGACTGGACAATAAATAGTTTTTGTAATATCATTTCAAAGTTTAATCATATTTTATTGTTTTTGTAATTAATATTTGAAAGGTTATGTATTGTTCTAACTTATGTAATTAGGTATGAAATAATTCATTACAGTTTTACCAAATACCAAATTTTTTCCTCACATTAGTATTTGTAGAAATACTGTTGTTCTTTTGTATTCTTCTAAAAGAAAGTATTTGCAACCATGTTCATTAGCGTTGTTACCTAAAATTACAAATTAGGTTCTTATACAAGAATATTTTAATAATCATAACTAATACAACACTTATTGTTATCTCTTTGTTTTTAATTCATAGTTCAATATTAAACAAAACCTTTTAGAAAATATCTGTATAGAAAAAATCACATTTAGAAGAAATAAATTCTTTTATAATGATTGATTTACGAGCAGTATCACATTTAACGATTTGATAAAAGTAAGATAGACCTGATTAATTTGCTATATTATCAATTATTTAGCCTTTTTGATCTCAACCATTTTTCTAGAGAACTGCTAAAAATCCCAATATATGAGGCTTACATTGAAAATTTTTAAGACCCTTCGTGGGTCATTCCCTGGCTATGCGAAACGAGTAAAATATCTCAAAATGTTGTGTATAGTGACATGTACATAAATACAAAGTTTCATTACATTTTCCCAATAGTTTTAAAATTGATAAATATATTTCAGACTTTTGTTCAACTGCGTATATTATTTACATTTAAAAAAAACATATGTTTTTTATTATTACAATTCAATAAATTTATTTCATTAAAATTGTATGAGACTATATGAGAATTGTAAAGTAATAAAATAACAGTTTAAAACAGTAACTGGGAATTTTGAAATAATCCATTTTTATTGTTTACAAGGTGGTCTTAATTTCAATTAGTTTCATGAGCATCTAAGTTATGTTTGATAACCACCAGCTGTTCATTTGATATTAATTAATGTCACTTTCTCAGGAATAATCGGCCTCAGTTTGTAACAATGACTACATTCGCTCATTCGAAATCCGTATTTGCCCATATCTTGACAATTGACAATCGGCGTCTTACTAATAAATAAATAAATTGTTTGAGAAAAGGTGTATTTTTTAAATATGTTTTTCTCTGGAATCTAAATATGCATTTACAAAAAATATGTGTTATCCACTCAACAAAATAATGGGCTACAATAATACATTATTTACTTACACAAAATTCATACTAGCTCTAAAAATAATACTCATTTCCAGTCACAAAGATTAAAAACATTATTTACAAGATTTAATTACAATAAAAATATTATATGAGATGTTGATTATTAATAAATTGTTTGTTAGGAAAATAGTCAAATCCACTCAATTTGATACAGTATGTATAACCTAATTATTTTTTATTCAAGATTACCGTGCTACAAGCTAGCTTGCTAAACATGAAAAAATTCCTATAATGAAATTTTATACGTATAATGTCTGCAGACTATTGCAAACATTGAATGTCTACACAACATTTAATGTGAGAGTAAGTGTTTAAATGCATGTAAAATTAAATTACAATTACTGCTTTGTAAATCCATGAAAATTATAATTTAAAAAGATATTTATGTAATTTAGTTATAAATATTTAGTGAAATAGTTAGACAAGGATTTTGCATATTAAATGTCCAGTGTATATAAATTACATGTTTCAATGTAATTGTTAGATAGTTACTTTAGAGAATTTTATTACAAATTACAATATAGTAAATAGTAGGCTTTTGTAGTGAAGCAAACACTTAAAGGTTTAAACAAATGTAAATCTATAAGAATAAAACGTGTTGAAAAGAATAATACTGGAAATGAAAGCAGAGATATTTGTCCACATAAAAAGTCTTATAATGTTGTATTGAATCTGTGATATGTGTTTAAGAGAAAAAAACAATTTGATATTTAAATGTCACAGATTTTGCAGTATAACTCTAGAAACAATGTTTTACAACTAGTATATAAAGTATGAATGAAAAGTTTCAAATTATTTCTTAAATTTCTAATTTGTGTTTTGATAATATTTAATTGTGAGCAAAAACTGGCTTTGGAGGACAACACCTTCAAAATCAGCCCCACCCAAAGTAAACAGGAATTTTATTTGTTTAAATCTGTCGAGTATTCAGAAAATAAAATAAAAATGAAGTGAATTGGGTAAATTACATCGAAATAGTTGATTTAGGTTATGTGTGTATGTAAATATACACATTAAAACACACACACACGTTTTGTGTCTTTCTACATGCACCTGTTTTTAATAATTAGTTTATTACGCACACACGCATTCATTTAATGTAATATTGTACCATTTTGCTTATACAGTGACTAAAAAAGTATAGACTCTTTGTTATAACTACTTAACTATAAAACTTAGGATGGCACAACTTTTTACTTCGCTTTGAGTCGTTAACTGTACAATTATTATGAATTGTGAGCACTCAGACCACCAGAGTCCCATCCAGGAGTAGGTCATTAATCTTGAATGTAATTAATAAATGTCGAGTTATGAAAATAAAGGTCTATTTAAACTGATTAAAAATCTGACTCCAAAAGATCGGCTCTATCTTGAGTAGTTAGTGGTTGCTTAAAGTTGTGAAATAGCAAAACAAATTTTTTTCTTTATTGGTTATTGCTCTGACGCCATTTTATATTATTCACTATTCCATAGTATGAAAATTGCAAAAAACAAAATTTTATTATTGTCAAGTAGAAGGTCTTGTTAAAAAAATGGTTTTTTGGTGTTTTGGTATCCTAAATGGGTTTTCCTGTGGTAACTTCCTCTTTCCAAAAAATTAAAATTAAGGGGATTAAAGTTCATTCATGAGACCAAGTAATGAAAACACACCATAGGCTTACATAGAACTTATGGGAAAAGTCATGATTGACGTGATTAAAGTTTATTACACAGTTCTATTATTTAATAACTTAAAATACCCACTACTCCAGTTATAGGCAACCTTTTGAAGTTTGATTTGCAGTGTTTTACTCAGTTTAAATGGACTTTTTATTTTCATACCAAATTCGACATATGCTTACATCAAAGAATCATGACCAGGTCATAGATGCAACATCTTCTGAGTGCTCAAAACTCATGAAAAGGTCGTGCAAATTGTAAAAATGGTTTTTATATTTATAAATGAAACTGTTGTGTTATGAAAAACGGTCTGTTTAGCTATAAAAATGTTTCCACACTTTTCTTATAACTTACTTTGTATAAATGTATATTTAAACTATTTATAGTAATTGTTAAACTGCTGTATTCACCTTAAAAGGTTAGTGTGCCCAAGAATTAAAATAGAAAATTGTGAAGTAACATTGTTTATATTTTCTAATTGTATTGTATGTTTTGATATTAGAATGCCTATTTAATTCCTGTACGACCAATTCTTTGTGATTTGTCTGTAAATCATAACATTTCCTTGTACCCTACTATAAAACAATTTTAGATACATAAAAATGAATATATTTCCAATCAAAATTATGAGACTCCACTCAACTTTCATTTATTTAAATGCTGATCTCATATATCATACTAACTTATCAATATACATTAGCTAGCAATTATAAATACAAGTTTATTATAATTATATTAAATTGTATATCTATTGGTTATCTTATACAATAGCAACGGTACAAACAACATTTAAAACAAATTACATAGTTTTAAGACTTCAATAAACTTAAACATCAACAGTACTTCTTAGTTTCAATATGTAGTTTGCTGTACTTGAACACGGTTAAGCAGGTACCATACTAGAATATTTCAGAACACTAGCATGTTACTTAAGTTTTTCTTACATCCAATATTTTTAAACAATGTTTATTTTAAATTATTACACATTAGAGATAGCATATTACATGTTGGAATAGATAAAAAGCACATCTCACAATTCAATCTGATTACAATATAAGTACAGAAAAATATTGTATCAAGATCAATTTTACTAAAGCAGATCAAATAAATAATACCATTCTCAGTAATTCTTTTGTTAATATCTTTGGCCTGAGGATGATAAAAGTGATTTACTCCAATCCATCACCATAGTATTTATATTTTTGTTTATTTATATGTAATTAAATTGTGTGGTGTGACTTCACATGTTTTTTATTCAAAAAATAATAAAAATAGATTAAAGATAGAGATAAAATAATTTATACAAATGAAACAATTCACTCTCTAAAAAAATAACATTAAATTCTGTTATTGTCACTTACTATAAATAGTATAACTGAAAATTAAATAAGAATTTAATTTAACTACATGTTACGTTTTCCTACTAAATACATCGTTTTAATGTATAATATTCTCCAAAGTTCTGTTATTGGACGTTTTTCCAAAAAAAGTCTAATAATTTTTGTTTTTATCATTTAGTAATGATAAAAACATAAACCTATTAAATATGTTACTTTTTTATCCCGATTCTATTAATCTTAAACTTTGAAATAGAAATACATAACTAATTACTCATCACTGCAATTTTTGTTTAGGTGTCCTTCATTTGGTATAAATGAATTCTAACCACCCATTTTAAAAATTAGATACACTGTTTGAAAACTTATGAAATAAACTATATTTGAATTTTAAAATCAGTTTAAAATAGTGACTAGAATGTTTCCATAAGATTTGGTTTCGTATGAGGACATTACGAGGTTGGGACACAGCAACAGTTACACAAGACACACCTCTGGAGGGAAAGTGCAAGGTCGTGACTCCAGACGGGGAAACTGGACCACTGGAATGTAGTCTGGCTCCAGCTACAGCTTGAGAAAGATCAAGGTCGAAGTTGTACTGGCATTGATTACAGTTAAACCTCAAGGAGTATCCTGACTAAACCGTTACTCCAAGTGGACTTTATTGTTACCGCATGTTACCAAGGCCTGGCTAGTTAGAAAGGAAGTATTTCCTATGCTTTAAACATAGAATGAATAAAATAACCTAGAGGCTGCAAAAAATTACCAAATACTTGATATTAATATCATAATAGTTTAGAAGTTTTTAATTTGAATTACAATCTATATTTATAAAAGAGGATGTTTGTATATATATATATATACAAACATCCACCCACCCACCCGCCCATACACGTACAGTGCTATTGACCCACCCACCCGCCCATACACGTACAGTGCAATTGACCCACCTGCCTGCCCATACACGTACACTATGCTTATGGTTAATACCCACCCACCCGCCCGTACACGTACAGAGGTAATGACCCACCCGTCCACCCATACACGTACAGTGATAATGATAATACACATTGTAGAGTTTGTATCTTAACAGACCAAGCCATAACTCATCACAATATCAAGTTAGTCTAAACTTTACTATTTGGTTAAAAATGCCATATACAGACTAAGACTCGTACAGTCTGGGGTATTGGCCCAACCACCCTCCCATACACGTACAGTGATATTGACCCACCCTCCCTCCCAGACATACTGTGGTGGTAAGGGTGAAATGTATTGTAGTTCTACATTTCACCTTGAGAGTGTAGCACACACTACTTTTACTTGATCAGGTGATCTGTATTCACTTGCTCGAGAGTAGGCTCACCAAAAAACCTTTACATTTATACACCAAATAAGAAGACCAAAAATATTGTTTACCCTCTTGCACTCATTTAATAAATAATGGTTTTTTCTATAATTCTTTTTATTGCTTTATTTTGGTATGTCAATGAAAAATGAAAGGCGAGACAACTTCCGCCGGGTTCAGCTAGTATTTTATATTATTTTTACTAAAGAAAATGGAAAACCCCAATTAAAAATTGTATTTCATCTACTGTCCTTCTACGTATAGGAATAGTTTCTCTTATTTAGTAACTAAACAGTAACTTGAGTTGTAAATACTCATTTACCCACTATGCATTTATTTATTGTGTAACCAATATTGCTTTAGAAAAGACTAACAGATGAGATGGATTACATTGTTCGGTTTTTATATTTTACTAGCTGTACCCGCCCGCTTCGCCGGTCATAATATTGAGTTTGATTTAGAACCTAATAGCTGAAAGAATTCGAGCATTTTTGCTTCTTCTAGCAATATTAGATTTTTTAGGATGCATGTCATAAAAAGTAAACTGCAAAACAAATAATTATTTATTTTTTATTTTCACGTTTCACCACATGTTTTAATTACCGAGGAAAAAAGTTAACACCAAATACAAATCACCTGGTCAAGTAAAAGTATTGTGTGCTACACTCTCAAGGTGAAATGTAGAACTACAATAAATCAAAACATATACAGTACTGTTGTTGTGAGAACTTCAATCTGCTTATGGCATGTGAAACTACATTAAACCACACAGTCATATATTTTTTGTAAACAATTCAGATTCTCCATTTGAATAACATGGGATCTTTAGGAGCCCGTGGGGCGGGACCCTGTGGATGGATCTGCATCAAACTTCACAGAAACCATCTCAGGAGTATACAGGACAACATCCTAAAGTTTCATGGCGATCGATTGGATGGTTTGGCAGCGCATAAACTTCAAACATACCGGTACAAACATCCTTTTTTATAAATATAGATTAATTTGTTCAAAAATAGTATTATATAAAAAACACTCCAGAATAAGTTATCTCAGGTTTTTACATAATCTTACACCTTTTTAATATCGTTGATAGGATGACCTTGAGCATGGTTTACTACGCTTATGCCTACTCACATTTGACTTTCGGTTTTGTCTTCTGGAGTGTATCTTCTAGCATTCAAGCTATTTTTACCCTCCAAAAAATAATGTTTAGAACAATGGCAGGTGCTACCACTAAAACTTCTTGTTGCCAAATTGTCAGACTTTCAAATACTTCCGTTCCCCTCAGTTTGGCTTCTCTATACACTCCTTGTTGTTAAGTCACACAGTACTGTTTTTAACACCAATAGTGCAACACATAACTACCCAACTAGACACAGTTCTCAACTACATATAACAAGCCATAACACATTCTTTTACAAATCCCTGATCTGCAGTGTTGTTAGAATACATAATAAACTACCAGACAACCTGAAAACCATTCTAAACCTGGATAAATTTAAGAGAGATATTATAAAATATTTAAAAGGAAAAAGCTTTTATAGCTTAGATGAATTTTTTGGGGATAATAGATAAGCACAAGAAAATCTATAATTTGTGATGTAAAATTTGTTACTGCTACTGTCTATCATTATTGATAATGTGTCATTGTATACTTATATTTTAGTTTTAAGAATTGTTGATGGTTCACCTGTCTAAGGGAAATTCACTGTGGTCAAGTCACATAGAACACATATGCTCTAAAATAAGTTCTGGAATATTTGCTTTAAAATGATTAACTCCATTCTGGAATTTTGCCACTATTAGGAGTACCTATTTTTCTTTAATTCATACTCATATTGTTTACAGCATACAAGTTTATTGTGCGACAATAATTTTCAATTTAAATAAAATATTACATCTTCAAAAAGTTGCTATTAGAACAATGTTAAAGCTTGATAACAAAGTTCACTGTAAAGACCACTTTTCTAACCTAAACATTCTGACAATTTACAGGCTATATGTTTATGAGATTGTATTATTTATTAGGAACAATAAAGATATATTGCCTAAACAATAGGATATCCATAGTTATAATACCAGAAATAGACAACATTTTCAACTTTGTAAACACACATAAATGATTTTTGAAAAGAATCCCACATATGCTGGAATTTAATTTTTAAATCACCTACCTAATGGGATTAAAAATGAAAATAATCATACCACCTTCAAAAACAAGTTGAGATATTATTTGATTGACAAATCTTTGTACCTAAAATAAAAATGTCTACCTAAATGAAAATGTTCCAACTTCTTTTGTAATTTATTTGTAAATTATGGTATGTTATTCAAATATGTTAAATTTTAAAACTATGATATGTTAATTCATATCATTTGTGCGTTGTTAATTTTTTAAGGCTTAAAGAACAGGAATATTTTCCAAAATAATTCTCTTGCTACATTTGTTAATTCATTCATAAATGTATATTGAAGTTTTAACAAATTTACTTAAGTATACAAAATAAAATAACAAATGTTAATGTATGTTGTTTGTATTTTCTTAACAATCTTTTAAATGAATCAATTTGTTCAGTTCTGAAGACAATTTTCAATGAAAAAAAGTATAAGACACGCTAAAATTGGCATTTTTTACATTGAAATTTCCATAGTAAGTAGATTTTGGTTTAATATAATTAAAAATTAATTGTTAAATTAGTTAAATGCATATATTAATTTGGATAACTATATTACAAAATTCACAACTTATTTTATTTTCTGATAAAACTTTGAGATACTTATTAAATATGTTTGCAAGAGCTCATACACATGTCAAAGAGAAACACTCTTACAAAAGTGAAAACTATTTCTAAAAAAAACTGTTTATAATTTAGGAAACTACGTTAATGGTTGTAAATAAATAGCATAAAATGCACAACAGAATGTTTTATTGACAGTATATATATATATATATATATATATATATATATATATATATGACCTGATTAATAAAACAAAGAAAGCTAAAAAAAAATATTAAAAGATAAGTTCATAAGATTCTTCGCCATTTATAAAAGTAATCGCTGAGGCAAACAGGTAGTTCATAAAACATGGGCTAAGATTAAAATAAGGCAAATAGGAGCAACAGTTACATCTCTTCATTTGGTGAAGGTTGTGAATACAAAGGATGGACCTCTGCAGGACTTGTAGTCATACTGGAGGTTCTACAGGATCAGATGAAATCTGTCCGCCAGATTGACAGTTAATTGTAGTTATGTCTATAACTTGTTCTTACTCAGCTTCTTTGAATACAGATAATAGACTTACTGACTTATAAGGCAGAAAAAATAGTAAAATGGCCTTTCAACCCACAACTAAATCAGTCTAGATCCCTGGGTGGGCAGACACTTTACGGTGTTTGTTTCCATGCAAGAATTTCATTGCTCCGAGATGTGATAAAGGTTAACTATTTGAAAGCTTATACTTGCTTAAAAGGTTATTATCTAATTATGATCATGATTTAAAACACGTATGACACTTATTCTTTCAATTTTTATCAAGTTTAAATTTATTGGATATGCTATAACAATCTAAAACAACTCTTTCTTCGGCTTGACTGGTGGAAAAATAACAAAATTGTTTCAATGCATGTTGTTTTAAGAGATACGTTTAAAGAAAACATTCTACTTCTGTAATATGAGACATTTCACAGATTTCTATTAAATTTATGTGTGAAAGAAGAATCTAAGTTAAAAAAAAAAAAAAATACTTTATTGACCGACTATATTAAGAAGTACTAATTTAACTGAAAACAATGATGTAAATATGACCTGAATAAAGTAATCCAGTCAGAAATTATTGCTGCTTAAGTTACACAAAAATGTTATGTTGTTGTATTAGTTTATTTTATTTGTTCAGACTGTTTGAACAATCTGTAACAGTCTGAGCGAGTGGCAGTGTTGCTACTAACCTCATTACTAATGTATATTATATTTATTTATTTATTCGTAAGACGCCGATCTTCAAGATATGGGCGAATATGGATTTCGAATGAGTGTGATGAGTGTAGATGAGCGAATGTAGTCATTGTTACAAACTAAGGCCGACTATTCCTTAGAAAGTGTCATTAATTAATAGCCCAATGACAAATGAACAGCCAGTGGTTATCAGTTGATCCCTCTCAAAATATATTGACTTTTATTGGGATCGAACTGAGAACCTTTAGCACATGAAGCTGGGATTGAACCAACTACGCTACCGACCAATTAATATTAATATAATATAATATAAAAATCTGATATTAACAGCTGATAAAAATAATAGATATATTTATGTTTGGTAGAGAGAGTTACTATCCACTGAGTTACTCACTGAGTAGGGAAAAGGAGGACCACTGCTCTACCGGAGCAGACGAGAGACAAAGGGACAGAAAAATAATGAATTAGAGAATTGACTCACCCCAGAGGTTGTTTGACCACTTGTCGAAAATGAGTACTTAGTGACACTTCAGATAGTAAATAAATAAATAAGGTCTTTATTAGCAAGCGTTCTTCAAAGATACAGTCTCTGATTTACAAGACAACTCTTGTCACAACATACAGATACAGTAAATAGTAATATTTTTAAACTAAAACATAATAAAATTATATAAACATCTCTATGACATGTTTTTTAAATGAACAGTAACTGAGGCTCTTCAAAGCAGGGGGCAAGGTATTGTATATCTCCGGTCCAAAGTAACTAAAAGCTTTCTTGCCAATTTCTAGGCGGACCCTTGGCAAATGGAGTAGGCTGTCCTGTTGAGTGTTTATTTCATGTCTGAAAATAAGCTTTTGCCTGAGATATTCAGGCTTCCCAGTCTGGAGAATTTCGCAGATAAGTTTAACAGTCTGTAAGTTACAGCAATCCATAATTGATAGCACCCTAGAGCTTAATCTAAATTCGCTGATGTGATCAAACTTTTTGAGATTGTAAACAAATCTCAGAGCTCGATTTTGCAATCTAGTGAGAATCATGACATTTTCCTGGGACAGGCAACGAGCGAAAGACGGAAGAGCGTAGTATATGGTAGGAAAAACTGTTGAGCGGACAATTTCTAGCTTAGCAGACACTGGCAGTATTTTTACACATCTATACAGAGTTTTCAGCTTGATCATGATGCTTTTACATATAGTTTTTATATGATTCGTAAAATCAAGACTAGAATCCAAAGTGACACCAAGTACTTTTAGAGAACTTGATGTAACTAAAGGTTTACCATCCAGAGTGACAAACTGATTACAGCAACTACGTAGTTTACAATTCAGAGATGGCCCATCCACCTGCAAGACAGAACATTTACCCGAGTTAAGCAGAAGCCCATGATCGTCCGACCATGACTTCACCTTCTCCAGATCCGAGTTGACTCTATGCACCGCCTCTGCTCTATCCAATGGGTTATAAGACAACAACAGCTGTGAGTCATCTGCATAAGAGTGAAGAGAGTTGCATACTGCATAGTACAGCCCAGTTGTAATTCTAGAATGTCAACGAATGGCCGCGGAAGCACGTAGTATGACGACTGTCCAGAAGACCGACCGCTAACAGCTCAAATGAAGATCTTAGAAGTCTGGAAGTGAGTTGAAGAACATTAAAGAGCACTGAATTTAATGTTAAATTGAATTGAAAATTTAGAAAAATAAAAACTTTATTAAAGAATTGAAAACAAGTTAAGAAAAAAAAGAACAATTAATTAAACAGTTTAGAACTGAGCAAGAGAGAAACTTGACAGCACAGTCAGACAGTGAGTTGTTGAGCAAAGAGTGAGGCTCACGAGGTCACGTGGACCTTACCCTCGTGGGGAGTCTATTTTAGAGAACAAATGAGAGCTCGAATTTGATATGGGGTGATGTGTATTCTTGGGCTAGATAACTCCCTCTCCCCCTCTTTGATGGAGTTAAATTCATGTGAAATAAATCAAATGTTAAAATTACATAATATATCACATATATACAATTATCTTATTACGTAACAATTCATTTGATACTGCTTCAAGGTGAGTAGGCTAATGTTTTCATAAAAGAGCAGTCTCACCTATGTCCAGCTGTCACTGGCCATGCGCCCAGACTAATTGTTCAATCTGAATCCAAGATGGTACTTGACCTACCAAAATGTTGCCTCCACTAACTTCCATTCTTTGCATCTTCAGTTTAGTCACACCTTTGTGAACTTGGTCTTTCCAGCGGATTTTCGGCTTGCCTTTTGGCCTTTTACCAAAAGGGTCCCTACTCAATATTTGGTACAGGATACTTGGATTAGTTTCAACTCTGATGACGTCGCCAGTCCACCTTAGTTTCCTGCTTCTACTTTTGCTATTATGTCAGATAGCTTGGATGGTTTACTTTAAAAATAATATCTAGAATGGTTACAAAGTTTGAGAAAATTATTTAATAGTATCACGCTAAATTTAAATTTAACATAACTAAATAACTTTAATAAAGTAAACCCAAATAACGAATAATAGAGACATAACTAAAGGTTTTAATCAACTTAAAGTTGAGCATACAAATTAGAATAGGAATAGAAAATGTAAACAAGTAAGTGAATAATTATTTAACATATGATTAAATATAATATGCAGCAACAGATGTATTTATTCACCACATTCACCCCTCCTTGTTAGAGACGGTCTTCAAGGTATTTTGGAGGATATTTAACTCTTATGGTTCGCCTCAAAGGTACATATTCAGAATCATGGTTTTGATTAGATAGAGGTATCGAATATTCCTTTTGTTGTGGAGAGTATGAACTGTTTGATTTGGATGAGTGAGGATTTGCTGAGTGAGGAACATGGTTTGTAGTGGAGCTATTGCCTACTTCTAACTTGGGTATGTCTTGATTAGAAGCCTCTTGAACTTCTTCAATGTATTCACTCGCTGGCTGGTTATTTATCAAAACTGATTGATCCTTTTCATCTTTTGAGAGTACGGTGTCATAGTTCCCCCTTGGAGCAAGTTGCCTCAGAGATACTGTTTTGTCATCTCCATTACTGAGACGCACCGTCGCATAGTGGGGATTCATATCTATTAATTCAACCTCATCTACTAGCGGTTTATATTTGCTCTGTCTTACACTTATCTTTAAAAATACTTTTTGAGATTCAAGTAACCAGGTTGGCAAAGAATTACCATTTTATGATTTTCTAGAATGAATAAACATTGTCTCATGAGGTGTTATATTTGTAGCAGTGCAAAGTAAGGACCTAATAGAATGCAAGGAATCATTTAAGACACTCTCGCATTCGTTTATCTTGCGGCTTTTCAGCAGCAGTGTAATAGCTTTCCAGATTATACCATTACCCTGGGGATTATAAGGTGTGGTCCTGCTCGTCACTATGACTTTTGAGTTACAGTAGTCATTAAGATCTTTTGACATAAAAGTTGAGCCTCTGTCAGTGTGAATATAAGAGGGCAGTCCAAATAAGCAAAAAAACTTAGTTTCCTTATTACTGTTTCTGTTGTCACATCAGGGCACGTACAGTGGCATTGACCCACCCACCCGCCCATATCCGTACATTGGTATTGACCCACCCATCCATCCATACACATACAGTGCTATTGACCCACCCACCCATACACGTACAGTGGTATTGACCCACCCAACCACCCAAACACGTCCAGTGGTATTGACTCATCCACCCACCCATACACGTAGTGGTATTGACCCACCCATACACGTCCAGTGGTATTGACTCATCCACCCACCCATACACGTACAGTGGTATTGACCCACCAACCCACCCATACACGTACAGTAGTATTGACCCACCCACCCACCCAAACACATCTAGTGGTATTGACTCGCCCACCCATACACGTCCAGTGGTATTGACTCATCCACCCACCCATACATGTCCAAGGGTATTGATCCACCCACCAACCCAAACACGTACAGTGGTATTGACCCGCCCACCCATACACGTCCAATGGTATTGACCCACCAAAACACGTACAGTTTTGCTTAACAGTGCCCGTTAAGGGCACGGTTAAGCAAAAGGAAAGCGTGAGAATTTGTCAACGATTGTAAGCAGAATCTTAACCAACAAACTCTAAAAAGTTTTAGAGTTTGTTGGTTAAGGCCCTTTAAAATCTATATTCAACCTTTCGAATGGAGCAGTTGCTTTTATTAATGCCGTTTCTTGGGGTTTGTAGAAGCAAGGCTTTACCTCTGCGCATATAGGACAAGTAGCGGTCATTCTCTTTATCTCTTCCAACGAGTAAGGCAGATTTTGACTTCTGATCCAATGGGCCATCCTAGTAACTCCAGGATGACAAAGTTGAGAATGCAATTGATACAGTTTGTTCATGTTAGTTGACCCGCAAACTCTGGATAGTGTGTCTGCTACCTCGTTTTGTTTTTCAGGCCTGTAAATTATGTCATAATTATAACACGCAAGTTCTAGACACCATCTGAATATTTTTTTATTCTTAATTTTGATGGAATGAGTATTGTTAAACATGAAGGAGACAGATTTTTGATCAGTAATTAGCCGGAAGTGACGACCTATCAGAAAATGTTGCCATTTCTTTAAGGCTTCGACAATAGCATAAGCTTCTTTTTCAACTGCAGAATGTCTTCGTTCACTCGGTGTCAAGGTTCTTGAGAAAATGCCACTGGACGCCCATTCTGTGAAAGGTTAGCAGCAATCGAGTGTTCAGACGCATCGGTTTCAACATCAAATGAAATATTTTCATCAATAGCAGATATGGCTGTTTTCACTATTTCTTGTTTCAAATTTTCAAAATCAACTGCAGCCAAAGATGAAACTGGAAATGTTTTAGTTTGAACTAGACTTCGAATTTTGTCTGAATAGTACGGGACCCACTTAGAATAGTGAGATAGCATACCAATATTTCTTCTCAATGGTGCTGTATCTGTGCGTAATGGCAGATTAATCAGAGGTTTAAGTCTGTCTTGATCAGGTTTAATGGTTTTGTTATTTATCTCATAACCCAATAGCTTTATTGATCTAAGAGAGTATTTGCTCTCCTCATTATTTACAGTCAGTCCAAGTTTTTTGACAGTGTTAAGGAAGTTATTTAAATTTACATCATGCTCTCGCTCATCTTTGCCACATACAGTAATATCATACAGATATGCAAAAGTTCCACTTCGATTCTCAGACCGTATAGTATCATCAATTACCCTCTGGAAGCAAGCCACGCCATTCGTCACCCCAAATGGAATTCTTGTAAATTGATAGAGCCTGTCCCCAGCTTCAAAAGCAGTGTATTCTTTTTCATTATTTCATATGGGAATTTGATGATAGGCACTAGATAAATCAATGGTACTAAACACAGAATATTTTGTTACTTGCGAGACAACATGCTCTATACTAGGCAGTGGATAAGCATCTAAAAGGGTAAATCAATTAATTGTTTGAGAATAATCGATCACCATTCGTCTCTTATGATTTGCATTTGTCATAACTAGGGCCTGTGCTCGCCATGGCGATTGACTTTCTTCAATTATACCTTCCAATAATAGTTTTTCAATCTCGTTTTTAATGAATTTGCTGTCATTTACTGAATGTCTTCGAGACTTAGTAGCAATCGGATGTACATCTTTAGTTAAGTTATTGAATAAAGGTGGGGTTTCTACCCAAGCATGAGCTAAAGAACAGACGGTAAGGGAGGATTTTATTCTTCCAAAGTCCAACTGGACGAGAGAGTGATGTTTTAATAAATCATGCTCTATTAAGACATCCGCACAAAGGTCTTTTAAAACTGCCATTTTTGTTTTGATATATGAATGCTGAAGAAGTCTCACATTGACAATACAATATCCAACAATTTGGGAACTCAGTGAGGTAGAAGTACTAGAACCTGGAATAAGCTAGATTTTATATCGAGAAACTAATTAATCACTCAAGAAACTTTCAGAACTCCCAATATTTATCAATGCATCTGCTTCACATTGGTCTATGAATACTTTTACAACGGCTCGTTTTAGGCAAGAAGGTGAAGCTGCTGTCACAGTAGCAACAACATTTGAATAATTAGTAATAACAGCATTAGAGGTTTTATTATTTTCTTTCTTGTGTTTTGACTTACAAACTTTAGAGTAATGTCCAGATTTAGAGCAAATATTACATATGGCGTCTTTAGCTGGACAGTTTATTCGCGGGTGTCGACTATATCCGCAAAAGAAGCATTTAGCAGATCTTACAACTGAAACTTGGGAACTTTGGTTTTCAATAATGGAATTTACAAGTGTAGCAGCATTTACAACGGAATCAACATTAGAATAGCAAGCAGACTGATTATGAGCTGTTTCTAAAGCTAGTGCCTGTTTCGAAGCTTGTTCCAGAGTAAGCGTATTATTTCCAAGAGACGTTGCCGAATTGCAGATGATAAAATTCCGTTTATGAAAGCGTCCCTAATAAAATTATTTTTAGGCTCTTCAGCGGTGACAGCCAAAAATTCACATTCTTTGCTTAATACTTTTAAAGTCAACAGGTATTCACTGATAATAAAACTCTTTATTTTGAGTAAATCTAAATTCAACCTGTGTTAACATAATTACTAATTAGATGATTTTTTTCAGTTACTTGTCTTTATGGCATTGATTTGGTTAGCTTAAAAACCTAGTTTTTAATATACAGTTTGATTTCAGAAATCAGTCATATTTTTTAATTTATAGAGGCTGGTAAAATATTTGTTGCTATCAAATGCAAGGCAACAAGAAAGCAATTAATTAAGTATGGTACTTATTATTGATTGAATAATTATTTGAAGTGATAAATTCAATAACCCACAGTCTACCATCACACTGTAGCTTGCACAGCCTACCATCACACTGTAACTTGCTCACAAAGCATCACTCTACAGCTTTGTTTATATAGCTTTGTACATAACAGGTTTCTTATTTTGCTTTTCTTGTAAGAAGTTATTTTTAGTCTATGACAAAGTGCCCATCACAATAACATGTATTTAATAACTTAAAAAAATAGGACAGGTAAAGCATTTGATTTATAATAATAATTATTTTATTGAAAGCGTTGAAGAATTCCTTTAAGAATTAAACTTGTTTACAGATATTAAAACAGTACAAGTAAACGTCACACAACACAAATTTATTACAATATAAGCACAAAATGCACAAATATATTACAAAGTACAAGTACAAAATGCACGAATATTATGGTGATCGATTTCGGTGAACCACGCTCACCTTTCTCAGACCAGAGGGGTTCACAAAAGAGAAACTTAGATTTACTACTAAGAGAAAGGGATTCACTTAGATTACATACATAGTTTTACGTAGATAAACAATATTTGTTTGTGTTTTCTTCAATGGAAAATATTTTGGTTAGTGAAAAATTAAACAGTTAAAATTAAACTACATTAACATTTATAAAGCAAACAAGTAACTTAGTCAAAATTATTATAAAAATGGTAGATAAAAAATGGTAGTCTGTAAAATTAGACAGAAGTAAAAATCTAACTCCACAAAAAAATATTATAATAACAATATGCTATACTAAGTAATAACAAAAAATGTACATCTATACCTGGTACATATTACTTGGTGCATGGAGGAACACAGTATTAAGTGCTACAAATACATTAAAATCTACAACAATAATGATTTCAGCTCCAGAAGATCCATAGCCAAGGATAAGAAGTTATACCAACAGTCACATGTGACGTTTCACCCACTGTCTTTTATAGATTCAACAAGACGCATTACAATAATGTCTGGTTTATTACTGATGGATAGGAACCCATTGCCTGTGTACCGCAATAAATTTAAAGACAATGAGTATATCTCATTTTGGCATCTGTCAATCCAAAATTCTATCCTCCATACTAGGCTGGTTTCCATAGAAAGTATTGGTTAAAGCCACATCGCCCATGAAAAGCATCAAGCATATCATCTATTTTTACTGTTTCAGACAAAGTGCTTAATACAATTTATTGAACTTATCATCTAGATATCGGATAGCTGCTACTTTATCAGAGGTTTTTCGAGCAACCCATTATCTAAAATCAAAGCATAAGCACTTTAATAGAATCTGAATTCTTTTCTAAATCATAATAAGACTTAAACCTTCAATTTCAGTGCCATTAAGACTCCAAAAGTCATCTAGTTGTGTATGAGACATCTTCATAACTCCACCCTAAAACCATAGACCTAAGCATGCCTTCATTCCTACGATGTCAGTATCTAAGGTCTAAAATAGTTTAGTCTAGTTTTATAAATATACAAGTTTTTATTAAAAACAAACTTCCTAGTAGGTATAGAAAAGAAATGCATGTTTAGCTTTACCTTTAACTCCAGGAAGATGCCTGAGTTACACTAATGTATTCTGACTGAGGAGTAAATCGCCATTGGATTCTATCTCTTGCTACATATAGTTCATTGTGTTACATCAAATTACGTCTTCTAAAATAAGTCCTACTCCACCTCCACTTTTTCATCTAGTGACTGTTCGATTGCAGAGAAATAGTCACTTTCATCCTGTTTGTCCATTTCACTGTCATACAAAGCATTTAACTCATCTTCCAAAAGTATGGGGGCTGTCATTTGCTCATTTCTTTTCGTGATTCTAAACAAATTATTAAAAGGTATAATAAATTGTAATTAAAAAATAATGATGGTATCTATATGTCAGCAAGGCTAATCATTTTGTGGTAAAACAGGAAAGAATACTTTTGTTCTATATAAAATGATATATAGTGTAAACCTTCCAATATCTAAATAAATAAAACATTTTCGGTTAAAACACTTTTTTTTTTCATGATGAAAAAAAAATTATGACCAGTATTATTAAAATAAATAAAAAACATTGAAATTCATAACAGAACATATAACAATAAAAACTAATTTACCTTGTGCAGTTATTCTTTGTTCACAGAAGCTCGCTCGCAGAATCTTATTCTGCAATAATAGACACAAATTAAAGCATGTGGAGTAAATCTTCAATTTGTACTTGACAGCAGTCTCCAAACAACTGTTTTTTTTTTTATTATTATTATTGTCAACACCAGTGGCATTTTTAACATTATATTCATACGTTGTTAGGTCCAAACCCCTAAGACAAATTTAAGTGGACCTCGTAGGATTTGAAACTATATGACCTTATGCATTGGAAGCAGAAGTGCTAACCACTAGGCTAGCAAGAGGCTATTGAAGTTGAATTGTTATTGAATTGAAGTTATCTTTAACTGTTGAAGCACGCTATAGTTTGTGATGTCCTATAAAAGCTGGAGGAGGAAGTTAACAAGTTCCTCAAGATTATAGCAGCATTATCAATGACTGAAAACGTAGTAACTACATTTTTCAATCTCGCTCCACACACGAGCTACGTAGGGTTAAGAAACAGAACTTTGTTCTGAAAAGCTGCCTGTTCAGAAACAATTTTGATTTTATATTAAAGATAATTACTTTAATTTAGAATCACAATTGTTCCAGAACAGGCACCATTTCAGACCAACGTTTCTGTTTCTTAATCCTGAGTAGCTCATGCCGAAAGAAAGACTTCGAAAAATGTTGTTATTACGTTATCTAATCTAGTATCCTACAATGATAATAATAATAGTGATGACAATAATTTTTACAAATTTGCTTGAGGGGTTAGGACCGTTGTACCTAAACAATGCTGTATGTACACTAAGGGCCTCTTAATAGCCTAACGGTTAGCACTCCTGACTTCAATTCAGGGTGTTGCGGGTTCAAATCCTGCAACCCCCTGATTTAGCTTGATGGGTTTGGTCCGTTGTCCCATAACGTTTGAATAGTCAATAAAAAGTGCCACTGGCATTGAAATTAAAAAATTCTCTTGGCATAAAACAAGTACAAAAAGCTTGGTGGCAAGTTCTACAGGCTAAATTTTCTGTTTTTGAAACCAGGTTTGGGATAGGCTTTTAGAAATTGTTTATTTGTCAATTATGTTTAAGTATTTACTAATGATTTTAATTGAGTTTCTTTGTTGAGTAGATCTCTTATGTTACCTACACCATTTGAATATATTGTTATTGCTTGTTTTGTTACCTCTACGTCACTGTACCATTTTAAAAGTTACTGAAATTATTTTTTATTTGAATCCTGGTTTTACTGATAAGTATTATGTTGTCAATTGCCTTTAAAATTTAATATAATGATTACTTACGTTGTTTCTTTATATTTATAATTAAGATACTGATTATCAAGATATGAGTAAATATGGATTTCAAATGAGTGTGATGAAAGTATAATAGCAAATGTAGTCATTGTTAAAAACTAAGGCCGACTATTCCTTAGAAAGTGTTATTGCTTAAAGGCTACTGGTTAATAGCTGATCCCTTTAAAATTTGTTGACGACTCACATTGGGATTGAATTGGGGACCTTTTTCTATGAAGCTGAGCTTTAACCAACTCTATACTAACTCATAAATTAGTCCCTAATTTTATGGAGGAAATATGTCTTTTTATTGGTAATATACTGATTTAAAATTTTTGGTAAACGAATAAAATCTATATTCCTCTTTATATCATACTGCACTCTTACATTAGTACAGTTGTTCAATCTAATGCAAGTAATAGGCTAGTTTCTTTAATACATTTTAGGTATACCGGTATATAACTATAAAATAATAAAAGTATGACTACACCTGGTCATAAAGTCATCCTCATTTATTTACTTAAAATAAAATAGAAATAGTAATTTATTTATGAACAGCATTAAAAGTAAAACTATAATTTTGTTAGAATGGTATTCACACTATCACAACACTCAATACATCTTCAGAGAAGTATTAAAGTTGAATGAAGTAACCCTACCCAATACAAATGATTAGTTCATGGAATATCCTTTAATGCCATTATCTTCATCGTGGCTAGAAGTTTGCCAGGTTAATCTATCTTCATAAAATTGAATAACAACCTGAGGGCAGAGTACATTTACTTGACGAGCTGGGAGTAGATCAGCTTCTTCTGTTCCTTTCCATGTCATAAGAAACATGAGTTCACCACTTGCATCAGTAGCACCTATAATCCTATCAGGGTCCAAACCTCGCTCAAAACCCCTTGGCCTGTTATCCTCCTCAATCAAAATTTGTTTGGTTGTTCCCTTACTATTCTCTACCGATTTATCTGAACTTGTAGAGCTAGTTGCTTTGCGCTTTTTAGACAATTCTTCCTTTTTAACTGTCTCTTTCTTCTTTCTAGCATCTTCAAAAAGCAGAATTAAGTCCGGACAGTCCAGATTTTCTTCAGGTTCCCATGTATTATCCTCATCTGTGTACCCTTTCCATTTTAACAAATATTCAACCCTGCCATTATTGATTCTTTTGTCAAGCACTTTTTCAACTGAAAACTCTTCTTCTTCAACATTAGGGTTAATTTCCTTTTCTTTGGTCTTCATTACTATCCAACAATTTCAAGTTAAACTACAAGGATAGAGAAAATTCAATTGTAATTACTTACAGAAAATTGCCTTGTTACAATTTGAGTACGTTTCAAAGTTACATGAAAATGACAAGATAATCTCCCAAAATCAGACTTCAGATATTACTTAGTTATTTTGTTTGAGGTTAAGATTGTTAGGATTAAATTGAGAATAAGAATTGATTTTTTTTATAGTAAATATTGATATTGTGTTTTAGTTGGGTTTACGGTATGGTATGTTAGTGTGATCAGGTGTTGTTTTTTCCGTGTTTATCAAAGCCAGGCGCATTTTATTTTCTGGGTATTCTTAACATTGTTATATTGTGCAAGAACGGTTCAAACCCGCCAAAGCTAAATTCAGGTGGACCTCACCAAATACACTCACACCAAAGACCTCTAAAGGGCTATTTTTTTTATTTATATATACCAATGGACATCTCCATTTGTACATTAAATGAAACATAAGTTTGACAATTGGCTCAAAGTATGACTTACAACTAAGATTGCCATGCAAAGACTAAATTACGGCTACTGTACCAATAATAGAATCAAACATAAAATGGAACATGAAAATGTACTGTGTATGTACTGTAATGTGAAATAATTACAGTTAAATCATCATGCACGAGAATAATAAACACTGTAATAAACAATGTATACACAGGAAAACTAAACCCCAATACAATAACAATATATAGATGCAAGCACAATAATTATAAATAGAAAACAGAACAATTTTTATAAATAGAACAAGACGATGCAATAATATTGATAATGTATATACAGGAAAAATTGGATTATAACGCATAATAACAATAAATAGTACAAGCATGATTTACATAGACCAATAATTATATAAATAGAACAGGTCAATGCAATAATATGAAATAAATACATGCAAAATACTACAAAGTGCAAAACAAACAGATTTTTTTACTCTTGCCACGCTATCGTGAAAGAAGTCCACATGTTTGGCAACATTGTTACCAGCTCTTTGGAGTCGGGACATCGTGCTGTTGGCTACGTTGCTAGTTCGATGGTATTGCCTTATGAACAGGTCATCAGACCTAGTGCTCGTCGGGACCCTGTACAAGACCAAACGAAGTATGTTTGGGCAGTCGACTTATCCATGTATGATCTTATGTAGCAACACCATGTCGACAGAGAGTCTACGTTGCTCAAGTGATTGGAGTCCAAGGTCAATAGATAACGTTTCAACTGGAACTTGAAAGTATGGATAACCCTCATTAAAGCCAACCATGTGAATAAATCTTCGTTGGACTCTCTCCAGTTCAGCAATGAGGTATTTCTGATAAGGGTTCCATATTGGTGAGCCATATTCCAGAATTTGCCTAACTAAGGCACAGTACAGAAACTTTAAGGCAGTTGTGTCTCTGAACTGCTTCGAGCAACGAGATAGAAAGCCAAGCATTCTGTTAGCTCTGCCGCAAACGTCATGTATGTGTACATCGAAGATCAGTGGTGGGGTCAAGATAACACCTAGGTCTTTTACACATTCCATACGAGCAATGGACTCATTACGCACTCTATAACTGAAGTTGATAGGAGTTTGGCAACGATGGAACGTGATAACCTGACACTTCTTTGTGTTAAGGGTAATTCTGTTGTCTGTACACCATCGGTCAAGACTTGATAGATCCCTCTGTATCCGAACGCAGTCATCTTCAGATTCTATGATTGAGAAGATTTTTACATCGTCTGCAAACATAAGGACATCAGTCTGTAGCACTTCAGGAAGATCGTTAATAAATAGAGAGAAAAGATAAGGCCCAAGTAACGATCCCTGGGGCACCCCTGAGTAGGCAATGAATTCAGATGAGAGGGACGATGCAAACTTGACATGCAGACGTCTGTTGAAAAGGTAACTTGCCAAGCATGGGGCACAGGAGTTTCCAAATCCCTGTTTCTGCATTTTTTTCAAAAGAAGTGAGTGGTCAACCATGTCAAACGCTTTGGAGAAATCCAAATAAACTGTGTCAAGAAAAAGCTATCAGAAATATTTCTTAATTAAACGTTAGAGCGTCCGATCGTGTCGAGAAGCGTTTAGGGAGCTTAGATTACTGACCCTTCCTGACTATATATTGGAGATCACCTTGAACTTCAAGTCAAAGTGCATTTTGGCACGTTAGGAATATTCGCTCTTATGAAATTAGAGGGAGGGACAACTATAGAACGTAGAGGTATAGAGTGGGGGGGTTCACACACACCCACTCATACCCACAGATAGGCAGGATATATAAATGAAATATAAGACATTTTTCTCTGTTATTCAATATATTTCTCTTCAATATAGTAGCTTCATGTGTCGTATAAAACTCGAATCCCAGATACCCGAGCCATTTTACCCCGAATCGAGTAGTTTGTATCGTGTAAAACTCGAATTTCAGCTCCCAGTCCATTTTACCCTGTATCGAGTAGTTTGTATCGTGTAAAACTCGAATTTCAGCCCCCAATCCATTTTACCCCGAATCGAGTAGTTGATGTCGTGTGAAACTCGAATTCCAACTCCCCGGTCCATTTTACTCCGTATAGAATAGTTTGTATCGTTTAAAATCAAAATTTCAGCCCTTCGGTCCATTTTACCCCGTATCGAGTAGTTTGTGTCGTGTAAAACTCGAATTCCAGCTCCCCGGCCGATTTTACTTCGAATCGAGTAGTTTGTATAATGTAAATCTCGAATTACAGCCCCCCGATCCAGTTTACCCTGAATCGAGTACAAAAGGGCCTCGGTTATTGGAATACCATTTATCCGAACGTTCGATTATCCGAATTACTGTTTGGTGTCTCAGCGCAGAGCCGTGACGTTTTGTCGTGTGTTATATCTCTGAATACTTAATATTTATTAGCATGTGTTCTTATAATCAGATGATTGTATTTATCTAATGTTTATGTTTTCAATTTTTACTTTTGGGAATAAAAACCATCTATTTTTTACATATTTATTAATCATTTATTTGAATACGAAAATGGCGACGAGGATGGGATTTCTTGTTGGATTTTTAGATTTGTTCATTTATTCACTTTCACATCATTGCTGAAGAATTAATCAACACATTAGTGGAGGCACTACGCCAAGTTCAATTACCTCAACAACCGACACAGTCTACGAGCCGATACAATGGACGGGGCTTTCAACTTCAACCATACGATGAAAATGAAGAAGCATTCGACAATTATGTATTACGGTTAGAGAATTTCTTCAAGCTACAAAATATTACAGAAGATGACAATGAATCAAATGCACATAAAATCCACATACTTCTTAATTGTTTAAGCCCTAGAATTTTCCAGACCTTGTCTGCACTAACAGCTCCTCAGAAACCCTGTGAAAAGAATTATGAAGAACTCGTCAAGTTACTAAAGCAACACCTCTGCCCTAAAGCTAGCGAAATGGCAGAACACATCGCTTTGTACTTCGACTCCAGGAAGATGGTGAGTCTATTGGCCAGTACATATCTAATCTGAGACAAATAGCTAATGCATGTAACTTCGTGTGCTCTGATTGTAACAAGTTAACTATGGATGTTCACCTACGGTCACAGCTTGTAAGAGGGATTAATGATAATGACATTCGCGAAAGAATTTTACAGCAAGGAACAATCATGACTTTCGATGAAACAGTTAAACTTGCCATAGCAACTGAAGCAGCAAAGTTGGAAAGTCGACAAATGCAAAACCAAAGGTCATCGACTCCAGGAGTAAATAAGATCAGTTTAAATAGGAAAGTTACCAACCTGACATTTAAAGATAAATTTAACAAGTTGAAAGGTTGCTGTTTTAGATGCGGTAGCTCATCACATAGGTCTAATGAATGTGATGCGAAAAACAGAACTTGTCACAACTGTCAAAAGGTAGGACATATAGCAAGGGTATGTCTTACAACTTCAAAACAAATTAATCGAAAGGGCCAAAAACAGTTTGGTCAGGCCTTATCTTCAACAAACTCTGAAAGATCCGGATCAGATCAAGAAGACATTTTCTGCATGCGGCAGTATAAGGGTAGTCGTAACGACAAAATGATGGTACAAGTGACTGTAGATGGCGAACATATAGATTTAGAATTGGATACTGGAGCAGCAGTCACAACAATTTCTCTGGACACTTTTACAAGATTATTTCCTGACAAGATTCTTAACCCGACTCACCTCAAACTACATACATATACTAATGAGGTAATCAAACCACTAGGTGTATGCCAAGTAAAAATAAAGCATGACAACAAAATGGTAAAAGGAGATCTTTACGTTCTTGCCCAGAAAGTGGATTCTATAATGGGCAGAGAGTGGATAAGGAAGCTCAACATTTCATGGGCTGATATTAGATCTTTACGAGCTTCTCAGCCAACACAGGCTCAGTCATTAGACAGACTTCTTCAAGAATTATCTGACATCTTCGACAAAAGAGTAAGCACAATTTCTAATTTTGAATGCGCTCTTCAACTCAAAGATAATGCTAAACCTGTTTTCAAACGTGCCAGACCTGTACCATATGCTCTCATTGGAAAAGTGGAAGAGGAGTTAAAAAGATTGGAGGCTGAGAAAATCATAGAAAAAGTATCACATGCAACGTGGGCGACACCTATTGTACCTATAGTAAAACCTAATGGGTCGATGAGACTTTGCGCTGACTACAAGGCAACCCTCAATCCCCTACTACAAGATGAACACTATCCAGTACCGAGAATCGAAGATATTTTTGCGCGGATGTCTGGAGGGAAATTCTTCTGTACGTTAGATGTCCGTCAAGCTTACCTACATGTCGTTATGAATGAAGAAAGTTCCAAAATGCAGGCAATCAACACACATTTGGGAATTTTCAAAGTCAACAGGTTAATGTTTGGGGTCAAGACAACACCTGCTATCTGGCAGAAACAAATGGATCAAGCACTGCAGGGACTTGAGGGAGTATCTTGTTTTTATGACGATGTCAAAGTTCAAGGTAGCTCTTTTTCAGAAACGCTAAATCGACTGAGAGCTGTGTTTCATCGCCTTAGAGACTGTGGGATCCGGCTTAATAAGGAAAAATGCAAGTTCTTCGAGAAATCTATTAAATACTTGGGGCACATAATCGACGAAAATGGTCTACACAAGGACTGCGATAAAACCAAAGCGATCAGTGAAGCAAAACGACCTAAAAACGTATCAGAACTAAGGATATTCATAGGACTCGCCAACTACTACAATAGGTTTATACCAAACTTAGTGAGCATTCTTCAACCTTTCTATCAACTCCTACAAAAGAACGCCGAATTCAAATGGACAAGTCATTGTGAAAACACCTTCAACAAAATTAAACGACACATTACCAGTGAACAGGTGTTAGTTCCTTTCGATCCGAAGTTGCCTTTAATACTGAGCACAGATGCATCACCTCTGGGTCTGGGAGCCGTGCTCTCACACAAAATGCCCGATGGATCTGAAAGACCAATTAGTTTTGCATCCAGGTCACTTTCCAAAAGTGAAGCAAATTACAGCCAGATTGAAAAGGAAGCAACTGGTTTGTTTTGGGGACTACATAAATTTTTCATGTACTGTTTCGGTCGAACCTTTACCTTAGTTACGGACCACCAACCGTTGACATCAATCTTCAACCCATCTAAGCCTCTTCCCGCAATATCAGCTTCTCGAATGCTTAGGTACGCTATTTATCTGTCAAGATTCAACTACACAATAGTTTACAGGAACACAAAACAACATGCAAACGCTGATTACCTTTCACGTTTTCCACTGGATCGGCCAGAAGATAATGATATGGACCAGTCCTCCATGTTTCAAATCAAACAGCTGGAAGTCATGCCGGTTACAAGAAGAAATCTAGCGATAGCTACTAAAGAGGATCCAGAATTATCAGGCATTATTGATTCTATTATGAAAGGCAAACAGCTTAAAACTGGAGAAGCAGCAATCTACTCAATTCAAGATGGCTGCCTTTTTAGGGGGGAGAGAGTTGCTATACCAAAGAAATATCAAACAACTATCCTGGACGAACTGCATACGGCTCACATAGGTATGACTAAAATGAAGGCTCTAGCACGTAGTTACTGCTGGTGGTCAACTATTGACCGTGATATCGAACAACGTGTACGAAGTTGCCTTCCTTGTTGTGAGAAGCAGAACAATCCATCGAAGACGGTTCACCCTTGGGAGCCCCCTACAATGCCATGGCAACGTATCCACGTTGATTTCGCAGGTCCTTTTAAAAATCTATACTTCCTCATTGTAGTTGACTCCTATTCAAAATGGTTGGAAGTGGAACCAGTCAACTCAGCAACATCACAGAGAACCATAAAGGAATTACGAAACATCTTTTCAAGGTTTGGATTGCCATGCACAGTTGTCTCTGACAACGGGACAGTGTTCACATCACATGAATTTCAGACTTTTCTCAAACTGAATGGTATCAGTCACAAGAGAACGGCACCGTACCACCCATCATCCAACGGCCAGGTGGAACGTTATGTCCAGGTCATCAAGAAAGGTCTCAAAGCTATGTCATCAGAACCCGGGGACATCAACCTAAAACTTTGCAGACTACTAATACAGTATCGAAGAACCCCACACACTGGAACCGGTCTGAGTTCATCTGAGTTACTTCTTGGAAGGAGAATCAGAACAAAACTTGACATTTTACTAGACACAAGACCTAACGAGAACATCGAATCTAAAGATCCTAAAAGGAAGTTTAAAGTTGGAGATTGGGTCCAATTTAGAAACTTTGACAACAAATCTCAAAGGTGGAAATACGGACGGATCATTGAAAAAGACGGGCACTTACACTACTGGATAGAATACAAGGGGAAGAAAGAAAGACGTCACGTAGATCAAATACTTACAACCCAACGAGACGACGGTATCCAGTACTCAAGAGGAGAGCCAAAACTGCTAGGATGGCCAACTTCTAATCACCAAGAAGTCAATGTACATAATAATGAAAATATTCTCAAGCCACAAGGACATTTGAGAGTTACAAATGAAGAAACTGAAAAGGTCATTCAACCACGATCTGAAGGAAACGGAGAAACTGATGATGCATTATGTAAAGGAAATGTTGACATTTTACCCGCACCAGTTTTGCCTGAATCAACAGAATTGAGAAGATCAACGAGAAAAAGGAAACTGGTAAAACGATACGGTTATGACTAATGTATCTGAAAATCTACAGAGTGAATTAAGGAGGGAGGACTGTTATATCTCTGAATACTTAATATTTATTAGCATGTGTTCTTATAATCAGATGATTGTATTTATCTAATGTTTATGTTTATGTTTTCAATTTTTACTTTTGGGAATAAAAACCATCTATTTTTTACATATTTATTAATCATTTATTTGAATACGAAATCGTGAATTTCCTATGGTGCCGGATTCGTGACAAAACGCCGGGAATTTTCCATCTCGGGACCCCCAAAACGTTCCTCGGCTCTGCGCCGAGGAGTAACCAATCCCGGCTCTGGCTCACGAATTTGTTTTTTCATATCGAACTGGAATTTCGGTTTGCCCGACTATTGGTAGATTTAGAATACCTCCGAAAAATATACAGAAAACTCCGAAGAATATACAGGGTGTTATGGAATTCGACGTAAGTGGGGGTAAAGCATGGCCTACTGTAAGCGGGGTTTGGTTATGATTAGACCATCTATGGATTTACTCCACTTACGTCGACTCCATAACACCCTGTATATGTGGAGAATAGTCTAATTCATTTCTGAACTTACCCTGAAAATTCATCTGCAGTATATGATTCCTCGGCCGTCACCTCCGATTCATATTCTGAATCTCTTCTTTCTGCCCCCCTTTCCCCGATGAGAACGACAATTATTCTCTGGATTACCGGTATAATTCTTCACTATATTACTCACTATTAGTTTCTTTTTTTACTAAATTATAGACTTATCATACACAACATTCACTACGGTGAAGTTAATAATTCCAGTTTTTTTAATATTAATAAAATTCAACGTGGTATGTTCACAATACAGAAAGCAAGATAAAAATGGATAAGAACAGCTGTGCGCAACAAATGTCCATCACGAGTTTCTTCTTTCTGGCCATGTGAGAACTGCATTCAAGGAGTACCTGACAAAAGGACGTAAGGCGTGGCCTACTATGCGGGCCGGTTCACGGCTTCTAGTATGCTAGGTCCCACGTACGCTAAGCCACGCCCAACGTATGACGCAAAACGCGTGACGCGGTTTCTCGACGAACACCCCATCCCAAAAGTATACAAAGAAGCGCAAAGAAGTATAACTTCAGTAAAAGCTTGATTCATATATATTTATGCTAATCTAATAGAAAAAATAATAGCCTTATAGTCAATAACTAACTGCATTGGCGGAGCAGTAGTAATAAACTGTAACAAAACACAGCAAATGGAATTTGTAAAATGAGCCACCGTTAATATTGGTGGAATTATAACCATTACATTTCGCTAACCAGTATTACTTCAATCTATTGTTACTTACAAATTGTTTTGTAATGTCAGAATTTAAATTGAAGGGGTCGGGAGAAAAAAGTGCCAAGCATCATTTTTGGCCTAACCGAGTTAGCAGTGCTGTCTATGAGTAAATTGAACAAACTACAAGCAGCACTGGTCAGATTTCAATGATTGCCGCTAGACTGCTCTGTATTTGCATTGCATTTTATTACCTCAACTGGTTGTTTGCAAAGTTTTGGGGAAGACAGTGTCAAGCTCCTCATGAGAAATGGAGGGAAAGAGGAAATGTGTTAGAAATCTTAAAGATTATTATGAAAACTTAGAAGACTTGTATGAAGAATTTGATGACAGTGACAGCGATCCCGATTATTTACCAAATGATGAGGAAAATGATGTTTCACGTTTTGAGGTGAGTGTTGCTTAGCATTATTTTAACCCTAACCTATAACTTTGGGTAATGTAGGTTAGCATCATGTGTTATAAGTGCATGCATATAAGTATTATGGTACTTTTAAGCATAAACAAATTAATAAACAGTTATTTTACATTAAAATAAAGTGTAACCATGTTGGAAAAGTGTTTCTAATAGAAATAAATCAAAAAGTCATTTTTGATGGTTGGCACTGTGTTTCGCCGAAAATTTTGTAAACGTTGCTTGGCATTTTCTTACCCCTAAAAATTTTGTTATTTTGTTTCAAAGTGAAAATAATAATTTAAAATCTTTATGTTTTACCTCTTTAATATGTTTTTAATTTTTATTATTACACCCTCCTAAAAAACCGCTTATGGACGTAGACATAAAAATAAAATCATAGTGTTAAATGAAGTAATAGCATTTAGTTTGGTTTTGACAAATATGTGAAAAAGTGCTTAATTCTGCTCAATTTGATAACTAAAAGTGAATGATTTTGAGACAAATCTATAACATTAGTATGTGTTTTTTTCAGCCTCGTGGTGTCAACAAAGCTACTCTAAGACCTATGCAAGAGACTGTTCTAGAATCTGTGCTAGAGGCTACTCCAGAGGCAACCATTGACTTGGTGCCAGAAACTGCTCCAGAAGCTGTGCTAGAGGCTACTCCAGAGGCAGCCATTGACTTGGTGCCAGAAATTTCTCCAGAAGCTGTGCTAGAGGCTACTTTAGAGGCAACCATTGACTTGGTGCCAGAAACTGCTCCAGAAGCTGTGCTAGAGGCTACTCCAGAGGCAGCCATTGACTTGGTGCCAGAAACTTCTCCAGAAGCTGTGCTAGAGGCTACTCCAGAGGCAGCAATTGACCCCGAGCCAGAGGCTGTTTTAGAGGTATTGTTATGTATCATGATAACATAAAGTGGTTAGGTAGAGGATGTTTTCTTTCCAAATTTTCCTTGCTGAAAACATGGTGCCTGAGCCGGTACACAGAGAACTGAGAGATCCCATCAAAATAGCAACCAAGTATCAGTGTTCCATTCAACTCCATTGTTTATCAACTAATAGACGTTGAAAAAAGGCACGTAATAAAGCAATTTAATCTGTGACCTCAAAAATAAGCTAACCAGAAATATTTAAATTTTTTTAAAGTATTATTTTAATAGTGCATAATTTTTCATGATATCATACCATTGCCAAGGATATAACAAGTTTTATTTTTCACAGATACAAGATTTACAAGATCACAAAGGGCACGCACTAGCTCCACAAGGCGTGGTCAATGTTTCACCAAGAACTCCACTCCTAACTCCGGTAAAAAGCCCAAGGAAAAGGAAACGTAAGTCACACATGAAAAAAGTTGAAATAAGAAAGAAAAGGCGGAACGAAGGAAGAGCGTACCAGACAAAATTAGGAAAGAATGTACCAGGCAGAACTTTAGGTGAGATGTGCAAATGCCCCCTAAAATGTCATGAGAAAGTCACTGATGATCAAAAATCTGCTATCTTTAATGCATTTTGGGATATGGGGAATTTAAATATGCAAAACGCGTATTTTTTTGGATGCATAGAAAAAATACCAATCAAACGTCGTTACTGCCAAAATCCAGAGGGTTCTTACAAACAAAACACTTTCATTTTTAAGATTAAACTAAACAATGGTTCATCTCTCAGAGTTTGTAAAAAGTCCTTCATGAGCATTCACGGTCTACAAAATTCAAGAGGTAGAATCAACAACATTATTAGAAAAATAGTTTCAGAAGTATCAACACCATCTCGTGACAAAAGGGGCACCTATGATACAAGGCCTAACAAGATTTCTGCTGAAGCAGAAAACAGTGTGCATGAGCACATCAAAGCGATACCCAAATATCAATCGCACTATAGTAGAAAACAAAACCCAAATAAAGTCTATTTGGGTTGTGATATGACCATTAGAAGTTTATACAATGACTATTACCTAAAATTTTGTGAAGAAAATGAACTCCCCACAGTTAGTGAGGATAAGTACAGAAGAATATTTTGTGAAAAGTACAACATCGGCTTTAAACTTCCGAAATCAGACACATGCAGTAAATGTGACAGCTTACAAATTATCATTGATGATACCAATGCTAGTGACGACCAAAAACAAACTGCAAAAATACAAAAAGAAGTCCATTTACGTAGGGCTGACAGTGCCAGAGAAAAATTGCAAAATTACACTGCTGAAAGTAAAGAGACACCCGGTGATGTGCACGTCATCACGGTTGATTTGCAACAAACCCTCCCAACACCAAAACTGTCATGTGGACCTGCATTTTACTACAGGAAACTGTGGACCTATAACGTAGGTATCCATAACTGCAGTTCTGGACAGGGTTTTATGTTCATGTGGGACGAATCTGTTGGAAAAAGGGGTAGTGATGAAATAGGAAGCTGTATTATTAAGTATTTACGAGTAGCAAATGTCCACGCAAAGAAGTTGGTAATATTTACTGACAACTGCGGAGGACAAAATAAAAATTGGAACATAATGTCACTTTGGTCATACCTTGTAGCTAGTAAACGTTTTAAAACAATAGAACATTACTTCCTGATAACTGGGCATACTTATCTTCCATCAGACCGTGACTTTTCAAAAATAGAAAAGTACCATACCAAGCACTGCCAAAATGTGTACTGTCCTGGGCAATGGAGGGAGATAGTAGCAAAGTGTGGAACAAAACACAAGTTCATCGTAACATGCATGATGAGCGAGGATTTCCTCGATTTGTCTAGGCTGCAAGAGACCTACTTTAACACAAAAAGCAAGTTTTGTACAGATGGCGTTACTCATCCACGATTTTCCAAAGCTATTTGCTTTAAATTTGACAGCGAAGAACCTTTTCAAATGAACCTCAAACACTTGATGAACGAAGAGTTTTTAGTGTTGAACCTAAAGAAGCGTGGAAGAAGTTGTATTCCAGCACTCCATTTAAAAAGAAATGCGCCTAACAAAATCAATAAGAAAAAATTAGATGATGTCAAATCCTTGATGCAATACATTCCTCCCATCTACCATGGATATTACAATGGCCTACTGTCTTCCGCTGAGGTAGACGACCAAGGGGAAGATGTTGCGGTAATATAGGCCTATTTGGAAAGTACCTTTTTGATTAAGAGTATTTTTTGTCAATTAATTTTTACCAATATTTTATTTAAATATTTTAAAATGACTCATTATATTTTATACTAATTTTACTCATTTTATACTCATTTATTATACTCATGTTACCCACCAAATAACAGTAAAATATGGATAACAGTGTGTTTTAATAAAATGTATTTTATTTTGGGGGAAAAAAATGCCAAGCAACATTATTCAGTGCATATTTTTCTATATAACCATTTTTATCTTATAATAGCTTTTTTTACCTACATCTTCACTTTTAACGGTACATAGATACATGGCCTTTGTATTAAAAAACTTTGGTTTGTGGTCTGCACTAAAATATTATTTATGGATGTAGCCAAACTTTCAACTTGCTATATCTCAAAACAACAAAAATGATGTTTGGCACTTTTTTCTCCCGACCCCTTCAATTAGGCTATGATAAAATGAGCCACTTCAAAAATAATGTATTTTAATTGATTATAATATGATACCAAAATTAACTTTTTTACCTTTGCTCAAAATTATTAGTATTCAATGTTTCTTCTATGACCCTTCTTACTCCTCCCAACAGTTTTAGGTCAGCTGGCCTTCCATTTTCTCTGCCACTCACCGGGCTAATATTAATTAATTATGAAGTTTGCAACACAATTATAAAATGTACATTCAATAAAGAAATTATTGATTTATTAATAGATAAGAATCAGCTGTGTGACGAAAACAAATATAATCCTTTAATTGAATAACTACTCTACAGATGACCTAGTCTGAAGGTATTCGTGACCTCGAAGAGAAGTTGATAGAAGCAGGGCAGGGTGGGGATACTTTCCTGTAAACGCATTGTATTCCTAGTAATCATATGATTGAAACGAGAAAATATTAGTTGCCGTCGCTATAGAATTGGCAACTAACTATACATAGGCCGCTTAGAAAACGGCCTTTTGAACGCACTAGCGCGAGAGAAATAAATTGAGTGGTGCAAGTGAGAGAGAACTATTCTTCCCACACTGTGTAATTCTTTTCAAAAATTGTCATGGCAACCAGAATGGTGGGCCGCATACTGACGGCGCAATAGCAAACTCCTCCCATTATACTTTATTAGCAGCAGTCACCTTTGGTTGGGCTTTATTATCACAACGAATCAAGCCTAGAACTATTAAATTAAATCATTACTAAGTAATAAAATAACAGTTAGTTAATAATAGCAATAATACAATGAATGATAATTTAAGCAATAATTAAAATTAAACAGACTTGCACAATTCATTTTTTTCTCAAATAAACACTGTTGCGGAACTTGAACACTTGAAGGTGGAAGTCAGTCCTTCCCGCGAAACAAGGAGCTCAGCGGTGCAAAGATTCCCCTCTACCTCTGGAACCTCTACATGCCTAAATATAACGAGCAGGTCGCTTAATGTCAGGGCCAATTATCAGGGCCGCCCAGAGCCAGGCCGGGCCCCGGGGATGAGACCCGACCGGGCCCCCCCCCCCAAACCTAGTTGAACGAAAATTCCCAAAAATCTGCTAACTCATAAACTGGGATTTGCAATAGTAAACACTCATGTTATTGACACAGGAAGGAAGAACATTAAAACAGTTTTAACAATTAAACATAGCTTTTAATTATTTACAATAGAAATGTTAGTTACAACATAACTTTTCTTGCTTTCATATCCGCAAAGTTTTGGTTTACGTGGTCGAAATCAAGAGTTTTTGCAAGTTTTGACTCTATGCTTAACAGTCCCAAATCAGATAATCGTTGTTGACCCATAGTAGATCTTAAACAATTTTAAATTCGGCTCAAAACACTAAATGATCTCTCGGCCTGAGCAACGGATACTGGTAGGCAACAGAATATGCGAAGAGCAATGCACACATTGGGGACACAACTTTCTGTGATCGTCTTCTCGTCCATTTCGTTATACTTCCATAAAAATGAAAATTTCATTGCTGTGAACCTCGTTTTCAGGTTGGCCACCAAAACATCAATTATTGTGTAAAAAACTTCTGTTTTGAAGCGTTCTTCCGGGGATAAAATCAACATTACATCTTCTGTAGCTGTTTCATCGTGAAAAGTCTTCCTCTTTCTTGCACGGGAAGTGGGGAGTTCCAGTTCGATACTATAAGCTTCAGTACAACTCTCAGCAGCGCATACTCTACATAAGTTCAAACTGTGGCATCCACAGGGTGAGTACACAGCCAGGGAGTTTAATTTTAAAATATCAGCCTGAACACCCTTATACTTGCCACTCATACTACTGCCATTATCGAATCCTTGTCCTCTACAGTCATCTAAGGATATGTCATATTTTTTAAGAACTTCTTTGATTAGATTTGCGATTTCTTCTCCAGTTTTTTCATTGCAGTCGGAAAACTCCAAAAATCGTTCATGGAATTCATATTCTTTTACGTCTTCTTTGAAAATAACGTATCTAAATACAAAAGAGGTCTGTTCTACATGACTTGAGTCTGGTGTAGCGTCAACCATAATAGAATAGTATTTAGATCGCTTGAGTTCGCCCATAATAACTTTCCTTACATAATCAAGCACAACTAGCTATGAATTCGTTTTGAGTTCTCCAAGACAAATAATGCACTTGCATTCTCTTATACGATTCTTGAGATTGCTTAACCTGATCTAGATGCTTCGCTAAAATAGAGTCATAATGACCTAAAAGTTCTAGCACACCTAAAAAATTGCCGTTGTTTGCATGACCCACCTTTTGAGTTTCCCCTCTAAAAGAGAGACCTCGCTCACTTAAAAATAAAGTTACGTGAAGGAGTCTGTGTAAGATCTGTTTCCAGGTAGTGATTTCATTCTGCAATTGTTTTTCAATGCTACCAAATATAGTACCTCCTTTGTTAAGATTTAATTCCCGATCTTTCCATTTTAAGTAACATTCTTTATGGCTAAGGCTGTTTTGGTGCTCAGGAATCTTTTCTTTCTTCTCAGCGAGCTTCCGATCAGGTGGCGCGCCCGCTCCCGCTCTCACGCGCAATGTATTCCCGATATATTTTTATTAATTTTGTAACTTATGCAAAGAAATAATTTTTTGCATATTGCCTTTTCCAAATGCATAATATTCCTTACAATAATTTCATAATTAAAACCGCAAGTAAATTCAATCTGTTGTAAAATATTTTAATAAAGGATTTTTGGAATTTCCTAAAAAAAAAAAATCGTGGCCGGGCCCGGGCCCCCTTGGGCCACGGGCCCCGGGGATTTTGCCCCCCTGGCCCCCCCCTCTGGTCGGGCCTGCCAATTATGATAATTTTGAATTACTTATATTTGTAAATGATACCACAGAATAAGCATCTAATACATATCTTCATAATTTACTATAACTATTGATTTTATACACACGCATACATTTTTCATCCAATTTTAAATGCTGTGTCTCAAACTATAAGCTGTTTTTGTAGTCCATGTCGATCACTAGTGTAGTCCCATGTAAAAGTAAATCAGTTTAAAATCAGCTGTGGTTGCAGACCTCACACTGGCACACATATTCCTATAGATGAGATATCCATTGTAAGTGTATATAATCAAGACTGCAACTACATATTTCCTACTGTTTGTGAATCATTTGTTTGCCAATTATTATTATTATTATTATTTATATCTTTATAATTGATAATGCCATGACTGGCAAAAAATTCGCTGTTTGAAATAAAAATATTGAGAAGGTTATTACTTTTTAAGGCTAGAACGCAGTTTTATAAATATTATTGATTATTTGCTTAAAATAACATTTGAATTGTGCCAATTTAATACGTACCTCGTTAATTTAAATAATATTGATTAAATAAATAAATAAAATATGGTTTTGGCAGTTTTGAAAATATAATATGGAAAATATATTCCTTTTGTAACACCTGTGTGATCATACCACAGTATCATTGAATAATAACAAACATTGTATACATTTTTCATGGATGTGTAAAACACTTTTTAGTCTTTGGACACAACATTGAAATAGTACAGTTGTAGTACGTCATGTAATTGTGAGCCTTAATACCAGTATGTTCGGGTCCGAGAGCACGGTTAGGCTAGGCTAACTGTATGTTACATAAGATATAAATGAGATGGCTGGTGACAAGTGGATTCCATAACTTTATTAAACGTCCGCATATTTTTGTCCATGATTTTAACATAAAAACATGAAATTGTTAAATGTGTTAAAACATGTAATTACTTGTTAGTACTGTATATCATCTAGCTCAAAGGCTAACATTTTAAAATTAACCTTCTCACCATGGACGGGTTTTAAAAACACTAATGCAGATTTATGACGAATCAAATATGGAACACTGTACGTTTCAGATAAAAATTGCCTGGAAATTAAAAGTCTTAATTAAAAACATTCCTTGTCCTTTTTCTCCAGAGGAAATTAAGGATAAGCTCCTCTCTACACAAATATCCGATTCTTGCCGTAAATAGATTATTATTAGATTAATATACCAAATAGATTTAATTATAACATTATTAAAAAAGACTAAAAACAGTGGCAAAAAACAAGCTGAATGATTCAAGCAATAAGATTTGGTATTACTAAATATGTGACACTATTTTCACTAAAATATCTCTCTGCCTTTAAAGGAATCTAAAACAACAACAAACTTTTACAAAACATTTTCAGGTTTAATTTGAAAAATATCAAGAATAATATATTGATGTAGGACATATTGCTTCATTAGTATCAGCCAAATGCAAACAATACAAAAATAATATTTCCAACAAGTCTTATTTCATTTTCTACTTTATCTAAATCATTGACAAAACAAAAAATTAACAAATTTGTGCTGATATTTCTGTACACACTACCTTATGCCATGGACACCTTAAGACGTGTTATCAATAAGGTGCCTCTTTAATTTGTTTCTGAAGGTTTCGGAGGTATCTCCACTTTTAAACAGACCGGAAGAGAATTAAAAAAAACTTCATGCAGTATAACTTTTTTAAAAAAGATAGTGATACCATAGACCTTCTATTATACCTATAATAGAAGGTCTATGGTGATACTGTGTTTAGGGATCGATACACTTTGACGAAGTGTGTATTTAGAAAAAGTCTGTCTGTCGGTAAAAAGATACATGTTCTTTTTGATATTTATTGTTATTTATTTATTCATTCGTAAGACGCCGATCGTCAAGATATGGGCGAATATGGATTTCGAATGAGTGTGATGAGTGTAGATGAGCGAATGTATAATAATATCTTCCTTTATCAAATATTTGGCTCAAGCTCAATTAATAATATTAAAAGACAGGATAATTTGGTTTAAAATCTTAGATTTTTATCACATTCCGCATCTTATCTTGTAACTTAAATATTCAACAGCATCCTAGATACTTATATTACGCGTTTACAGATTGGCATAAATATGTTGAATCTATAGTACCGTTCTTGCTTCAGATTATACATTTTAACACTTTCTTTGAGTAGGTAAATTTATCAACTACCTTCCTACTGGTCTCAAAGTTACTACAATTAATTTAATTTGTTTAAGTTCATGCTCTTGTCATAACCATTCATGGCTAATAATTGAATATGAGGATGAACTCTTAGATTAGTTACTGCAAGATGAAAACTAGGAGGGGATTCGGATCTTTATAGTTTTGTACTTCGTGGTGTTCGTTTTAGTCAATTTCTTCTGGTCTGTAAAGAAAGTACTGTATTTGAATGTTGAAAGGTACGGTATAATTTAAGAACAAAAATTTTAAATATGTGATTGTGTGGTAGTATGCAAGACTTATTTCTTGCTTCGTGATAGCGGAGAGGGAATTGGGTCGTTTAATGCGGTAATGCAGATTAATTTGTGCTTATGGGGAAATTCAGTGGGATTGGTCATGTTTATTCTATGAATCTACATTACAATAGTTAACAGTAGGCTAGAACATAACAAAGAACAATGAGTTTTAATCTAACCTAAGCACTACATTTGTTAATCACGTCAATAAAATTATGTGAAGAAAACTAAATATAACAATCTAAATTTTTTACGAAACATGCTTATTAAATTAAAACAATATTAACGACAACAGTGATTTTTAAGTAAAATTAAAAACGGAAAATGTTGGGGGACACCTGACATTAAAATCGATTGGCTGAATATACAGACCGGGTCATGGTTTTAGGCATGTAGGAGAGGTGTGAATATCTCCCATCATACTTCTCCTACGTCTATTGTGTACAGTATGTTCAACATTTTATTTAAAACTATGGACTGGTCAGTATTATTCTTATTCTTATTTCTTATTCTTACATATGAGACGCCGACACAACGTTGTGCGTATTTTAAGGCGAATATGAATGGTTATATGAGTGTAGGATGAGTGTGGATGAGTGTAGTCTGGTTACTAACTGAGTTCAACTGTTCCTCAGAAAGGGCAATTTATTAATAGCCCAACAGCCAGGGCAACTAAGGGACCTACAGCTTTACGTGGAGTCCGAACCACGTAGTGCTGGTCTGATTTTCAGCTAATTGACAAGCCTGATACTCAGTCATCTCCCCCATAGAACATCCGCACAATGATTACCACCCAACATGGACACCCCAGACTTCTCTAGTAGTGTCCACGCCGATAGCAACCACCAAGCGGACGCCATGTCGGTATTAAGAGGACCGAGCATACAACCTATCGCCTACAATCTCCCAAACACTTTGTCCCCATGTAGCTGAGTTACAGCACTGTGCCACCAGTGCCGACTAATTAAGTTATATTCATTCTTATTGTAAAATAAATAGAATGTGACTGACATATCGTTTCATAGTTTGTAATGTAATGAATTAGGAATAAAAATAAATATATTCCACTCTCATACAATACAGAGTTAAATTTTACAAACGTTTATTTTTTTTATATACAAAAATTTCTACAATCCTCTTCCTCTATGCAATAGCTTTTCCGCATCCTTTAATTTGGACATATGTGTGTGTTACTTTCAATTTTCAATATTTTCATTCTTTTGGTGTATGTTCCTGAATCTGAGGTCATTTTCTTTTCCTTTTAACTTGTTCAACTAATATAAAAAAGGGATTGGTCGAGTAGCGTATTTTTATAGTCAAGTTATACCGTAATAATTGTAAAATTATTTTGGTAGTATCCCAGTGTTCTATACAAAACCTATATTACACTTTAGGATAGGTAAGTTTTCTTATCATACTTCTACAATATTCATTGATTAATTAATGAATATGTTTTTATACTTATCTCAAACAAATAATTTAAGGAAGCAGTCAAGATTTATATAACCTATTTTCACATAAAAATTAGATGCTTGAGTTGGAAGGGGCTAATAAGAGTTAAAGTAGTATATTCAAAACATAACAAAATAAGTCTATTTTTAGTATTTATGCACTTTCTTGACGCTTCGTCAATCTTGACTTTCGTTTATCTTGACCTGTAAGTTGGTAGAAATAGGTCTCTATTTTATAAGAAAACACTTATTCCGCAGAAATAACGTGATATATGAAAAAAACTAAAATTCTACATTTTTAGAAATGTTATTTTTCTATTGATCTTCGTTATTTTTCGTGATTTTGGTAATAATTCACTTTCTTGCCACCCCTGAAAATATGATTTCTTATTGAAAAAGTAGTGAAATATAAGTTTATATCTCTTGAGGAGCTTGATTTAATCCGCCGAAAACTTGTTTTTTACCGAAAAATCGAAAAAAATAGTTTTCTATCAGTGAAAATAAACTATCTTTTATAAAAATCGTTATTTTTCGACAGCTTTTTTTCATTTATCATTTTTTTGTGCTAAACACAAATATATAACTGGTTTTGTAGTAAAATAATTTTTTTCAGCCCGAAAAATGCATTTTTAATGACCTATCCTAATTTATCCTAGTTGTCTGTTTTCTCAAGAAACATTTGTAATTTGCGTTAAAATTGAGTGTTTGGCCTCCATGACGGCTTGCCGGCCGTCACTCCAGCGGGAATATAGGTGATTTCGGTTTTTGTGATTAATAGTTGTATATAATGATCACGTAATGGCTGCTAATCACGATTCACCGCGAAAGTAGTTTTTCTGTTATATCTCGAGAAATAGTTGTAATAGACCAAAATAGTTTTCAAATTTGTATTCAGCGCAAAGAAACATATCAAAATAAAAAAGTTGGTTAAAATACCATTTAATTTAACGGAAATGACAAAAATACTAAAAGTTGTGACATTGGTTTTTTTCGAATTTTTTGGTAAAATATGTGATTTCCGCAAATAAAAAGCATATCTTGTGAAAATACAACCAATTCTAGACACATTTCAAGAAAAATTTTCCAAATTTGTTTGGTGGCAAGAAACTGCATAAATACCGTGGTGTTCTATTTGATAGTTTTTTGTGCTGAACACGAATTTGAAAACTACTTTGGTCTATGACAGTTATTTCTCGATATCATGGAAAAAACTACGTTCGTGGAAAATCACCTTTAGTGCCCATATGTACAAAGTTAAAAAAGGCTAAGTAATATAAGTGGGTGTTTATACTTATAAATAGGTAGCAAAGCAAGTACTATGAAGTAAACACTGTAAATAAATGTATGATTTTTTTATGTGATTTTATGTTTTCTTACTAATGTTTGCAGTCAACTATATGAGACGCTTCCTTATAGTTAAATTCTTTGTTTATTTTTCTTCTCTCACTACTGTAATATTTGCAATAGACCAAGATACCTATGGATCGGCCAATTGATGGGGTTTTGATTGCTACTACAATCGTATCGTGAACTTCAAAATTCACTACTTTAAAAAAATTATTTAAAAGTTAAAATAATTACACTTACTGCTATTTTGATAGCATAGAAAGTGAGCTCTATTACCCCAATTGCCAAATTGAGAGTTAATATAGTGGCTTGAAGTACCTTCAAGGTCAAGGGCCTGGACTACACATAGTTCAGGGCGTACAGTTCATTCAGCTCCATGAGCCACTATAATGGCTCAGAAAACTTAAATGTTATCGTTCTTTAGTTTTGAACATTATAAACAAAAATTATATCTAGTTATACTCAGAAACACTTTTTCAAGTCATATGCATTTAATATTTTATTTAATTAGCAGAACAGAATTTTTCTGCTGAAAACAATTCTGATAATATCCATTTTTCTCTATTTCAGTTATTTTACAACTAAACATGGGAAAAAGAAGGAAATAATTTCATGATAGTATTGCATATATGGGCGAGAGCATGTAATACTATCTGAAAGTTTATTTCCTGAAATACCACCGGAAATGAGTAATCAACAAAGAAATTTGCTCTTGTAACCACTGTAAGCATTACTTCAAGAGAGTGCCTACTCATGCCCTAACTACAGCTCTGTCAATGTTTTTTGCCTTACATAGGCGGCTGTTTGCAGTTCAACTGCTCTTCTGCTTTCTTTGTCTTCAGCTCTTCCTTAACGTATATGCACACACTGGTCAAGTTATGCAGGTCAGAGATCATGTGTTGCTTGGGCTATGGTGTCCAGCCGTGAGTTGGCCAATGTCTAATTTGAGGCTCTGACTTTGGTCCGCCCACCTCATACATTAAAAAAATGAGTGGAGTGAATTTTCTGTACGTGTATGGATGGGTGGGTGGGTCAATAACACTGTACGTGTATGGCTGGGTGGGTGGCCCAATAACACTGTATGTGTATGGATGGGTGGGTGGGTCAATAACACTGTACGTGTAGGTGGACAGGTGGGTGGGTATTATCCTTTCCCATTTCACCACAAAGAAATGTTATTTTGTCTTCCACTCCATCGTCGGCAAGCAGAAAATAAAAAAAATTGCACTGTTACATATCTTCAGCGTTTCTTCATTATAACTAACTACTTAGTTCCCCGTTTGTTGTATCTTTGTTGACATGTAGTGACCTAGAATTGAGTCTATGAATTTCTGCAACAAGGCCAAACACTGATAAAATGTTTGTTTATAATGAAAGTTATTTTAAAATAATAACTTTTGGAGATTTTTTGACCGGTTATTTAAAATGAGTGGGATGAATTCGACGTCTCCGTAAGGGCAATCTGGACTATTGACCTTCCCTATTTTAAAAATGTATGCTCGGAAGTAGCCATGGCTAGTGAGGAAGTGAGTGATGTGAAAAACAACCTTACCATGCCTCCGAACCACCCACTGTCATAGGTCTCCGATCTCTGCAGAAGTCATCATTGCCGTTTCCTTTCTTGCTTGGTGCGCACTTGGGCATCGGTACATCTAATTTCCCTATCGTACACTTGTTTTCTCTCAGTTGCTAGCAGGTTGATAGAAATCCCCCACAACTAAGGGGAGGGTAGATTTGGATAAGGTCTTGTGAGCGGATATGATCCTGAGAGATTCCCTCCTCCGAACTTAAGCAACTTTCTTCCCGTAACGCTCTTACAGGACGCTGTCTTAATGCGCCCACCCATATCTCACTGGCATGCAAAATATTTTATTGTATGACAGATAGGAGTATTTTATGCTTACTCACGACAGGGTCACCTATGTTCACCATCTGTCAGCCCATAAAACCAGTGACTCTCTGTCTTCTTCCAGAATGTGAGCTGTGTGTTAAGCTGCAAGCCCAGGTACTTAACGGTGGGCTTTGTGCCAACTACCTCCAGGTTGACTCCGAAAGAACAATGGTCTTGTTCTTTCGTCTGGTGAGAAGGATGATTTTGGCTTCTCTTTTACCAAACTCAAGCCACAGTCGTTCATCTAGGAGAGCATATGATACATTTACCTAGTTCAGACACCTCTGGATAGCTTCAAAGTCCCTCGTGCTTATAATCACATCAATAGCATTTGCATAGCCGATGAGAAAACAGTATTCTGGCATTTCTATGCCAAGGATTCCATGGTAAGAGATATTTGACGGGTCTGGTGTCAGGATTGAGCTTTGTGAAGCGACGGATGTTACCTGCTTCCTTCTTGCATCATCTGCTGTTTTTTGTGTCAGTAGCTTATTCTTGAGATAGCTTAGCACTTTTCAGGAAATAGACTGGCATGTATGTGGTGTCTGTTCTACAAGGTGACAATCAAATGTAGTAAGACTGGCAATTCCAATTTCAAGTAATTTTCTTTAAAATATACTACCAATACTTGAAAAATATCTTGCTTTATATACCTGGTTATGTATGAATGTTAAAAACCTTTCAATATGGGTGTAACTAAGTATCTAAAAATGAAATTTTGCTCGACTTGGGCTTCATCTGGAGTTGAGTCTTGATATATGGTGTAGACTCCTTGATACAAGAAATAATATCACTAAAAATTCAATAACTTCAATCGTAAAACATTATGTAATTGTACTTATTTTGCCTCAGTATGTTAAATATTGATAAATGTATTTCCAGCTGTGTAAGTATGATTTCTTGCAAAATAATTTATGTACGAGAAAGACTATTTCCAAATTTATGTATGTAGTGTAAGATACTTTTATTTATTATTCCTCTAACTGCCGTTTTTCTGTTACTGAACTTTCATACTTTTCTTATTCATAAAATTCAAAACACATACTGTATAATTTGTTACTTATCTTATACATGGTTTTCATAAAGTGAATGGCTCCCGCCAAAAACGTTGTAAACACCAACTTTAAAATTCTTTAGGAAATGATATTTTGTATACAGCTTAACATATGGAGCAAAGGAAAATTGGAAAAAATATTAATATCTTCACAATACTACTCTTTGTCATTGGATGAAATTTAAGGGCAGTTTTAGAGTTAACAGCTGAGTTATTGTTAAAAAAGTAAGTAACTCAAAGCAAAAACGTTTGAAGCGACAGTCGCTTAAAACTTTCTTGCGCTCCTGTAAATGTTTTAAGGTGGATGCAACGTTTTTGCATTAAAAGACGTAAATGATTTAATTACGAAATTTGTTTTATTACAAGCTTTAAACATGTTTTAAACAGTAAAATGAAACAAGTTATAAGATACAAATTAGCCTTCAGTAGTAATTGCTTCGTAGAAAGGCCGGAACTCCTCTGGAATGTAAGGCATCATCGACATGAGATAATTTTCCTTTGCAGGTTGGATAAGAAGAGACCCCTCATACAGCCTGGGGAATTGAGCAACGTTTACTGGTGGAAGGTTAAGTTTACTTCTCCCTCTCATCTTCTTTGCAATGCAGTGGCTTGTCCATTGTTGCAAGATATTGTGTGAAGTCCTAGCTTGCAAGGTAGTTGGGTCATCGTGCATAATCTTGAGCCACACGTATTGAGTGATTCGAAAATCTCCTTTGTTCAAGGACCGCTCAACAATAGATAGGTCTTTGATGTCTTCAGTGGCCATTAACATGACTTCAAACTTAGTAGCAGCGTTTGCAATAACCTCTACCCACTGATGGGGTACGTACACCATTGCAGCCTTTTTCTTCCGCTCAATTAAGGCAAACTCCCTATCGCAAGGCAAAAAGCTATGCCCAGTGGTCATAAATTTTTGTTCAACAGTTGTGAAATAGTTGTTCACAACTAAGTGTTGCATGAGAGCCACCATTTTCCAATTGTTGTTCTGCCCCACACAACGATCAGACCACATTATCAAATTGCGTTTTTTGTTTTCAACCAGTGGTTGGAAATTAAGAGTTAAAAATAAAAGGGTAGCAGATGCAACTTCAGCTGAACCTCGCTTTCCTTTTGTTTCGTCCCAGATCATCAATGCATTGATCTAGTGGCCTTCAATCAATCAGATCATTGATGTAGTGGCCTTTTTGTTGCCCAGATCATCAATGCAAAAATTATAACATGATAACTGTCTTTGATAAAATATGTTACCATGAGTTAAAGTGGGGCAATAAAGAACTTGCTGAAGGTCAACGCAAATGACAATGGTGTCATGTTTGTTTTGTTCTGCTAATTTGGAGTCTTGGTCCAATGATTTATAGCCACTGTCAGCTTTGGCGTGATGAATTTTGGTCTCAATTTCTAGTTGTTTCAGAACACTAGGATCGTTTGTCGATCTTATCTTGATGTACAAGCTGTCACAAACCTCACACGTATCTGACCGTGGAAGCCCGAATCTAAGATTGAATTGTGTATTAAAAATATCCCTGTAAAAGTGCAAACCACATTTGATATCAGGGTATTTCTCTTTGAAAAGATTCCACATCTTTTCAACACTTAGATCAGCATGTAGACACCTTTTTTTACTTTCGTGTCTAGAGTAATGGTTCTCTTGTAACGGAAAAGCATTAATGTGCTCGATTACAAGGTCTTTTGTAGTGTCTGGGACCCTGTTAGGCCTGTTAGCATGAACGCCACGACCATCAAACAAAGGTTTGTTAAACTTTAGCTTTTCTACCAGCATTTGAACTATACGTGGAGTTATTTGGTAAACATGACAAAGAAATTTTTGGCATACCCTGACTGGAGAACCGTTATCTTTTAAGTAGTATTTTATAGTACAATAGCGCTTAGAAATATCTGGACCTACTCTATGTCGAATTATCTCACCAATCTGCACACAGGATTCTGCTAGGTATGTAGTTTGGCCATTGTAGTCTTTCTCATAAAAGTTTTTGAACATATCTTGTATGTCTTCCAGTTTGAATTATCCACAGTTAAACTGACACTTGCAGACTCTTTCCTGCAAACAATGACACAGGCGTTAAATTCTTTGACTTTATTAAATTTCATAATAATGAAAGTAAAAAAAAATTATGCACAGAACTAATAGTAGGCTAACATTTTATTTTCGCTATTTTTAGTTTTAAGCTTTTTATTTAAAGTTTTTTCAAGTGTTTTAATAAAATATTTATTAGTATTTAAATGAATTTTTATCAGCATTATTTAAATAGATTTTTAACCTTACAAACTTAAGCGAACATAATAGTAAAAATTATAAGACCGCAGTATAGGTATAGCCCTACTACAGTGTCACATGTAACGTTTTTGCACTCACCTCGTTTGGAGGAAGCTTTCCTGGCTTAGGTCGATTTTTGTGTCCCATATATGGTTGTCCAGAGTTCCTACGTCCTTTATGAACATTCCTCTTCCATTGGTCGATATTAATCTTCCGCCTCTTGCTCCTATTCAGTCTATCTTTGTCAGAAGGTGTAAGCGTGGTACTACCTGGAGAAGCCATTCTTTGGCACTAACAACGTTTTTGCAGCGAGAGGGCTGGAAATGGCGGGAATCTGCCGGGCCCAGTGCTGCCAACTGAATTTTCTTAACTCTGAAATAACCAGCACTAGATCTGTAATGTCGTTTCAAACGTTTCTGCTTGGAAAAGGCCGATTTAGATTTTTTGGCGTTAACAACGTTTTAGGCGGGAGCCATTCAAGTGTTCCATACATTTATGATGTAATTTTACTAATGAAAATTTTATGTACTAAAACATGTATTTTACCATCAATATGTATCACACGAAGGTACTAGGCTCACATGAAGAACAATTACATTGTTATGAGTTGTAGTGATTTAATTATAGTAACCTTGGATGTCAAAATAAGGATTTGCTTTTTAGAATAAAATAATAAAAAAAGTCTTATTCTAAAACGGATTGTTAAAAATTAACCAAAATAGTTTGGAAGACTGTAAAAAACAATAGGAATGCTCTTAGAAAATGTGATTTTAATTTGAATGGTAACTGTTTTAAAAATGGATGAAAATCAACTGCTATAATTATACTCAATAGTAAGCAACCCGTCTGACATATTTAACACACATATGGGAGTTTCAGATGTAAAGGGAAATCTTTTCATGTCTTAGCTGCTGTACATCACAGGCATGACTAACTTCAAGTGTTCAACTTCCGCAATAGTGATTAGTTGAAAAATAAATAAAACTGTGATGAGCTGTACATGTTTGTTTAATTGCTATTTATTATTCATATTATTATTATTTACTGTGTTGTTGTTATTATTATTATTTGAATAGTATATAATGAATATAATAATTTATTCATTCTAAGATTGAATGTAAGTGCTAATCAAACCAATTGAATGTAAGTCACTTGCAAACCATAGTTGGTGGAGCTTGCTATTGCGCCACCAGCATGTAAATTTCTGTCATCCTGGTCAGAAGGGGAGGAGCAGTTCTTTATTTCACTTCTACCACTCAGTTCATATCACTAGCATCAATACATTGAGTAGGTTGCTTTCTAAGTGACTTATACATATAAAAAAATGTTTGAATACATCATTACTTAATAGGAAATGCAGTACTTGATGTTATTTTATGAATAACAGATAATTTTATACTGATTATTGACCTTGGTTCCTGGTAATATTAAAGCCCAAAAATGTTAATTTGGTTTTTGATAGTTTTCAATTTAAAAAAATCAAAATAATGTACTAAATATAGGTTTTTAAATAGTGTGCCATTTTTCATCTTAAGAGGCAGTTTCTAATAAAATAACTAGTATTCAAAAATTTAAGTCTATGTTTCTGAAAATATTGGAAAAACTTTAATCGTTTAGAGGTTACAGGCTGAAGAGGGACATACCCAGGAGGGTGTCCAGACACCCCCCGAAATTTTCAAACTTTTTTGAGCGAGCGAAGGGAGCATCTGTGAGTTACATATGCGTGCTGTGATGTTATTGGCCTGATACACACGTTCTCAGACATACCACGGAACTACTAATTTAATGCAGCGTGATCACGTCTATTCTTTTATTAAGTATTCAATGATAATGGAACTGACGCCATTTCAATATGTATTTAATGAAGAATATAATCATACAACATTTTAGTAATCATTTAGTTATATTGCACAGTGAACTCTTAAGAGGAAAAAAATCGTAAAATTAATTATGTAAAAAGTTACGATACGAAAATTGTTGACAGTAAAGCAAGGCAAAGTTGACATTTCTTTGTTATTTACAAATTTAGTAAATTTGATTTAAACATAAATATACAATTCAATTTATCTGGGCCTGTTTTGTTGTAAGTTTAGTTCAGAAAGGATTTTATACTTATTTTCAATTAGAACATCTTTACCATAAGTGCTAAACTTTTGGCAAGTAGTAACTAGGTTATTGTTTAACTTAAAGCAGATGAGTATGATTCCAATTAAATTTAGTTGAATGAAACTTAATTGTTATTAGTAATTTCTAAAAGTGACATTTTTAAATTTATAAACCGTTTAAAAATGTTTCAGCACCACAGTTTCCTTCTTTCCGAAGTATAAGAATAAGAAAAGTAATCCAAACTCTAGCCAGTTGAATGCCAGTCCAAACTCTAGACGCAAGAAAAAAACATAAACGTCCGTTCGGATTGAGTACTAGAGAAAGAACAAAGGGATAGGCGGATAGGTATGAGTTTATATGGGGAGAGAGGGATCAATCAGTAATTCAGACCAATTGTTATTCTTTCGTCAGGAAAAAAGGCAAATTATTAAATTAGAACTTGTAGTAAAATTGAATAAAATTAAATCTTTTATATAAAATATTTTTCATTAGTTCACAATTCTTGTACAAGAAGATATGATCGTGACTCAGGGCCTCCTGTCAACTCCTGCTTTCCGTTATAGGCTTACTCGTTGTTTTTTAATAGAATGATTTTGGGACAAATGACCACAGAGAAACGACTTATTGTAGACAATCTGCATTATACTGACCTAAATATATTTGATAAAACAGACGAAGTCATGCAGCCTAATAAAATAATTCCTTTGGTTTACTTACTACAAGTTCTAATTTAATACAAACCAATCAATTTTTATGTTTTGTTTGAGACAAACTTAATACATTATTTTGGTTTTATTGTATAATATGTCAAAAAAATTGTAAAGGAGCAATCTATTTAATCAAATAATGCATAAATTAAAAGATTTAATTAAACTAAATATCTACAACATTCACGCTTAAAATTTTTTTCTGAAAATCAACAGTTAAAAATGTTATCTTATTATGAATTTTTCATGTCCTTAAATTTACAAGGGTCTTTTCTCATTGAGTTTATTGTACACTACAATAAAACGATTACTCAGTTTACATATTATATGCTTGTCATGAAACACAGATTGAAATGGTATAGATTTCATTGTAATTTAATGGTTTAATAAAACTTTAGGGACGTAAAGACGATCATACAATATTAAATTAATAGTTGTGGTATTCCTGAAAATGATGAATAAGACCAGTGATGTCACACACTGGTGCCCTCTTCCTCTTCTGCAGTCACAAGACACAACGCCATTATAAAAAAAGGCTCAGCTCTTGTTTTCAGTAGCCCTGGACTCGCTTCCTCCCCTGCTAATCCTGCTCAGACTCCCTGATTGGACACCCCCGAAACTGAGTTCTGGATACGTCCCTGGGCTGAAATATTGGCTTTTGATTTATTAGTCTTGTAATTTTGTAAAGTTTTTTTTATAATGTTACACATAATAAATTGGTGTCAATGTGGAATATTAATATTACACCTCACATTTACATGTTATTGGTACAAGTTTTACCAAAGTATCATTCATACTAGTTTCAATCCTTTATGAATCTCTCAGGTTTGAGGATAGTAAATGTGGTTTACTGATATCAATCTTCTTATTATTTGTACTTTTTTTGTTCTTATATATACGTTATATAGTAATATAATTAATAAATATTGATATATAATAATATACCATTAATATAATTACATAATAATACAATATATACACTATAAAATATAATTTACATTTAGTGCTGACATTCTTAACACGTTCACTGCGGTGTAGCCTTGTACCTAAGCTGAAATTTGTTGTGCAATGTTTTATTTATTTTAATGGAAAAAGGAAGTTTTTAGAGGGCAAAAACAATTTCAGTGCTTTTTAGATGATAATATAACGTCATAACTTACGCCTTTTAAATCACTAAAACTATCACTAACACTATTCACTAACAAAAATTAATCAATAATGTACAGGCTTCAGTAATCGAACTGAGAAACTATCACAGCCTGCGAATCATACATACACAACAACCATGCTGTGAGAACTACAGCTAACTGAATCAATACCTGCAGTGGAAATCCCGACATGAAACGAATAGGGGCATAGAGGCATGAAGGGTGCCCGCTGCGACAGAGAGACAGCTGGCTGGGCACGGATAGGTGCCCGCCCGGATAATGTGTTTACTAATTAATGTACCTCTAATAAAATATCTTGGTTTTAGAGTATTGCCACTTTATCTGCAATGGATGAAGAAGATATGTTTCTTGAAATTGAGACTCAAGATCAATCAGAATTAAACTCAGATGACATGTATATATCTCTTGTGCAAGCAATTGCTGTTAAAAAATGTCAAACTGTTCAAAAGAAAGAAAAACTTAAGTGTAAGTATCAGGAAGTTATTATGGTTAAGAAATTTAGTGTAATTTGTTAAAATAGTTAATTCAGTCATGAAAATGAATTAAGTTGAAGTAAGAAAATGGAAAGATCCTTAAAATATAATACTTTAATACCGCTTCGTAATTTTTAGTATATTTCTCAATAAGAACTAAGCTATCTTTAAATTTTTTAAATAAAACAGTTAATCGACAAAGATTGAAAATGGCCACTATCATTATGACATCAGTGTAATTCTAATTTATTTTACAACTAGCCAAACCCAGTGAAATCTGGCACCACAAGTGGTACAAATAGTTGATAAATCCTGGCCAAGTTGAAACATATTATATTGACACCTCTATATCAGTAATGATATAAATAGCATAATTGCGTAAGGTATTTTACACTTTTTCGTTATTTTAGATTATCTTGTAATAAGTAAAACCTAAGATTTCCGGCCCTGTGATGTTCTGAACCTCTGATAACCTTATTTAATTAAGAAGAGTACAAACATTTTTAATCCTAAAAGTATGGTAATAAAATTTTGATCCAGTTAAAGTTTTTCACATATACAGTATTCTACTCTATTATATAACAGTCTTTTAATTGATGTACATTACATGGACAAGCTAGGTTGTACTTGTCCATGTACAACCTACTAAACAGTGATTACTAAACACAAATACTTGTTTATTAATAAAGGAATGTTGTATTTTATTTCTCTGCAAGTAATTTCATTTAACGTTATAGTACAATATTAAACAAATATTTACTTGCTACTGAAGTTTTGTTTGCGTTGCATTATGGCCATAACACTCCCTATCAATTGAATCATAGGACTTTGCAATATTTTGCTTCAGAACAGTACTCCTAAAGACAGTTAAAAATGTAAACTATTAAATACTACATTACACTTCACAATACCAAATCAATTTAGATACAGCGACTAAAGAAAACAAGATTATTAGCAAGAACTGTCATCAAAGTTAACAGTAAACTTCATTGTGTTTACGTGACAGATGCTAGCACAGATAGGGTTACTAAAAGCGGTAACTACTACAGTAGTCACAAGTGAGCTGCTATATTGAAGTTATGATCAAGATTAAAGGAGGGAGTGGTGACGTTTCAGTATCACGTTGCTGACAATTGAATAATTATCTCACTGCTATTCAAATATTGTAGGTATATGATAATGTAGTTAATATTCAAAGATAGCAGAACTACTTTTGTGGTTGTTTTCCAAATTTTAATATTTTATTAGTAATTTTTGATAACTAATGATTTGAAAACTCTGAATTACTGTAGCTATATTTTATGTTTTCAGTGGCACTTCAGTCATCAAAGAAACTTAATGCAGAACTTGAAGTGTCTAAAAAGGAATCTGAGAGTCTAAAGAAAGAAAGAGAAGAGATTTCTAATCAGTTAAACATGAAAGCATTGAATCTGAAAGGGTAGGTAGTATAGATTAAAGGGTAGTGTAATGTTACAATACAAGATAAGAATCATTTATCACCAGAGTCCATTGCCATTGCCCCATACAAATTAAGATGACAGTTGTTTTTGAATAGTTTCAGTCCTTACAAATACTCTTTTGTCAACATGAAATTTAATCAATGAATTTGCCACTGTTAACCATTCTTGTATTGCTAAAACATTTTAGTCTCTTATAAAATGGATGAATTTGATCTAATAATTGATCTAATTGACATTGACATCTGCAGCTATCCTTAAGCTGTACATGTACCCTGGATGGTGCCAAAGGAACTACAATTTTGGTAGCTGAACTGTCACTTGTGTGATATTCCAGCTATGTTAGCTACCAACAAAAAAAATCTGTGCTTCTCATATATAGGTTCTGTTTTGAATATTTGCTATTTAAATGTCGAGGATCTGAGTAAAGCTAAGTGTGAGTGTATAGTTAAACTTCTCTGAAAACAGTGTTAATGTCCTTCCACTCCATGAAACACATGTTGAAGAACTAGAATGTAGTGCAAGAGGCAATATCTCTGGGTATAGACAGAAGGAGGCTATCGGTCATAGAGCTTATTGTGTAGGAAAAAAGTATACGTATGTGGATGTACGTGAAGCTTGGTATTGATGAGACTAAAGATGTGATGACAGTATTGTCATGCTAGCAGTAAAAGTGTCATACACCACCAGAGTGAATGTATACAGACCACCTTATGGTCAGACACAGTTAGTGATGTAAAACTAACTGCATTTATAAGTCCCCCCCGGGCATTTATAAGTCAGGGCTAATGCCAGGGAACATGTCCGGGCAAATGCCCAAAATCCATAAATGCCCAGGCATTTTTTATTTACTTTAAATGTAAATAGGCATCAACAATAGAGAAAAGTGTTATGACCACAATCATTGATACATTTTTAAATTTCAATATGTATAAAAGCCATTTACAGTAAAACCTCGCTAATCTGTCACTATTGGGACCGGGAGCATGGTCGGAATGCAAAAAAGGTCGGATTAAAAGAGGAACATTGTATTGACATAAAAACGTAAAATTACACTGTAATAGTACTGAAAAACATATTAAAACATGATAATAAACTGAAAAACAAACTACTAATTGAAATAATATATTGTAGTGTAAAAATATGGCTATTGCCAGTACTTAACCTAATTACGTAATACAGTGCAACATTCTACTACAGTACATTAATAAAAAGGACAATTTTACATACCTCATTTATATACAGTACTGTATGTTGTATTGAATATGTCCTGTACACTGAAACACACTAATACTAATTACATTCCAAACGTGAAATTATATCATTACACTCATGTGGCACACTAAACACTATTTAAACAAAGGTGATTTAAAAAAGTCTGTAATGTTTTTTTTGTTTTGCAGACGATAATCATGATTTTGCGGCTAAATTCCGCCATTTCCGTACCCACAAAATGTCCATTGGAGTAGATGAGTTTTGCTCAATGTATTGAATCGCTGTATCAAATGCATTTTTTTGCATCGGAATGTGACATTTTTGTTAAGGGGCTATTGTCCTTGTCTTCTTTTTCATCTTGAACATTGTCATCTGCTCGAGTAACAGTTTTAATTATTTGTTTGTCACTCAGTTGTTCCTCCGTCATGGAATCGATATCAGCGTTATTAATCCAATCAATTACATCATCAGGCGCAACTTCAGAATGAATAACTTGTAAATCCCTCAAAATTGCTGGTGTGTCTACATCTTGTTCTTCATCGTTTGTTATTTCTTCTTGGTTTTTGTCAATTGTTTCTTGAATTGTAGATTCATTTTCATTCCTGTCATTTATATTTGGCCACAGCTTGCGCCAAGATTTGTCAAGTGTTGATGCTCGCATCTTTTCCCAAGCTTCGGCAACTGTGTAGAAGCTTTTATATTGATTGCTTTCATTGCCTCAAACAAGCTCATGCCTTCTTCTGTTCTTTCTAAAATAGATCCAATGTATTTTCAACAATATCTTCTCTTCAACCACTCGACCACCCCCTGATCCATTGGTTGAATTAGACTGGTTACGTTAGCTGGGAGAAATATTGATTTTATTTTTTTTAAGCTCTTCCTCAGAGGGGTGGAACGTGGCATTGTCAAGGACCAATATGGCTCGTTTAGGAAGGTTTTTGTCTTCAAGGTGTTTTGTAACAGCAGGGACAAACTGGTCAAAAACTATTCTTTAAAAAAGGCACCATCCATGCAGATTTCTGGTTGCGATAGTAAACGGGCAGTGATGCCAAGTTAATGTTTTGAACGCTTGTGTTTTTTTAGATTTTCCAATAACAAAGAGTGGCATTTTATGACTGCCATTTGCATTACTGCAGAGAGCGATCGTTATTCTATCTTTGGCTGATTTTTTCCCAGTTATGCACTCATTTTGTGCGGCTAAAGTTCGTATAGGAAGCATTTTGAAGTTCAAACCAGACTCATCAATATTGTAGACTTGATCACGTGTCAACTGATGTTCATTAATTATTTCTACAAATTTAGGGATGAATTCAATCGCGGCCGTTTCATTGGCAGATAACTTCTCACCGGAAATAGTTATATGCCTGATCCTGTGTTGTTTTTTGAACCGTTGTAGCCAGCCTTCACTTGCTATAAATTGTTCATTGTCATGTTCCCCTCCCAGTTTATTATACAAAATCAACGCTTTTTCTTTTATGATTGGTCCAGATAATGGAGTTCCTTTCCTTCGCTCTTGCTCAAACCATATCCATAAAGCATTGTCTAGAATTCACATGCAGGTTTCTTCAAAGTTTTTCTAATTTTCAGCCCCTTCTCACTATCAATCGTTATTGTATGACTTTCAAGACTTATTCTGTTCTTTCTCCAGTCCTTGACTGTTGTTACCCCAACTCCTACTTCTCTTGCAATCTTTTGTACAGACTCACCTTTGTCTAGTCTCTCAAGTACTGCGAGTTTCTCTGCCAAAGACAGAGTAATATGTTTCCTTTTATTTGAAGACATATTACAGAGCTGCTAACACAATTGATAGTTATGGTTAAAAGTGAATAAACACAATCCAACAAACTATTATTTTGTGCACAGTAAAAGTTTATGCTGAATTACGCGCACTTTCTATCACATAAATGTACTGTATTACGACACTGACATATGACATATGACACTGAACATCAGCATAATGCATACTGCCTTACGTCGGTGGCGGATATGAGTCAGCGACAGGCATCGACATGAACGAAACAGCGATCGGACGCATAGTGGTCGGATTAAGCAAGGAGTCGGACCATGTGAGGTCGGACTAGCGAGGTTCTACTGTACCACTCATCACTATTTCTCCAAAACTATATGTCCAATTGACTTGACATTTTGTACAAAGGTTTATCTTGGCCCCTAGATTTTCCTTTCTGATCTCAGGACTCCAAAATTCCCATGGTATTCTTATAGAGCTATATTAATTGATTGATGTATATGATTAACAGCTGTTAAGTAAAATCAAATGGAATAAAATTATGGTGGGCCAAACTTTTAGAATTAAAAATAATTGAGTACAGTAATAAAGTAGACATAACATCAGCAGTTATAAATTGGATATTAGATTAAATAATTGTTTTGCATATTATGACCGGTGAAACGCCGGTTACAGCTATTATATATATTTAAAGGATTACATTATATTTATATTATCAAAGGAAAATATTTAGTGTCTTTAGTTAATTTACAGAAAAATTGAAAATGCTGGTTTACTATTTGACACAAAGAATGGTTTATATGAGACATAGTCAAAAAGTTCCCAGAATTGGTTGAAATATGTTTATTGGACAAAGATAAAATCTTACAAACCTATATTCCTTCAAAATACTCTCCTCCTACAACGATACACTTGTCCTTACGATCATACAGACGGTCAAAACACTTTTGACATTTAATTTTTTTAATGTATTGCAATACTTTTATCACATTTTTACTGACAGCTTTAGCACCTGCAAATCGATTTCCTTTTATTGATGTCTTTACAGTGTGAACACTAAGAAATTGGCCGGCATGAGGTCAAGTGAATAAGGAGGATGTTCTAACGTGGTAACGCGGTACTTGACTAGGTAGTTACATACTAACAAGAATCGATGTGCAGGGGTATCATCATGCAACAAAATCCAATTGTTTTCAGCTCTATTTTTTTGCTGTTATGGAATCTCGTAAGTGCCTAAGAACTTTTGTGTGGATAAATTTACCTTATATGCGATATCATCAATTGTTATTCTTCAGTTTGCATGGACAGTTTGCGGAACTCGCTCAATGTTGTCATCTGTGGCTGTAGTCGAAGGGCGTCCACTACGAGTTATATTTAATGTTTATGCGACCTTCACGAAAACGTTTATGCCTTTCGTAAAATTGGCTTTTCTTCATCGCCTTAATTCGGTATGCTTGAATTGACATTTTAAGTGTTCTACAAGATGACTTTTGAAGTAAAAAACCAAATTTTAAACACGCAAATTCATGTAAAGTGCTCTCCACTGATGAACAATGGCGGCTGGGCGATACTCACGCTACCTATATCCCTTTTCCAGGAGTAGTACTATCTGATAGATGAAATTCCCAATGGCAACCACGCTGTGTGTCTCTGGACATTGATTCCAGGAACTTTTTGACTGTACCTCGTATTTTACAATATTCTCACATTAACATGTTCTTACACTTAGCTTGCTGGGTAACAATAAATTGGATAAAATTTGAACATGATTAACAACTCATGACTATAACACTAGACAGAGCTATCTTATGCAGCCAATTCACCACAGATTACAGATTCTTCACAAGTTCCCACAGTACGTGGCGCCAAAAGTATATAACAACCTTTGACCAGAATTTCAAAATTTCGTTTGTCCGATTAAATTCAGAAAACGTCTTAAAAGTTGGCTTATTGAAAAAGCTTTTTACTCTTTGGATGCATTTTTTAAAGAAGTTCTAGTTGAAGGTGGGAATGTAATTTTTAATTGAATTAATGTTTTGGAGTTGTTAGTTTTTATTGCTAAGACATTTTTTCTTCTAGTATTATAACAAATCACTTGATGTAATGTGATGCTTATGAATAAATAAATTCCGTACAAATTCTGATAAACCTGCGGTGGTACTGACCTACCAACCCATACTCGGAATCGTGGTGATCATCAGTAGTCGTGAAGGACCACCTGAAGTTTTGTATAAGTCAATAAATAAATTCAAGAAAACGAGGGAGGGGATTGCATGTGCTGGAGAATCTCGACAGACTTCAGCTGACCGGCCAATGGCGACAACACTGTGGCAGTACGGCTCAATACAATAACTGTGCTCCAGCTATCATAGTAGTCTTGCAATATCCTCTTGTACATTCAATATAATCCTTTTATAACTACACAATTTTACCATATAGATTTATACCATTAACAATTAGTTTATGAAAAAATTTTAATTCTTATAATGTACTTTAGATGACCACATTCTATATAAATGAGTCCCTGGTGTATATTGAAGAAATAGATTCTTCTTTCAAGATCCTGGAGAAGATGCAGTGATGTAGAAGATTGTTTGTATACTTTTGTGTTGTGCATAGTGGACTATGCATCTATTTTTGCTTATGCCCTATCTCTCCTAATAATTCTTGACTTACTGATTCTTATAAACCAAATGTCAAAACTAGGAAAATAGTAATATTTACACAATTTTAAAGGGCAATTTTCTTTAAAATAAATTTTAAATGGAGATAATTACTTAGTAAATATAATAGTTTTTTTACGTTTTACAGAGCTGAAGATTTTAGAGCATCTCTTGAAACAGTCTTATGTAATTTAAGAAGAAAAGTGTCAAATTTGGAAAAAGAAACCATAGAAAAGAAAAATAGATTCTCTTCTGCTATTCAAAATGCTGCTGTACAGTGGGAAGCATATAAGGTAAACTGCTTTTTTTAACTGTGAAACTTAATACAAATATAAAACCGTAAAAAATACTCCAAATACAACAACCAAATTTCAGGTCATTAAGATGATTACTTTGGAAACAAACACCTAAATTTAGTCAGTTACGCAAACATTTGGTTTTAAATAGGGCTGGTACAAGCAATTTTGCTGTCCAATGCAAATCACCGTTGTGTTGCTACTAAATCACTCCACACGTTGTAAAAAAATATTGATTTACCATAACATATTTTTTACTGCCACAAGACTTATCTGTTGTAAGTGTGGAATAACAGAGTTTCATGGTCTGTCCTATTTAAAAAGGAATATCGAATATACAAACAAAAAATTCACACTGGGATGAAAATGAAATAAAATTATTTCATAAAAACAAAATTGTTAAATATTTGTTCATAGCTTCATTTTTGTAAAAGTTTTCTTTTGGGTAAACTACTCGGGTTTTTTGAGGGCCCAAAACTGTTCAAAAACAAAAAATTTTAGTTCTTTGTTTTGGTTTCTTCTAGTTTCATGTTGCTCTATGGGGTTTTTGGCCGGATAATTTTATGTTTAAACAAGAAAAGGGGGTTTCGGGGAAATTTTGGGGGAAAAACCGGGCCCCAAAAGGGGTTTTTTTTGTTTAAGGGAAAATTGGGGGCCCCCTTTTTTTCATTTTAAAGGGAACTTTTTTAAATTTTTTGGGGCCCCCTGGGGGAAAATTTTAAGGTACCCCTAGAAAAAACAATTAAAACAAGCCCCCCGTCATAAGGGGGCCCGAGCCCCCCCCTGTGGTTAAGGTTACGCCTCCCCTTTTTAAACTGGGCCAAATTTTAAATAAGGAGCACTTTAGTTTCAATTTTTTGGGGTTTTGTTAATATAAGGGGTTTGGCCCTTGGGGTTTTGGGTTTTAGTTTAAATATGCCCCAAAAGGGGGCCCCGTGTGACCTTTTGGAGTGGGATTGAAAAAAAGGTTATGAGGAAGGGGCAAATTTGGATTGGGGGGTTTTTTTGGCAAATTTGTTTAAAAGAAAAAATTTTTTTTGGGTTTTAAAGGGTTTTAATTTTTTTTAAAAATTAAGGGGGTTTTTGTTATTGTTTTTTTTTTATCTTTCTATAAATTTTGGGGCAAATTTTTTTTTTTTGTCTTTAAAAAAAAGGGGAAAAAGGGGAGTTTTTGGCGGGGGGGGTTTGACGTTTTGGTTGGGGGTTTTTTTTAATTGGGGACCGGGGGGGTTTTTGGGGTTTGGGGGGTGGGGGGTTTGGGGGTTGGAAAGGGGGTTTTTAATTGGGGAAAGGGAAAAAAAGTGAAAAGGGGGGGGGTTTTGGGGGGGGGGAAAAGGGTTTAAAAATTTTTATTTTAGTTTGGGTTTTAAATTGGGTTTTTTTTAAAAATTTTGGGGGGGATGGGGGTTTGGGGTGGGGGAAGGGGGAGTTAAAAAACCCCAAGGGGGGGGTTAATTTGGGTTTGTAATTTAAAAAATTTTTAAAAAAAAAAATTTTTTTTTTTTTTTTGAGTTTTTGAAATGGGGGGAGGATTTAGGGGTAAGTATGATTTTGGTTTCCTTTTGGTTTTTTGGGCCTACCCTTTTTAAAATTCTTGTTTAAGGGGAAAAATATTTTAAAACCCATGGATCTGTTTTTTTTATTTTACGGTTTTATGGGAAATTTTCCGCTAAAATTTTGGGAGGTTTTAAATTTCCCTTTGGGTTTTTTTTTAAAAAAAACAAAAAATTGTTGGTGTTAAAATTCCCCCCCCCCTTATTCAAAATGGGTTAAAAATTTCCCAAATTTCTTTGTCAACTTAAAACCCTTTTATATTTTTTAAATTTATGATGTGGTAGTTTCCAAATTGTTAAAAAATTTGGAAATTAAAATGTTTGGAAATCCCGTCCGTTACCGGGTTTGCAAACGGTAAGAAGGTTTAAAGTACACACGCTATCACTGACATTTTAGAGACATTGCGCCGCGGCGGTTATGGTTAGGTAGGATGAACCTGTAATAACATATTTTCACAGTCACAAATCTCTTTACAGTCAGCAGAATTTGTAAAAACATATTCTACAATAGGCTATGATAACCTAACCTAACCATAACTGCTATGGTGCGATGTATATGGGCGGCCTCGGTGTATACAAATGTATCACTAATGATACTAACTCTATGTTTCCGACACCTAATTTTTACTAAATATTGATATTTAGCATCCCATAAATGTATTATCAAAGAATGAAAAGATTTGAAGCCCACTAACTAATAGTGCAGAATTACCTCAAACTGTTATCCGACGATTTGTACACATGACATTTTTTGTTTGTATTAACCCAAAGATTGACCTCCAGAAGTTTTGCTGGATATTTACGGGACACCCTGTATAGAATCTGATAGTTTATATACACACACATAAATTGTTGTATATTTATCATCATTCTATGTTATTCAAGCTCAATGCATCATTCATTTTATCAGCCCTAACATTTTCATTTTATTTTATAATGTTTTGTAAATACAATTTTTAAGTAGCCATATGAGTCTCAAGTTTAAAAAAATTGAATATTTTGATAGCACCTCTTTTGAAATATTCAAACGTAATAAACTCATAAAATTATGATATATTACTTATGTTAATTGCATATGGTAATTGTTCATAAAAAACCCTTCAAGACATTGGAATATGGTTACGTACACAAAAATCAAGAAAAACAAATATCCTAAAACGCTTAGTTTTCCATCTGTCTGAATGTGTTTTTTACATAATTTATCATATCTTAACCCTTCGCGAGCGTTATGCCGATTTTATTCGCAACCTTTTTCTGTCCCGAGCGAGCAGTGTGCGTATATATACACACTGTCAACGAGCGTTTGTCGGGAATACCTGTCATATGAAATTTGAGTTTGTTTAATCCCTACCCTGCCTCACACACCCTCCACCCAATATTATTGCTGACTCCCCCTTCCCATCCCTTCCCTACCGTCTCTCTCTAAAACTTGTGTCGTTGTTAGTCCAGCGTACTCGACAGCTGTACTCGATTATCCTTGGTACTGTGGTATGGGGTTTAAGGAAGATCACTTGAGAGGCTGTGATAAGACAGCTGTACTCGATTATCCTTGGTACTGTGGTATGGGCTTTAAGGAAGATCACTTGAGAGTCTGTGCTAAGACAGCTGTACTCGATTATCCTTAGTACTGTGGTATGGGCTTTAAGGAAGATCACTTGAGAGGCTGTGCTAATACAGCTGTACTCGATTATCCTTGGTACTGTGGTATGGGCCAAAAGGAAGATCACTTGAGAGTCTATGCTAAGACAGCTGTACTCGATTATCCTTGGTACTGTGGTATGGGCTTTAAGGAAGATCACTTGAGAGGCTGTGCTAATACAGCTTGTTACTCGATTATCCTTGGTACTGTGGTATGGGCCAAAAGGAAGATCACTTGAGAGTCTATGCTAAGACAGCTGTACTCGATTATCTTGGTACTGTAGTATGGGCTTTAAGGAAGATCACTTGAGAGGCTGTGATAAGATAGCTGTACTCGATTATCCTTGGTACTGTGGTATGGGCCAAAAGGAAGATCACTTGAGAGTCTGTGCTAAGACAGCAGTACTCGATTATCCTTGGTACTGTAGTATGGGCTTTAAGGAAGATCACTTGAGAGGCTGTGATAAGATAGCTGTACTCGATTATCCTTGGTACTGTGGTATGGGCTTTAAGGATGATCACTTGAGAGGCTGTGATAAGGCAGCTGTACTCAATTATCCTTGGTACTGTGGTATGGGCTTTAACCCATTGCGGATCAAAGACGTCGCGTTCACGTCCTGCGCGCGGGTGGACTGAAAGCTCAGCGACGTGACGTTCACGTCGCTGCACCTGCTGTTTACGATTGCGTCATTCAAGGTCAATGTCCACTTTTAGAATGCACGCAGATGTTCTGGGGCGCTTATCAGTTTGTCTGCTTATCTTATCTCTGTTCCTGTTTACTCAAAACATTCCTCGTTTTCGATAAATAATTTGTTTCGAACTAGTTTGAGGAGTTCTGTCGTTGCGTTTGGTAGGATATTTTCGAGTGCGTGACTGCCAGAAAATGGTGGATAACTTACGTTCGTCTGAGTTAGACAGACTACTAATGTGTAGCGGAAGTGAACCAAGTGACCTTGAGAGTGATATAGAGGGTGACGATGGGTCTGTAGTGCGATTATGTCCTCGATTACAGAATTATTCGGACACTAACTTTGATAGTGACGAGTGTGCTAATTTGAGTGACATTGATTCCGATGTTATTCCCGGGACACCGCCGGATGTACATAGTTTTATATTCAATTTCACTGAAACCCGTATCGTTGAACATCAACCTGGCCCTTCAACCCCTCAACCTGGCCCTTCAACCGCTCAACCTGGCTGTTCATCCCCTCAACCTGGCCCTTCAACCGCTCAACCTGGCTGTTCAACCCCTCAACCTGGCCCTTCAACCGCTCAACCTGGCTGTTCATCCCCTCAACCTGGCCCTTCAACCGCTCAACCTGGCTGTTCATCCCCTCAACCTGGCCCTTCAACTGCTGCTGATCCATCATTCCCGATCGTTGATGATGACGCCGACATCGGTCAAACTACTACTACAACTGCTACTGAGCCAAAGGGTAAACGTAAACGTAAAAAAAAGGTCAGTAAAAAAGTTGCTAATAAAAATAAAAAATCACAGCCAAAGGAAAAATCGCCCAGAGCGAAAAAACCCAAAAAACCATCAATATTTGATTGGCAAAACGTACCAAACAATCCTAAAGAAATTCCTTTCACAGCAACTCCAGGCTTAGATCCTGATATAAGTAGTAGTTTAGATGAAACATTTTCCGAATTAGATTCTTTTTTCCTATTTTGTGGGGAAGAATTTTTTATGATGATAACACAGGAGACGAATGACTATGCAAATGCACAATTAGGGGATGCTAGACGAAAGCGGCTAAAAAGCGATGACAATTGGACCCCTGTTACAGTGGACGAAATGAAGTCATACTTTGCCTTATACATTTTGATGGGCCAAGTAAAAAAACCTAATATAAGGCTTTACTGGTCTAAAAGAAAAATATTAGAGACCCTATATTCTCTGAAACAATGCCAATTGCCAGGTTTATGGCAATTTCCCGATTTTTGCACTTTTCAGATGCAGCAGTGGAAAACGACCGAAATGACAAACTCATAAAAATTAGACCAGTTATTCGGTATCTAGAAACTAAGTTCCTAAACACATATCAGCCGGAGAAACAAATATCACTGGATGAAAGCCTAATGAAAATGTGATCTCGCCTGTCATACATACAATTCAATCCGAAAAAAAGGGCCAGATTTGGCGTAAAAATTTACAAAGTGTGTGAAGTAAACTCAGGATATTGTTCCGTGTTTAAAATTTATGTAGGCGAAGATAAAGTAAGTGCCGATTTTCTCGCTAGTGAGTCCGTTGTATTAGATCTAATGCAACCATTCTATAACCTAGGCTACACTGTTTTCTTAGACAATTGGTATGTTTCGCCATTGCTATTTGTTGATCTGCTGAAAAAAGACACACATGCCATTGGTACGGCACTGAAAAATAGGGTAGACATACCAAGTGTTTTCAAAACCATTGCCCTGAAGAAAAATGAAGCGATTTACAGGTCGTCAAATGGTGTATTGGCTACCATGTGGCAAGATAACAAAGATGTTATCAACCAACCACACTGACGTAACCTTTGAAGAGACTAGGATTCGAAAAAGGAAACATGGAGTGGAAGAACAGGTAAAAAAACCGAATCTAATTAGTGACTACAACAATGGCATGTTTGGCGTCGATCGGATGGACCAAAGATTGTCTAGCTTCCCGATAATGCGCCACACAGTAAAGGCCTACAAAAAGATATTTTTGTATCTGATTGATCTGGCAATATTCAATTCGTTTGCTGTATACAACAAAGTAAAAGTTCCGAAGCCAAGGAAAAAACGACACTTTACCGATTTCAGGCTAAATTTAGCTGAGCAATTGCTTGCGCGGGTCAATCTACCAGCAAAAACTTCACCCGGTCGTTTAGCGTTAGGTTTGAATCCTTTGCGCTTACAATCAAAATCCTGGGCACATTTTCCGGCCCTACTACCTCCTACAGGAAGTAAACAAAAAGCCTACAAAAAGTGCAAAGTCTGCAGTTCAAGAGGAGAACGAAGCGAGACAAGGTGGATGTGCAAACGTTGCAAAGTGCCGCTGCATTTGGACAAAGATTGTTTCGAAGACTACCATACCAAACTGCACTACTAAGTAAAACCAGTGTAAAGACAGCGTAAATATTTTGTAAATATGAGTTTAGTTTTATTAAAGTTTTATTCAAGTGACAGTTTTTTCTTCAGACGTAATTTTTTACTTTGAAATACATTTGATCCGGCCTACATGAAGCAGCTATTACACGCAATAAACCTAAGTAAAATATTATGTAACCTTAGTTTTTAAATATTTTGCAGTATAATATAATTATGTTTTAGTCCAATAAGGTCGGTGAGGTGTTTATGTGACGTAAGTAACAACAAAACGTGTAGAGTTTGCGAGCGCACTAAGCCGGCAGACGAGCGCGCGAAGTCGGCTGGTACCGCGCCGTTTTCGGAATTAATTCGTACCGCTAGGCCCGGGCACGCGCTATGCTTCGCGATCCGCAATGGGTTAAGGATGATCACTTGAGAGGCTGTGATAAGACAGCTGTACTCGATTATAGTTATACTGTACATATACTTGATTCTGCATTAAAGACTGTCAATAACTTTTCAACACTAATAGCAAACTTATAGTGCAGTTTTATCTAAAAATACAGGGTGTTCATAAAAAACCTGTCAAGAATGTTAAGATTATTGTTATTAAGATTATTGTTATTAAGATTATTATATGTTACTTACATGGAAACTAAAATAAACATAGATACCATTTCAAAACAGTGGCTATTTTTAGTTTTCAAAGCTAAATATCTTAAAAAGTATAAATTAAAAAAAAACCTACAAGATACACAAAAAGTGCACAAATTGATTTCCTAAAAAATGGCACAAAGTTTGTTAAGATTCAATCTTTAAAAACTGATAAGTTGTAATTTTTGTAATACTGTTTGTGCTAATTGGATAAAATTGCCACAACATTAGCATCTCTGAGGAGTTTTTATAAGGTAAAATAATTAATTGAACAGTGATTGTTATTAAAGAGACTAAACATGATATATATTACAATTTGTTTTAATAAGGTAAAATAATTAATTGAACAGTGATTGTTACTAAAGAGACTAAACATGATATATATTACAATTTGTTCGCAAACATAACAAATTGGGAAATTTATGCGATTGTGGATCATTTAAAAAAATTTTATTTAGATAATTTAATATTGATTTATAGGAGAGTATTGCCAAATAAATGCATATTACAAAAGCTCTGTTATAAAATAAAAACAAACACTTTTATTTCAGATAACAATGAGCCTTACTCAAAAAGTTGCTAGTATAAATTGCTGATAGGGCTTGTAGTAATATCTCATAGCTCATAAACACATATCAAACTGTATATTAATAATTGATGGTAAACTTTACCTCTTTTGTTCCGCCACCAATTTTCAGTTTTCTCTTACACTACCGGTTTCGGAGACTAATCTCCATCTTCAGGTGTTCACTATTCACTACATACTAAACTATTAAAGTTTAAAATACTTGAGTTTGCATTTTTTGAATCACTAATGGTTGTTTTAGAGGTGAATCAAGATGAGGCATTGTGTAAAGTTGACAATGCCATCCTCATCACCTCTAAAACAACTGTTAGTGATTCAAAAAATGCAAACTCAAGTATTTTAATGGTTTAGTATGTAGTGAATAGTGAACACCTGAAGATGGAGCTTAGTCTCCGAAACCGGTAGTGTAAGAAAAAACTGAAGATTGGTAGTGGAACAAAAGAGGTAAAGTTTACCATCAATTGTTAATATTAACCAATCAGGATAAAATACCGATAGAATAATCATGGAAACTGTATATATATATATATAAAGTACTGATAGTTACAGACTTGAATGAACGGCCCCTTGCTTAACCCTGGTTCGCAGGCATTCTATAGGCCGTATTTTAGCGGGCAAACCGGGCTATTAAGTAGCATTATAATGAAGACGTTATTAAATATTTTCTATACAAGGCCTTTTTTTCATATAGAAACACTTTTTTAAATTGATATATTGTTTAACAAATCACTGACTGTTATTTAACTAAACAGAATTTAATATTTAATAGAGAACTCATCACTGAACACCCCAATGACAAACAAGAAACAGCTTGAAGAAAAAAAATCTCACGACTTAAAACTGAAAACACTAAGAAAACAATGCAGTTCATCATTTGTGGAAAGATCTGACAACAAATCAAAACCTATGTGGAGAGTGATAAATAACGAAAGAAAAGAGGGATGAGAAAAATCGCAACTTGACTGCTTAAAAGATAAGAGAAGAGATCTCGAACTCTCCAATACAAATTGCAAATCACTTAAATAATTTCTTTGCCACAATTGGTGACAGGATATTCCTCAATAATGGAAATGAAGAACGACCAACACCCACAACAGAACCGAACCACAAGCCCTCAAAACCAAAACTAATTTTCTACAAAGCAAAAGAGCAAGAAATTGGAAAAATTATAGACACCTTGAAACCAAAAACATCAACAGGAGAGGACGAGATTCCCTCCAAACTGGTCAAACAGTGCAAAAATTAAATAATCACCCCACTGACAAGTATTGTACACAAATCACTTTCACAAGAAATTTTACCAACCGAGCTAAAAATTACAAAAATATACCCGAAATATAAAAATGGAGCACCTGACAAAGCCACCAGCTATTGACCAATCTCTCTTATTTCCACATTTTCGAAAATCCTAGAGCGAGTAGTTTTAACCAGACTGTTGGACCACCTCAAACAGCACCACATTCTTACTCCGAGACAACATGGTTTTGTTAAAGACAGATCTACTGTCTTTCTACTGTTTTTCTTCAGAGCTGACTGAAACCATCATTAACAGACTAGAAGAGGGATATATAGCTACAACTATACTTCTTGACTTTAGCAAGGCATTTGACTGTCTAGACCACAACCTCATTGTAAAAAAGCTACAAACTTTGGTAATCATCGATAAGGAACTAGACTGGTTCAAAAGCTACTTAAGCAATAGGAAACAGATAGTAGAACTTACCTATACCATAAATTAACACTGTGGAAAAAGTAAAATCTGAACAACTACCAGTGAGCAGAGGAGTGCGACAAAGGGTCTGTCCTAGGACTTGTCCTATATATCATTTTAACTAATGACTTCCTAAAATATCTGCAGAACCACTGTGAAATGGTAATGTTCGCCCATGATACAGCCCTCATCCTAGCAAACAAGAACAAAGACCAACTAGACATGAACTCATTTATTGCCTTCAACATAGCTAAACAATACTGCTGTCTTAATGACTTAGCTTTAAACGAATCAAAAACCTAACAGATGATCTTCACTACTACTCAGAACCAATATCATAGCCTTCCAGGCATAACAACAATAGAAGCAGAAAAATATCTAGGATTAACATTGGACCAAAACTTATCATGGGAACCCCATATTAATCAACTATGTCGCAAACTCAACAGTAGCCTTTACGTAATAAGAAGAATGACAAAAATTAGCAGCAATGAAATAGCTATGACTGCATACTACTCTTTATTCAAGTCCCACTTGAGATAAGGCCTGATAGTCTGGAGGCACGACAATATCAAACCTTCAGAGGGTGCTCACTATACAAAAGAGGGCAATTAGAACTCTAAAAGGACTAGGATCGCTGGACAGATGCAGAGCAGCCTTCAAGGAACTGAGGATCCTAACTGTTACAGGACTTGGACTCTTAACACATTCAAAATGCAATCCTATGTACAATGAAAACAGGACACGCAAGGACTGGTGATGGACACCCCTACAATACCAGACACGGGGGCAACTTCCTCCTAAATCAACACCATCTCAGTCTATTTGAAAAGAAACCTTCATATCGAGGAGCGTTGTTCTACAACATTCTACCTGAATCCCTTAGGAACCTGCCAGAGAAGAACTTAAAAACTTCTCTGAGAAACTGGCTGATGGAGCGTCCAACTTATACCATCTAAGAATTTGTTCATTGGAAGACACACAACTTTTGACAAACACCTACTCATACACAATTGTAACATTAACATTGTACACATCTATGACCTTTGTTCTATTCTCTAAGAATATGTACAATAAAGAAATATTCTATTCTAATTAGTTTGTGAAAATCAATTTTGTACAACTTTACTACTTATTTTTCCCCTGAACATTTTTATATCTATATTATTATATCGTGTTGTGAAAAACCTCCCTAGTCTACTATGTTAAAGGACATGTCATGTTAGCATAACAATTTAATATTATAATATTACTTAAAAATAACTTATTGTGTTTCTCAAGGAACATTACGTGAATATTTCAGTTCCACATAAACATACACCAAGGGTTTACAGTTGAAATACACATAAAGTGCTTTATAATACCTCTAAATCAAACATTTTGTACATTTATAAAATATACAAAACCGTAAAATATTAGTTTTTGTTTAATTTAAAATGTGTACTACATACATTTATTAGGTCACATATGTTAGTTGTCGTAATAAACATAAAAACGCCTTCATTATTTTAGATATGAAGTTGTGGAAGCAGTTGTTTGTTTACTTGTGTTTAACTTTGGAAAGCTATGTGTTACAACATTGAAAGACAACCTACTCAAAAACCACTTTTGGTTGCGTGTGGTTCCAGTTTTAAAACATTATAAGTGTTATTTCTGAAAATATAGCAAGCTTAGACTATGTTTTTTTATGTGCAGAAAAACTTTTTAAATTGTCATGTGTCAAACTAGCCAGAGCTTTCTTTACAAGAACAGAAAAGATTGCTGAAATTGATTCACTTAGAAAAAGAATAAGGTAAGTTGAGACTATACTTTCTACAATTTATTATTTTTACTCATAGATATAAAAAATGTATCTGTGAAAGTGAATGTAATCACTAAGACTAATTAACATACTATAAGTTAATTAATCCCCATTTGGGACGCTGGATGTTCTAGAGTGAATTGTATTTTTCGAATACAAAAAAAGTCTGTTAGAACTATTTTTGGAATGTCCCATGGATTAATCAAGTAAGGTATATTTTCGAGATAATAAACTCCTCACATTTCCTTCTCTTTATATAGTAGAAATTTTATTATTCACAAAGAAAAATTTTCATCTTTTTTCAACTAAAACTCATGCACTCAGGAAATGAAAAGAGAGATCTGGTAATCCCCCAACATCACAATACCTTTTATCAAAGGAATTCCAGTTATAACTGTATTAAGTTATATAATAAACTGCCAAATTTACTAAAGGCTGAAACAAATATTAATAAATTTAGAAAATTACTAAAAGCTGTGTTGCTGAAAAAAGAATATTATTTGGTAGCTTACTTTATGAATGATGACCTAGCTTGTGTTTGATTTTAGTTCATAATTGCTATTATAATTGTAAATACGACTATTTTATATATTAATTTTATATTATCACTGTAAATGGGACAATTGTCATGCAAGTTTTGCTTTACGTCAATAAATTTGATTTGATATATTATTTTTTTCATTTAGCTGTATATTTGAATTTTTAAACTTCCCTTATACTCAGGAAGATTGCTGAAAACTGATTTCAAATATCTAAAACGACAAAAAAGTAAAGAGGAATGCAACTTACATTATAATCACCTTCTATGTTACTGAGGCAAGTATTATTAGTCAATATCAGTTTCTTATGTTACTTTGAAAATATCAATTCCCATAATTGCAGTTTGAATAAATTATGATCATGCAGAAGTTTTATACAACATTTGTTGTACCAAGCAGTTGCAATACCATTGTTGAAAGTTTTACATATTTGATCAGTGAATCACTTCATTGTACAGTTGAGTCTCCTTATCCGACATGCTGTTATTCTTCAACCGACATACCCGTCCCGAAATTGCCATTGCAAAAAACGTCTGATTTTCCAAGATAGTCGAGACCGGAATCGACTTTTATATAACGAAAATCAGTTAATTTGGTACAATATTAGATTGTGGAGTACATGTACTTGTATTATGTAACAATGTAACTGGTCAGCTACTGTATTTTTGAATGAGCAGATACAGTAATTTTGCTGCTTACTGCTTGACCTTACGTTCTGTTTTAGCACAGGCTGTACCGAGTGAGCGGAGATAAAAGTGTATTTTTAGACTTGTGTATAAAGTTAATTTATAATTGATTAATGATATATTTAGTATATTTTGATAACATTAAATTAAAAGTACAATGCATAACGGGAGGCCAGCATTCCCCACGCATCAAAAATAATTTAGAACATTCCAGAAGTGGCCGGAGCCAAGAAGGACTGGAAAAGTATGGGTTACTAGAACACCCCCTCCACCACCAGGCGGCTATTATCTTACAAGCCCGGCCTGTCCCTGCCAGTCGAGTTCTGTGATACATTGATCGTCTCGCCTGAGGATGGCCTACTATAATGTGGGGGAAACGTCGGCAATGTTTGTACATAGCCGAGTGAAGCGGTCGAACCCCAAAGACCTAGAATTTGTTAAAGTTAGTTTTTGTTATTTTATTGGATATTTGTTAGTTTGTCCATTATTGTAAATGAATATTTTGTTAATTAAACAACATAAACGCATACCACAAAAAGAAAGTGCCATGTTATTTCTTTAGAAGGTTTATGTAAATTTTAGTTGTTAATACTCCCTGGCATCTATAAATCAGACCTTGACTGACTTTCAAGGCAGAAAATGGCTGACCTGGTAAGGCAGACGAATGTGAGTTTCATGCGTGGACATGTCCAGAGAGGATGACTTAGTAAAAATATATAACCTAACAGAGTAAATTTATTGAATCCTCTCCTTTTTCTGAACATGACTCATGTTTGAACATGAGTTTAGTCCCTTAGTTGCCCTGGCTGTTGGGCTATTAATAAATCACCCTTTCTGAGGAACAGTTGAACTAAGTTAGTAACCAGACTACACTCATATCATCATTCATATTCAAATTAAAATATGTACAACGTTGTGTCGGCGTCTCATAAGTAAAAATGTAAGTCTTGATTTACATGTGACCGCAACAGGTTAATCTTTAGTGTTACATTAATTGATTTCTTGTTACATTACAGTATTCATTTAATTTCTAGTATATCAAATACATTTTAAATGTTCATTTGTAATCTCAGCGTTCAATAATCATAAAACCGATTTCTGGGTGATTTGTTTTTAATAAATATAAATTAATATGATGTATTCACAGATTTCAATACATATTACCATATATTAAATTTGACTTTTATTTTCAGTGAATTAAAGGAACGTGCAGAAAATATACAAGTTGAACATTCTGAAGAAGACCATTTTATTGCAGCTAATAAGGAAACAAGTTAGTTTGATATGACATGTTTTAGTTTAGAGATTAAATTAGTAATTATTAGAAGATTAGTTGTTTTTAGCACCAGGTGTGCTGCTCTAAACATGAGTGTGACTTTCATGTTTGTACATGAGTTTAGTCTTGATTTAGATTAAATTTATTTTCATCGTGCTAAATCATGAACATTAAGTAAACTGTACATTTATGACTAACCAACAAAGTTAAGACTAAAATTGAATTTGTTACATAATCATTTTTAATTGTTATCTCAAAATTACAAATTAAAATTACTTCACACGTGAGTAGATAATCACTTTCTGGTATATAATTATGTAAAAAAGAAAAAAAAGTAAGGTTTATTACTTTCTAAGCCTATTTTTCAATGTGTGTCAAACAGTCAATATTCTTTATTCTTAAAGTGGTACAGAAAGTTTGTACATTGAATAGCGTCTTCTTAAACTTATGTCTAAATTGGAAACTTAAAATTAAACAATAAACATTAATCCAGCTTTTGAAAAAATATACAGTTTATTTTAAAGCTCATCAATAGAGTATACGGCTAGATAAATCAAATACTTTTTAAGGTGCCTTTTAAATGTTTGGTCATCCTTCTCATTTTTTAACTGTGCTGGAAGTTTTCTTATGAATTTATTTCCACCATACGTTGGTTTTTGTTAACAACTCTAGGCGATGATGTTCCAAGACTGAGTTATGCTTATTTCTCGTGTTATATTTATGTTTAAAATCCTGATGTCTGTTCAAGTTACTCTCTTTAAAAATTAACATAGTTTCAAAAATGAACAAGGTGGCGCACAAAATGATCCAACATTTGTTTTGGTAGCATTTGTTCTGGTTACCTAGTATTACTGTGTTGTAAGTTGGCAAAACTCTTCATGAAGATTAGTTCCCTCTGTTTCTGCTTCCGTTATTATTATTGTCGCAAAATGGCTGACAAAGGAAAGTTGTCTGTGGATCAATGCATAAAGAATGTGTTGTTTTTAATGAAACAAAAAGTGCGGTGCTTACACAAAGACGATTTCGTGCTCATTTTCAAACTCGCCGGTCACCATCATTTAAAACTATACATATACTTTATGAAAAATTTAATAGTGATGGCTCAGTATTTGAGAGGAAGCGTCAACGGCCTTCCACAGAATGTTGAAGCTGTCGGAGCAACGTTGGTGAGTGAGGAGTCCAGGCAAGTCGACTATAAAAGCGGCAGCAGACCTTCACATTTTTAGGCGATTTGTGCAGCGAATTTAAAAAAAAATTTGCATTTGTATCCATACAAAATTACAGTGTTACTCAAATTAACGATTGACAAAAAACATCAATGAATGGTTTTCGCAGAATGGGCTGTTAATAAAAACATATTGATTAACAATGTTTGGTTCTCAGATGAGACACATTTTCACTTAGACGGTGTTATTAGTAAACAAAATGTGCGTGTTTGGGCTTTCAAAAATCCACTCGTGTTACATGAAAAAGTGCATCATGCTCCAAGAATTACGGTATGGGCAGCCATCTCGAGCCATGACCATTATTTTTTTAACATACTGTGTATAGCGAGCGTTATCTAGACATGCTATGTTATTATGTTGTATATCAATTTATCGCAAAGGGGTTACAATTAGAAAATCAGTGGTTCATGCAGGATGGAGGATGGAGAATTAACCACACACGGCTAATGTTGTTTCAGACTTTCTGCACTAACATTTCAACCAAAATGTCATTTCAAACCGATTTCCTAATCGTTTTGCGTGTTGCCATAACTAACCCCCAATCAGTCCTGAATTGAATTCGTGTGATTATTTTCTTTGGGGATTTCTGAAGGAGAAGATCTTCTCTAAACATCCTAACACAATGATGGATCTGCAAGTGCTAATCCTTGAGGCATGTAACAAGATAACCGAGGATATGTGTCGCCGAGTCATCAATAACATAGGCGTTCGTGTTGAAACAGTTGTCAGACAAGAAGGTGGCCACATTTAACATATAATGACCTTAAACTAATGTCCAGCTATGCAGTAAACAATTTATACCAAACTTTACTGTATTGCATTTACAATAAGTTTTCTTTAACAAAACTAAATGTTGGATCGTTTCGTGCGCCACCCTGTACAACCCAAATACTGTTAACATTTTCAATTCTAAAAAGTATTTTTTAACAGATTCAGTAAATTTTAGATTTTGTATTATTCGTAGTGCTTTTTTTGTACTCATATTTTATTTAAATTGTTGTTTGACGTAGCACCATACAATATGTTTGTATAACAATGTCCCATATCTTATGTGAGAGTGTATGTAAGAATAGTACATTTGTTTTAAAACCCTTAAAATGCGGCATCTGTATATATACGCATGTTTACAATTGCCCGTGACGCGTTATACGTAATATTTCACGAGCTGATAACAATAATCCTAGAACAGGCCTAATACAACGTAGCGAGTTCTAAGATTCAAGGTCAAGACTATTTTCAGGATATCATTCATTTTCGAGACCTTTGGACTGGTTACTAGACAACGAATGTAAATAATATGAAGTTTTCATTTATTATTGCCTCTGTCGAGGTAACCGCTAGCGCTCGCAGCGAATATATACGCATCTGCTAGTCATATGACGCGGCGACCGGCTGATGCTCAAGTCAGTCTGCAGTTATTTGTTGTCTGTCTCATGCATTGTACTAACCTCCGGTGTGTAAACAAAGTTTATTATTTCGAATTTACTCTATATTTTTCATTGTGAAGTCTAGTTTTATTTTTGTTGTAAGTAGTGTTTATTTTGTGTACATAATCTGTTGTCTTATTTAGTTATATTGTATATATTTTTATAATGGCTAACACCGATGATTCTGACTTCGACGAGTTTGTTGCTGGTGCAATGGATTGCACATTTTCGAGTGCAATTCATGATGATGACATAAGTGATAATAAAGATGTTTTATTGCATAACATTAGTGACAGTGAAGAAAGTGTTGATTTGGGGCAGCAGCAATAATATTTCGTTTTTACAGTTTTGATAAAACTTTGTAATGAATAAAAAATGAATATAAAAATACAATATCGTTATTATTTTTTTTTACATTGTACTATCCTGGTTTAGATTTAAAAAAAATATAACTTTACAAAAACTAAAATTATATATATTCAAGAAAATTAAGCGTTAATTGATAAATTACAGAAAATTGCTCAGCGTTTTAAGGGTTAAGACTTGACTGCTTCATAGTATAGACATTTTTCTTGGAGCAAATAAAACTGAACTAATTTTTTCATTGTGTAGTCAACATGCAGGTTCCAATTTAAGTTAAAATTGATTAATAGTCCCAAGAATTTAATATTATGAATATTATCAATTTCTACTTTGTCAATTTCAATGTTTTGATATGTTGGTTTTCTATTCTGTCTTTTTCTAAAATGGAGGTAATTGTTTTTTTCAAGATTTAAGCTTAAATTATAAGATTTCAGAAAAGAGTTTAAGTTTTGCAATTCAATATTTGTAATAAGCTGATGCAGTGATTTATGAGATATTTTTAAATTTGCATCATCGGCATACAAAACCAAGCTGCTTAAAGGTGAAAATTCCAGACAAGTATTTATATGTTTTAAATAACAGAGGAACAGCGAAGGTCCAAGGTTAGAACCTTGCGGTACTCCTAATTCAATGTCTTGTAATTTAGACTGAAATTTTTTAATTGTATTTGTTTCAGTTACATGTGAAATTTCAACAAACTGTTGCCTGTCGGTAATATATGATTTGAACCACTGTAAAGCTATTCCTCTTACACCTAGTTCTTCTAAAATAAACAACAGATGGGAATGATTTACACTATCAAAAGCTTTTGATAAGTCCATAAATATTCCAATCAAGATATCATCTCTATCAATTGATTCTATAATTGACTCTATAAATTCGACTGCTGCTGAGGTTGTTGATTTCTGTTTTCGATAACCCTGCTAGTTATTTTCTAATTTGTTGTTGTTTTCTAAAAATGATATTAGTCTATTGTAAGCTAGTTTTTCATAAATTTTTGAAAATGAGGGTAATAAAGAAATTGGGCGAAAGTTAATTTTTAATTTTGTATTGTGTTTTTTAAATATAGGAATCATTTTTGATATTTTGAGAAAATCTTGAAATTTACCACAGATAAACGAAGAGTTAATTAGATGAACCAAAACATTACTAAGCTGTTCTGATGCTGATTTTAATATTTTTAATGGTACTTTGTCATAACCACTAGAATTATTATTTTTGAGTGATGCAATAATATCAAGAATCTCATTTGCATTAGTTTGTGTCAAAAGAAACGATTGTTATCCCATGCTGGTTGTGTTTGAATGAGAAGGATGTTCAACATTTCCCCTGTAAGCTATTGATAAATCATCTATCTTAATTTGAGCAGTGTTAGTGAAATAGTCATTAAAAATAGTAGTAATTTCTTCAGGATTAATTACATCTATAATTTTCACTTAAAATAATATTTGATTGAAAATTAGTGCTTTTTTCCTACTTCAGAATTTATAATGTTCCATGTGGTTTTTGCTACATTACATGATTTCATAATTTGTTTATCAAAGTATTTCCTTTTTCTTTTCAATAATTTTTGCTATAGATTTTGTTTTTTCTTTGGAAATTTTAGAAAGTTTTAGGTCTTTTGTCTACTTAGTTGAATTATTTCTTGTTTTTCATCTCTTAATTGATTAGTAATTCAGTTTAAACATTTATCTTTAATTTTGAAATTTGTCTTGGGAAACGCCAAATTAAAATAGTAATGAAATATATTGTTAAATACTGTACATTTAATCAATGAGTTGTTCAATCAACTTTTAATCAATGAGAGTCATATAGATCGCATTCCCAACAAGCCTAGAAGCCTAGTTTTTCTAAAAATAGGCTTGTTAATTTCTGAAAAGTTCCTATGTTTTTCATTTAAAAGGGAACACTCTTTCATGTTACTCATTCCCTTCGTTTCAACATTTAAAACCTGCCCATCACGGTCAGAGAGCATTGTAATAATACCACTTATCTTAATTATATTTGTATTGATATTGGTAAACAAATTATCGTTACTTGATATTGAGGTACCTTGAACTCTAGTTGGAAAATTTACAACATAAAACATTTGATGGCTCGTTTACAAATTTCTAAATTTTGTATGCTCTCTGCTGCTAACTAACACGTTTATATTTATATCCCTCACAAAAATTAATGTTGATGATGATTTATTTAAGATTGAAATAAGAATGTTTAATCTATCTAAAAAAACATTTACATCTGAACTCGGCGACCTATATAAGCCAACCAGAAAAAAAGAAAACCCACTTACAATGTACTTTGAAACACACAACTCAACTCTTTATCTGTGTATAACTTGTTTACATTATGAATAACCGCCTGCTTCCACTCCATCCGCCTTTTACACATAATAAGAACATCCCTTTTATTTGATTTTTCACAACAAAAATAAGAATTCACAACGTAGTTTTGTAACTTAAGTCTTTCAATTTGAGAATATTTCAATTATATTGTGTTTCGACAAAACTACAATATCAGGATCCAGTTCTTCAGTAATTATTTCACGTGTGATTCTATTCTCATGGCTAAGTTAACAATAATTTAGTAAAAGATATTAATATGTTGATTTTTGGATTTAGGTGTTTGTTTTAAGTTATTAATCGTTTTTGAGTTTTTAGGCAGTTAGAAACATTTGGTTCGACATGAGAGTTACTCGATGACATTACATTATTATAAACATTAGTTATTCTTTTAGTTTGACAGTTTGGAGTGTTCCACCCCTTCTATTCTTGCATTGTATCTTCCAACGAGTCTATTTCAATTATAGTATTTCCATTTTCTGAACTGGGACTTTTACTTTGAACTCTTGACGATACTGGATATAAAATGATATTGTCCAGCGATGAAGCATCTATACTGTCTCTTTCACACCTCATTGATGGTGATGGAGTCTCTTGCATTGAAGTTTCTTCACTGGAAATGAGTTATGCGCATGATTCTTGGTTTTTGGTTAGATAATTATCAGAAGATGACTATAAAAATGTATCAATTGCACACTGCAACTTTCTTACAAGTCAGTAAATGTCAAAAACCAAATTTATCGGTCTCTGCAAAAAAAACCGTCATTGGTGAAATGCTGACGAATGTTTTTTTTAATTGGGAATTTTGAACAAAGGGTTTTTGGGGAACCCGGAACCCCTTTTTTTTGGGGGGGAAATTTACACACCGGAAAAAAATTTTTAACTCCCCAAAAAAAAACTGGGGTTTCACCCCACTGCTGGGTTCGGGATTTCCCGGGAGTTTTTTTCCGTATACGAATTTAATGAATTAAACCCCAATATTACCTAAAATTTGGGGTGCGGGTTTGGGCTTAAATTGGTTTTTCGGTTGGGAGTTTTTCTTTTTAAAAACCCCAAACCCCTTTTTATAATAATAATGGGTGTTTTTTTAAAATAAAAAAGGAAAAGGGGTTTAGTAAAGGGCTAGAAACCTTGGCACAATTAAATTTTTACAAGTTCACATTAGTATGAAATTTTTTAAAAATTTAAACAATATAAAAAATTTTATAATTTGTAGTTTTGGTTCCCCCAAACATGGTTTTTCTAAATACAACAATTTAAAATTCCAAAAAAACCAATTTCAAAATTTAATTTTAACGGCGCTTCCCCAAAATTGTTGTTTTTGGTCTTTTAAATGAATTTAAATTTTAATTACGGTTAAAAATTTTAAAAACTTTAATTTTATTTAAAAACTAAACACAAAATATTACTAAATAAATCAAACCCATGGCAAGCCCGGGAATAAAAGGGGAAACCGCGCTACTTACAATTTTTAACTCACGACCGGTTGCGACAGACATCCGAGACGGCGGGTTTTTCATCCCCAACCCAGTATTAAAAATATTGTAAAACCAATCCGCGAAAGAACCTTTAATCGAAAGATTTTCTAGGCTTTATGGTGTTTGCACCCCAAAGCCTAACGATTAAAAAAAGGGAACAAAACATTGGCATGTTGGGGTTACGGGAAAACATTACAATATCTCTCATTTTTCGGGTGGATGGGGGCGGGCAATTGGAAATCACGTGACATCACGCCCCCTTTTTCCATACGGGCCTGGTACCAGAAAAATTAAAAGGCTTTTCCCTTTCCCATAAACCCCAAATTCATTCATATTAATTTAAAATGGTGTAAAAAAAAAAAGGGAGGCAAAACCAAATTTATTATTTTTAAATTTTGGATTTACATTAAAAAAAAAACAAAAAAAAATAGAGGGTGAAAAATTTATTTTTTTTTTTTTAGAAGGGGCCCACAAAGGGGGTTTTTTTCTTTTAAATTTTTTCAATAAAAAAGGGGCCCGTAACACCCCCCCCCAAAACCTTTAAAGTTGGTGCCAGTCCCTTGGAAATTTATTGAGGTGCCCCTAGGAAGGGGTCATCCTCCAATAGAAAAAAACCCCTTGGGGACCGGACAGAGGGGGTTTTCTTTTTCCTTTTGCCCACCAATAAAAATTGAATTTACTCCCCGTTTCCATTTGAAAAGCCCAATGGGCCCGAGACAAAAGAAAATTTCCTTTTACTTTTGGGAGAGCAATCGTTAATTTTTAAATACACTTTAATTTCGATACCTTCCATTACATTCCCCCGCAGGGTTTAAATTCAGGGTTATTAAATTTCCCATCGAGATTTTTCACTTTCAAAAACGAGTTTTAAATTCTTTAAAAAAAAAAAAAAAAATCGGGTTTCCTTCATCCTTGTTTATGGGGAAAATTTCTTTTTAAAAAATTAACTTTTTGTTTTCCCAAATGTCAGAAAATTTTTTTGAACAGCAATAAAATTCAAAAAAACACATTTAAACAAACTAGTGGAAACCCTTTTCCTGATCAAAAAACCATTTTTCATAATTTAACCCAAAAATTTCAAAATTACGATTTTTATTTATAACGTAATGCTTAATAATTTTTAAATAACACAAAACAATAACACCCCTTTAAAAAAAAAAGGGACACTGTAAAGGGACAAAATTTGTATTAAAAGATTCTACCATAAATTCCAATTTCACCAACTATTTTAAATTTTTTTTCCCAATAAGTAAAAAATTATATTAAAGTTTGCTACATTTGTTAAAAACAAAAGCATTGAAAAAAAATTTTACACAATAACTCCCGGGGGCGGGGAAAAAATTGAATGGGAAAATTAAAAAGAAAGCCCCGGTTGAATGACCCCCAGCATTTTCATTTCAAACAAAGCCCTTTATTTTGGTAATTCATTTAAATTTAACATTTTTTTTTTAAAATAACAATGTCCTTTGGTGAAGGGAAATGATAGACCCAGCTGAGGGAATGAGAGGATCAGGAAAAAAGGAGATTTTGGATTGGGGCCCCTTCCCTTTCCCTCGTAGTCCCCAAACCAAATTTTACATCAAAAAATCCCTTCCCAATTTAATTTTTTACAATAGTTTTTTTTTTTAAAACCAAACAAAAAAATTATTCCCCATTCCTTTTCACTTTTAAAAAAGTCCCAAAAACCCAAAAGAAAAATCTTAATCCCCTAAACAAAAAATTAAATTTGGGTCCCCCAAACATAAATTTAAATTTAAATGATAAAATTCTACTCATTATTTCAAAAAACTTTTTTAGCAATTTTACATTAATATAAGGGTAACCCACAGTACCAACTATAGATTTTACCTAATAAAAATTTCCCAAAAAAAATTACACACAGTCCAGTTCGGGTTCAAATTTTGTTCCCCTGACGAAGTCTTTTTTTTGACAAAATCGACAAAAAAGTATTTGGGGTTTGTTACAAAACAAAAATAACAATTTAATTTCCACATTAGAAAAATTTTGGAACACGGGGACCCGGAAACCCAAATTTACTTGTAACGTTACTTCTTAAAAATTTTTTAATACTTAAAGGGGGCCCTCCCGTCCTAGGCCGGGCCCAAAAGAAGGGTTGATCAGGCAGGGGCTACAAAAAATCAGCTGGTGGCCAGTGGGTTAGGAAGGGCCAAAAAAGGCTCGCCCCCGTTTTTGGGTTTTGCTTTCTGGCCCGAGGAAAGGGGTTGACCCCCCCCTCTGTCCCCCCTCCCTCCCCTGGTCACTCCCCCACCGCCCGGGCCGGTCTCGCACCCTGGTCTGCGGGGAGCTCCCCTCATGCCCTTAAAATAAGAGAAAAAGGTATTACCTTAAACCCCTAAAATATATTTTTTACCTCCATAAGTTTTACTTTTTAATACACCATAAAGTCTAACTTTAATTAAGAAAAACATTACCATAACTTTTTTACTTTTGTGAAAGGCTAGAAAATTCATTGCTAGGCAAATGGGAGCTATTTTAATTGATCCTTCTAATCATTTCCCTCCCTTTAAATTTGTAAACATCAAATTTTGCGGGGGTTTCGGGCGCTCTCGCCCGGGTTTCTTGTGTCCAGAGTGCTCACCTACCCCAACCCGGGGGCTAATGGAGCCATTTTTGGGGCCCCACTCCCGGAAATATCGTCTCGCTTGGGTTTCGAGGGCCGTCCCCAACTGTCCTTCGTTCCTCACGTTTTTTCCCCTTCACACGGTCTCGGATCCCTGTTCTATCCTGCTTCCGTGTGAAAATATGGCTTAATTTCCCATTCACAAAGGATTATTTACTTTCTCGTGTAACCCATTTGGAAACTTCCCCGTTCAATGGGGATAAATTTCTTCCATGACCTTTAACGGCCCCCTTTTCCCCAAACTAGCTAACTTTTTTTTACCCGGTGGCGACCAAAATTGAGGGATGTTGCAACACTAACTGTCCCCCGTGGGGGGTACATTGGGTTGTTTTAAAAATTTTTTTGGAAAGGACCTTTGGTTGCGGCCCTGGCACGCGATTTCCCAAACCCCTGGCAAAATTTATACGCTTGTTAAAACTTGTCCCCGGGGGCCCTTTAACGTGATTTTTCTTACAATTGGGGGCTATCGGGAAAGGGCAAATCCGCTTCTTTAAAAACGGGAAACCCCCATCTTCCTTCCCAAAAACTAACCCCCTTTAGGAGAGAAACCCGTGGGTTCATTTTACTTGCGGTTGTAGGCCATAGTTATATATTGGGGAAAAAATTTTAACCCAGTCCGTCTGTTTTTTTCTGTTTTAAAGAAATGGCAAACATTTTAGAGATTTGGGGGCATTGAACACGTTCCAGGTCGAACCCTGTACTCTGTGGATGAAATTCCCGGTTTGGGTTTTTAAAATTTTCCCCAAGTGCAAAATTTTTCCGGTTTTTATCAAAACAGGGTGTAAAAAATTTTTAAACCCTGGGCCGGAACTAACGATTTTGGGACTCCCCAAATTTTTTAATCCACGCGTTGGACTAAAGCAAAGCGCTACATTTTTCCCGCTGTTTGGGATTGGTAATGGGTTTAATTTTGCGGTTTCCTAAAGGGGTGAAGGGGGTCCTAACACTCAAAATAATATGTTTTGTGACTCGGGTGAAAGGGGAACGGCCCCACAATGTCCGTTTCCCATTACTTCGAAAGGGTAGTTGGCCATTGAAATGTTGGGGCCCAAGGGGGCCTTCGGCTTTCCCTTTAAATTTGGGGGTTGAAAATTTCAGCTGCGGAAAACGATCTTTTTTATAAAATTTGGCACGTCCCTTTTTCCCGGGCCCCTTTCCACCAAAACTTTCTCTAAAATCGCTCTAGCTTTTAGCAACAGCTCAATTGCCCAGGGGGTAGGGAGGTCGGATTCAGGGAATTACTCGGGCCCCAAGGGCGCGGGGACAAAAAATCCCCCTTTTAATCCCCCATTTTTCCTCGTTCCCAAAATTTCCCCGGGCTTATCCTTTAAAAAATTTTGCCTTTTCTAAGGGCTTGAATGTGCGGGTATCTCGCTTGATGTTGGTTTGGAAAACCCTTTTCCCGGTCGATAATGGGTCTAGGTTTTTTGCCTGATACATTCCCTGCGCGGCTGGGGGCCGTCAGCGTGGGGTGTCCCCTTGCCCCTTTGTTTTTTAAAAGTGTAGTCGAAACCCCGGCAGTTTAATGCCCCCCAACCCCATTAAAAGGGGGTAATGGGGTCTTTTTAAGGGCAGCATCCATTTTAAAGCTGCCTTTCCCCCTTTGTGGGCATTTAAAGGGCTTTTAATGGGCGGCCCTTTGCCAAAAAACACCTGAAATATTTTGGGGCCCCCAAACAAGACCCAACAATTCCCAAAACCGGGGGTAGAGTAATTTTTTTTCAGCTGGAAATAAAGTTCGTGAGGGTACCCCGACCCGATGTTCCTTGCCCGTTATTTCTTTTGGGTAGCCCCGGCCCTAAAAACTTTTTTACTGGCGGGCGGGAGTTTAAAAAGAACGGCTTATCAAAAGAAGGGGGGAAAACCCAAAAAACTGGGGCAAATCAAATTTTTTTTTGTTTAATTGGTTAAAAAGGGAAAAATTGGGGAATTTTCCGGGGCCAATTTAAAACAGTACCCTGGGGTGGGAAGGGGTTTAACATTTGGTTTTTAACCCTTTCTGCAAAACTTTCAATGAAACAGCGATAGTAAACCCCGGGCCAAAACCCCGAAAACCCACATTTTTTCAGGGGTTTTGGGCACTGGGGGAAAAATCTTCCCCAACGCTCGCACTTTGGCACTGTCTTGGCTCGACAAAACCCCTACTTGAAAACTTAGCCCCAAAACAACCCACTTCCCCCAATGCAAATTTACATTTTTTCAACTTTGGGACACAAAGGTTTCGGGCCCGCAATTTTTTTAATACTTCGTCCAGCGCCCCCAAATGTTGGGGGTTTAATCCCCGGAAAAACAAAATTTTTTGTCGTCAAGAATAAACTCATTTTTCACCCTTTTAAAAAACCCTTTAAAAAAAAAGGAGCCCCTCAAACCCTTTTGGGAAAGGTTTGTGGGCAGAGCATAAACCCAAAAAGGGGATAAAATGAGTAATCGGGGAGTGAAACCCCCGGGGAAAATTTTAAAACCCAGTCTTGGGTTTAATATTCCTTCCCTTGGGGAACTGATGGGAACCCCTCCTTAAGTTTACGGTGGGGGAAAATATTTGACATTTCCCCCTAAACTGTCGGTTTTTTCGGTGTATTCGGAAAAGGGGGTACACATCTGGCACGGGGAAAGATTTACCCCCCCGGAAAGTCCCCCCAAAAACGCCACTTAGGGGTTTCCATCTGCTGAAATTTTTTGGTACGAAAGACTTAGGGGGATGCCCTTGGGGGTGTGAAATAGGTTTCTATTAAAAAATTTCCCGATCTAACTGGGGTCCTGTACTAATTTGTCTAAAATGGGTTTTTGGGTGGAAAGGCACCCCGTCGCTTTTTTTTACCTAGGGGGGGCCCCTCACTTAAATTTTGTGTTTTACGGGGATGGGCAACCGAGAGGCTGGGTTTCCCCATTTTTCGATTTAAAAAAATTTTTTTAATTTTTTTAAAACAGCGGGTATTTTTACCCGGGGCACTTCCCATTTGAAAGGGCTTTAAACTTTTCCCGTTTTAAACTTTATCAAAACCATTTTTTATCCAAAGCACATAAAGGGTTTTTTCCCGCCCTACTTTTTAATGGTGTTTCAAATGGTGATTTAAAAATTTTGGGGCAAGATTATCTTTCCCCCCTTCATTTTAAGTGTAAGCCCTTTTTTGGTTTTTAAAGTTTTTTGTTTGAACGAGTTTTTTTGGGTTTTTCAAACAGATATTCTTTTGGGTTTGGGGGGTTTGGGGAAATGGTGTTTTAAATTTCTCAAACAAGTTGTTTTTCTGTTGCTTATGGGCCCTTTGCGGGAAATTTTTATATAAAGGGCTTATTGGGAAAGGGGACAAAAAAAAAAGGTTTTTGGCTTTTCAATGGTTTGGTAAACATCTCCATTGCTCGCCCGCATGGGTTTTTTGGGGATTGTGCGCCGGGGTGTCTACCCCATTGGTTCCCCCCCCCTTTTCAAATTTTCAATTTCACCCTTCATTTATTTTGGGGTTTGGGGATTCCCCCCCGCCAATTTAGAACAAAGGGGTTGTAGTTTTCCATTTGGAACAAGAAAATTCCCCCACTTTTAATTTCAAAATTACTTGGAAAAATCTTTCCTCCAAAAAACTCAAGGTACCTCTACCTTACTATCCGCTTTCAATGATAAACTTTAAATTTTTTTTAAAGGGGGTGGTTCCCCAAAATTTTGGGCAATTTTAGCTTTTGGTTTTCGACTGTTTCCCAAATTTTTAAAAACCTGGTACAAAAAACCCTTTTCGTTACTTACATTAAACCCTTTTTGGCCCAAAAAAAAATTCTTCACCAAATTTGGGGGAGAGTCCAGCTAAAATTAACCCCCTGGGGGAGTTAAGTCACAGGGCCTCCCTATGAACCCCTTCCCTTAGGTTTTCCCTTTTACCTTTTTTTTCTTAAAAAGTTTTTTACGGAACTAACTTTTCCCCTTTCGCGGGTGGCACCCGGGAAATTTTTTAAACCCCAAATAGGCCCGGAAAATCCCCTACTGAATAAAAGGGTTCGGTTTATTAAACCCTTGGGGCACCCGGGAAATTGGGGTCTTCGTTCAATGGAAGATTTGGGGGGGGGGACCGCTTTCCCCCTTTGACGTTGGGGGGTTTAACCAAAAACCCCCGGGCCCCAAATACCCAAATCACCCGGGTTCCAAAAAGGTATAATTGGTTTCCCCCACAAAAGGGGCCAAAACCCATTCAGCCGGTTAACCTTTGGTAGATTTCCCAAAAACAAAATTCCCCCCGGGACTTTAAAAGGGGGGTTTTAAAATTTTGTGTTGGGGGGTTTTTTTTTTGGCCAAAAAATTTTAAAGGGGGTTTGGCCCGGTTTTCCCCCGGATTAAAGGAAATTAGGGGTTTTGCCCCAAATTGGCAGAAGAAGCCCCCCTTTTTTATTTGAGGGTACTTTTGGGGCCCCGGTTAAAACAAACACCCCCTTACCCCAGCCCCTTCAATTTTTCCATTTTACTGTTCCCAATTAAAATTTTTAAACGGCACAACGGAAAATTGGGGGTTTTTTTTGTAAATTTTGGGGGGAAAACCCCCTATGGGGGGTCGGTGGAAACAGCATTTCCCCGGGGCTCGGGGGGCGTGGCGGCGTTCACCCAAATGGCCCCGATTCGTTCCCGGGGCGGTGGGCGGCTAAACGCAAGCGACAGTCGCGTTGGTCTATGTCCAACCCCTCCACAAAACCCAAAAATGCACCCCCATTTCGCCCGAGCACACCACCTCGACTTCTTTCAGTCCCCCGATAAAGGGCCCCCCCGATGGCCCTTTAAAAAATGTCATCTCTGTCTGGAAAAATTTCTTTTTCCCGCAGTAGGGCTGCCCCCTTTTAGTAGATATTCAATTGGGCCCCGGGTGGTAATGGCCCCCCCGTATGGGGGTTGGGGAATTTTTGCCCTGCCGTTTGGGTTGCCTAAATTGGCCCCCCAAAAATCCACGAACGAGTCAAGGGCCCCCCTATTCCTCTCACGCAAAAAGCCTTATTCTACTCGCATTCGCGGGCACCTGCACGGGGGTTTTTATGGGACATTTAAACGAGGTCGGCCCCAAAAAATTTTCCCAAATTGGTTTTTTTGCCCGGCGCTGTTTTTTTCGGAAACCCAGAGTTTTCTTTGGGTTGTTGAATGTTGCGGTGCTTTTTTCGCTAAAAAGCTGAATCAAAGATTCTCCCGGGAAGCCTATAGTACCTAAAATTTTGCCTGATTTCTCCCTGGGGATGAATTTCCCGCGGGGTTTTCCCCTTAAACTTTAGGGGTTTTGGTTTTTTTTTTAAAATTTTTCCGGCGTCTCCCCCAAATTAATTAATTTTTCCCAAAATTCCCCCGATACGAAGGAAAGAAAAAACTTCGTCCGGCTTATTTTCCATTGGAAACTTCTACTTTTGGGCCCCACTAAAGAAAAGTCCCGGGTTTTGTTCCCCCCGTTTTTTGACTATTCCCCCTTTTATAGTTCGGTCCAATTTATCCACAAAAGGGGATGGTACTTCCTCAGCTGCCCAAACTACAATAGTAATTGTTGATGCGTTCGTTTTTTTCATCCTGGATCTCCATTTTCCCCTCCCCCAAAAGGGTCAAAAACGTCCGGCCCAAGGGAATTTTTGGGGGAAACTAAAACCGGGGATAATGCAAAAATAAAATGGCGCAGTACAACAAATATATTTTAAAATAGACATTCAAGGGAGGATCACAAAACCCTTTAAGGGGTTTCGGGGGGAGCTTGGGTCTTTTGAAATACAAAAAGCGGGTTTTCCCTTTTTTTTTTCCCTTTGACTTTTTTTTTTCAACTTTTTTAATTTTTTTAAAACTACTGGTTTATTAGCACAAACCCACTCACTTTTACTTTTAATTCCTCAAAATTTTAAAACCCCTGTTTAGTAAACCCAATCAATTTTGGGCCTTTTAAACTTAGAAAAAATATTTTACTTTTAAATTTTTTTAATTGCTGAAAGTGGGTATAAACTTTCCCCTTTATCTCTCAAATTTATTCAAAAATGGGCCCTTGCTTATAGTAAGACAAATATCTGGTTTCACACTTTCAGTACCTTTCAATCAACTCAATGTTAAAAAAATGTAAAAATTTCCCAAAAAATGTTTTACAAAAAAATTTCACAATTACTTATAACCAGATAATTTCACTGTCCAACCCCGCCTTAAGCTTTTGCCCTCAAATTTTTTGGTACCCAGACAGGCTATGATTATACCCTTAGGTACAATTTAAAATAAAGGGAAAATTTAACTTGATTTAACAAAAAATTTAAAATTCCCGTAACACCTTTAAGATTAAAAAATCCTTTCATTCAATTTTTTCACCTGGGAAATTAATTTAATTTTTTTTAAAAATTAAAAATTTTTTAAAACAACTTTTATTTCCTTTGTAAAATTTCCCTTTTTTCTTCCAAAAATTTAAATATTTAATTAAATTTACTTTTCCAGAAAAACAGCAAATGGTGCACTTTTGAGTACACTTAAATTACTCAAATTTCTTATTAAAAAGGGGGGACTCCACTTTATGCTATTAAATTAAATTGGGAAAATATCACAGTAAACCCCCTTTTGGTGTTAAATTTTTGCAAACCACCCCACAATGCCCCCCCATTTGAGGACCTGACAAACCCTTTAAGAGGGTTACCCCAACACCAGCTGGAGAAATAAAATCACAAAAACTGGGTGGTTCACCACACTGACTTTGGGTTTGCGGACTTAAACCCGGGGTGTAATTTCCCATACTGAAATTTTAAAGAAATTTTAAAACAATTTTTTCCTAAAAAAAACCCCCCCCCCCGGGGGGTGGGTTTGGGCCCAAAGATGGATCGGTTTTGGGAGCTTTTTTTTTTAAAACAGCAAAACAATTTTAAGTAATTTTTGGGTGTTTTAATTTAAAAACATTTTGGGAAAATTTTAGTGAAACTAGAACCTTGGGACAAAAATAAATTTTCAAGTTTTACAGTTAGTATGAAATCTTTTTTAAAAATAAACAAAATTTTTTTAAAATATTATAAATTGTAGTTTGTTAACAACTTTTGGTTTTTTCTAAGATAAAAACAATTTAAAATTTTAAAAAAAATCTAAATTTTCAATTAAAAATTTAACGGCGCCTTGCCATTGTCTGTGTTGTCTCTTAAAAAATTTAAAAATTTAATTCGGGTTTCCAAAAATTAAAAATAATTACTGAAAAATAATACAAACCCAAAAAAAATTTTAAAAGAACAGGGCCTTTGGGAAGCCCGGGAAAACAAAAGGGAAAACCCCCGCTACGTTCTTCGTACTTCACGATCACGGGTTGCTGGAAAAGACAGGGCCGAGACGGCTGGCCTTTTCCCCAAGCCAGTATTAGAAGTATTTTCAAAACCCAAACACGCGAAAGAACGTTTTAAACGTTAAAGAATTTTTTGGGCCCTTTTGGGGCTGCAATCCGCCCTGAACGATTCACCAAGTAAACTAACATTGGCAAGTTAAAGGGGTTTCTGGGAAAAATTTTCTTTTTCTCTCCCGTTTTTGAAGTCGGGGGCTGCAAAATTTGGGAAAACACGGGGGGGGGGGGGCCCTCACGCCCCCCAATTCCATACTGGCCTGGACAGATAAATCAATGCTTTTGCCTTTCCCACTGAACCCCAAAATTCACTCATATTAATTTAAAATGGTTTTTAAACAAAAACTAAAGGGAGGCATAATCTAATTATTATTATTAAATTCGAAGTTACATTAAAACACAAAAACAAATAGAGGGTGTAATTTATTTTATTTTATTTAGACGGCCCACAAAGGTGGTATTTTCATTTATTTATTCAATAAATTAACGGGCCGTCACAGTTATATGCAAAGTGTATGCAACATCAATTACATCTCTTATGCATTCCAAAGGAGAACAAATAAGTTACGTTAGACCTCTTCTCTGGATGTCCCTTGTTAGTTGTTCAAGTGCAACATTGTAATCATAAACTGTTGGTTTGCAAAAATACATAGGTTTTATGACCAAGCAGTATACTATAAATTCATTGTTTTTTCTTGGCATGTTAGATGATCCTGGTGAAAATCTGATAGAAAAGGCCTGCCAAAATTATTTTTAAATATTCTTGCTGTGTAAAACAATATTCGGGCAGTAATGTGTTTTTTATTATGGACATTCGCTGAAATGCAGTATTCCTTCTATTGTTCAATAACCCTTTCCATATCTGTTTCTATAACTTTAGTGGGCTCCTTAACATCCATGCCTAATTTTCTGACATTTTCTAAATTACCACTTTTTTTTCTTTTTCCCGTTTCTTTAGGAAAAGGTTCTTCCACTGTATCCATTATTAAGAAGCTTAATTTCTTACTTCCTCTTGAGTTTAAGTGGAGACCATGTTGGCTAAAATGAGTTCTCTTCAGCTGGTGCAAATCAATTAAATGATAAGAATGAACTCGTGACACAACTTCTCTTACATAATAACTTTTGTCATATCTTCTCGGAACTGTAATTATAATTACCATTTTGTTCCTCCTAAAAATACCACAACATCATCATGTGAGAGGTCATGGCTGTGTTAAAAACCTGTGTGAGTTTGGCGTTTGGTAAAATGAACCCAAAAGATTCCACCTCATATTTCTACTTACTTCTCTACCCTGTCTGTCTGAGTAGATTGACAAGTTAACTACTTTACTCTCCTATCATTTTTGTTTTTAACTTAATATTTTTTTTAAACTCTTCAATATTACCCCTCTGTTTTATGTTTTCTGACTTGTTCTGTGGTTCCTCTAGGTGTTCAGTGTTAGTGAAGACTTACATATTTTCAATGAAAATGTCAATTAAAGTAAGAGTCAGTACATTAACTCACTTGCACTTACTCACTAGTGCCACCACACCTCACCACCACTTTCTCTAACATTATGTAACTTAAGCAATGAACTTTGCTGGTGATGGCCGGAAAGCTGCTGTCAGGTTTCATAGTATTTCTATATGTCGAAGGAGGGAGAATTTACATAAAGTCTAACTGAGACTTCAAACTAAAATATTAAAAATTAGCTAAAAAATGTACATGTATAAGGCAGCTAAACTAGATCCAGGCCAATAGTGAAGCATTTTTTTTAAATTTATTGCTATCAAAAGCTTTGAAGCAAAATAACTGTCAGGTTAAGCTTGTAGGTTTTCCTTTCAGATATTTTCCTTTAGGAGAGTATTTTATTTTATAGTAATTAATCCAAACTGTATAAACTTATGATTATTTATGTATTTTACTAATGAATTTTTGTTAATTTTAGGTTCTCTTCCTAGTCAGGCAAAGCATAAGGTAAGTTTTTAATCATAGTTTTATTTTGTATTTCAAATTAACACTGGATATAGGATGGTGTCTGTTCAGAATTAAAATACAGGGTGTTTCAAAAAGTATGACTCGATTTTAAGTAGCCATATTGATAAGAAACAAGGGCTTTAACCAAACATATTATACATTAAAATACTGACAAAAGAATTAGGTTTACAAAAATGTATTATGAATGTTCAAGATGTACTCCATTTGCAACACGAACAAGATCTAGTCGATAGGTAGACACCTTACACTCAGTTTGGGATGAGTTCAGCTATCGACTAGATCTCATACGTGCTATAAACGGAGGACATATTGAACATTTATTATACATTTTCATAAACTTTTGTAGGTATTTTAATGTGCAAAATGTTTATGTAAAGCCGTTGTTTCTAATAAATATAGCTATTTAAAATCGGGCCATTCTTTTTGAAACACCCTGTATATCTTATGAGAGTATGCAATTAAAAATCTGAGACCCTAGAGTCAGGTGACAGGCAAGACAATTATTCTTCTGATAGTCACAATACAAAATAGCAGTATAAACTAATAGTTGCCTAATCTTATATATATATATACACACACAATATACTTAAGAACATACACTACAAACACATTCTACGTTCAGTAATATAAAAATGGCAAGAAAACAAAACAAACACAGTTTATTTTTAGGAACGGTTTAATAAAACAAATTACAGATTAAAGTACAGTGTAACATCAGCTGTTTTTTACTTTTTATAGCAGCTGTTATGACTCATTTCCCCTCATTGAGTGTGATAGTTGTCCAGTAAATCAGCTACTGCGCAACTACTACAAAGATCTTTGTGTGGAAAGATCTTTCAATGTTTTTTTAAAAATACATCTAAATTTATTTTACACATGAAATTTTATTGTTGTATTATTTTAAAGTTATGTATTTGTTAAGTTTAAACATTATACAATTTTTGTGGTTCTCGTTAATATGAAATACAGTTTATTGCTACACCTTGTTTTTTAGTGATAGTATTTTCTCAACATTTACTGTAAGACTCCTCTTCAAACCTTGGATTGTTCTGCCGGCATTCAATAATCACAACCATGATACTGTGCTCCATTCCTTGCTATTCCTGATTACATTTTTTTTTCTAACTGCATGAAAAAATATCATTTTAGCATCTGTGAATTTAAATAAACATTTAAGCCAACTTAAAATGATATCCATTTTCATGCCCCTTTTTCTATGCTATTATTCTTATACCAAATATTACTAAAGAATAAAACCTTTAGTCAATATTTATTTTTGAGCAATCATTTTTATACTATGGGCCAAATTATTTCAATAAGTTTCCTAAAAAAATAAAGGAATGCAAAAATGTTTCAATATTCTGCAAACGGTTGAAAAATTGGCTGTTTACATTTAAAGTATGCGTTCCTTAAATCAATTCATACGATTTAGTCCCAAGGTAGTTCATATATTTTTAACTACTCAAGCGTAGCAATTGAATATATGAATTGTATTCAGTTTGAGTGTAAATGGAGTTGTGTTGAAGAATATTGCTGTGAAGTAATGGACCATCCCTAAATTACATAACGCTAAAATCAGCCTTTTCAGACCCTCGTAACCCCCCCTCATGTAAAGGACTTGTAACAGTAATACTAACCCCCTTAAAAAATTATATAATGTTGTCACCAACCCCACTATTTCTAATTTTTGTAATCCACTTTTGTGCATATTTTTATTTATGATGAAGTCAATGTTTATATTTTATTCCCTTTGTTTTATAATGGAGGGGGGGAAATATATATCTAACTTTAATATCTTTTCAAAAAAATCATATATTTTGGCAAAAAACAATAAAATGTGAATGAATTTAAACAAATTGCTGAGTTTTAATAGTTACGTAACGCTCAGTAGAACCCTCTCACCCTTCCCGTAACGATGCATAACGCTGCCCCTTCAAGCATTATGTAATTTAGGGATGATCCCTAACAATGTAGAAGTTACTGTGTGTGTTGTGACAAGTACTGCGGGGAGCAGCTGATAACATGATAATAATAGAGGACTGGTAATATCATTATAACTGAATATTACGACAGCAACGTAGATTTGCAACAGTTGACAGAAAATTTAAAGAAAATTTTCATCAGACCGCCCTATAATTTATAGTCTTTTAGTAAAAATGAAGTAGATTTTTTGTTTATGTGTTCATTTTTTTTAGGCAATCAAGTCAAGTTTTCTTCAGTTAAAACTTCCACAATTTCCAGTAAGTATGGTAGATTTTATCATAGCTAAAATTATTAATTGTTATTTTATATACAAGATCGCTTGATTGAGACATCAGAATTTTTAAGGTAACAGATCAGTTAAGGTAATGGTATCAGAATGAAGAAGACATATCATATCAATACAACTAACTAGAATCATTACAAGTTCTAACTGCCTTCTTGATAGAGTTTTGTGTTTATCAAGTATTATTGCCACTCTAATAGACACTTGTTGCAAGAGCTGTGTCATATCTGCAATTTTACTATAGAATATACAAGGTATCCCGTAAGTATCCAGCCAAAACCTCTGGAAGTCAGTTCTTGGGTTAAAACAAACAAAAAATGTTATGTGCACAATTCATCTATCTTGCACCGTTATCCATCTGACTGTATATGATTTTTACAAAAAAAGATTAATATCTTACTGCGCCAAACATTTATCAGCTGCATGCCAGTTGATAGCACCTTTATCAGCTGCATGCTAGTTGATAGCACCTTTATCAGCTGCATGCCAGTTGATAGCACCTTTATCAGCTGCATGCCAGCTGATAACATCGACAGAACCAAATCAGTTTAGAGATAGAGGACAAATGAGGTTACAACTAAAATAAGACTGCCAAAAGGTGTGCATATCTAAAGTTGTGTTTGCCTATGACAGATAGTACTGATGTAATGTGTTAACAATACGCTCAATTAATTCAATAAATTAAATAATTGGACCATTTCACAAGACGTCACATGATGCTCTTACTCATTTAGGCCAAATTATAAAAAAAATGTCAGGTGACGGCTTTACTCGTTTTAGATAATATAACGCACTCCTGAAAGGGTTAATGTGGGTTGGTTAAGTAGTAAATAAAAGAAGATTTATATGTGAGTTTCATGCTTGTCATGTGTGTTAGTTAAAAAAAAAATGTCAGGTGACGTCTTTACTCATTTTAGATAATATAACACACTCCTGAAAGGGTTAATGTGGGTTGGTTAAGTAGTAAATAAAAGAAGATTTATATGTAGGATAAGTTAGTAAGTAGCACTTGAAGAAGACATGAGTTTCATGCTTGTCATGTGTGTTAGTTAAAAAAAAAATGTCAGGTGACGTCTTTACACATTTTAGATAATATAACACACTCCTGAAAGGGTTAATGTGGGTTAGTTAAGTAGTAAATAAAAGAAGATTTATATGTAGGATAAGGTAGTAAGTAACACTTGAAGAAGACATGAGTTTCATTCTTGTCATGTGTATTAGTTAAAAAAAATGTCAGGTGACGTCTTTACTCATTTTAGATAATATAACACACTCCTGAAAGGGTTAATGTGGGTTGGTTAAGTAGTAAATAAAAGAAGATTTATATGTAGGATAAGGTAGTAAGTAACACTTGAAGAAGACATGAGTTTCATGCTTGTCATGTGTGTTAGTTAAAAAAAAAAAATGCTCGAGACGTTGGAAATCTCCAACCAATACATTACACAAGTTTTCAGTACACTTTCTTCAGATAAGTGTTCGTAATGTGTTGTCTTTTTTATGTTTTCTCGTATGTTGTATTAGTGTACTCATCACCTTGATATCTCTTATTATGTATATATTTTCTTTCTAATGAAATGTCCTTATTAGTTATAATAATTACATTGTTTATAATATAAAAGAACACCAACACTTTTAGATTAATAAAGTCTGCACACCGAGTTCAAAGATAGAGAGCCTGTGAGGGCTGAAAGACATATCAATTGTTTTATTAAAGTACACTAGAACCCCGCTAATCCGAACCTCGTTAGTCCGAATTTCCGGATAATCCGAACCGGCGGCCCGCGCCGTTTTTTTTTTTTAGCATGGAACATGCTTTAGTCTTGACCTAACTGCCTGAAAACGTTACGCGGGAGGGTGACGCTGGAAGGTGACGCGTAACCATGAAAACACAATGACATATCAGTGTTGACTTCAATAATGATTTTATTTGCAAGCGTTCATCAAAGTACATCTTTAGTTTTCCATGACAACTCTTGTTAAAAATATACAAAATTAAGTCCTAATTAGAGAATCCATTTTGTGTCTATAGGATTATATAAGATAATAATTAACTTCCTTTCAAGGTGGTAATGAGTCATCGCGTGAGTAAGAACCTGAGCCGCGAAACAATAAAATTTAAAAAGTAAAGATATATTTATATTTTTAAGATATGTTTATATTTTTTGTAATTCCTTACATGAAATCTAAAATTCGTTGTTTTCGGAGAAATACATTTGCAGAAATTATTAAAAAGGAGCCAGCAAACAGAAAAAGCGCAGCTAAAGCATGTTCCATGTTTCTTGAATTTTAGCCGTAGGCTCTAAGCAAAAAGATCCGGGGGTCCAGGGGGCTTGCCCCCTGGCGAGGCCCGCAGGGCCGAGTTTTTTTTTTTTTAGTGCAAGTTAGAGTGAAGGATGAGCAATTAACAGTAGGCCTACTGTACATGTTTCTGCAACGAAAACGGTTTATCTAGGTTTTAAGTGCAGTATATTGAAAATAATGAAAATTTATTCCTTTAAAAAAAGTAAAACACAAAAACAATGACATTGTAGGAATAGAAAGTTGACCACAGTATCCAGTATTTGTGGCCAACGTTAATTCTAAAAAAGCACAATACAAACAATTTACTTGTTAGTCCAGCAACAAAATAAAAAAACTCGCACTCCGTGGCGCCTGTGTTGAAGCAAAGAACCAAAAAACATAGTAATAAAAATTATAACATAACAACATTAATTTAAAAAGGAAAAATTACAATTAGTAATTAAAGTTCTTACTTTAATAATTAATATAATATAGGCCTACTTGCTTAAACAGTATATCATATAAGACTCCTTCCAAAGTATATACAAATAAACAACTTGAGTAGGCAGGTAGTAAACTTAAAAGATTGGCAGGTAGTATATAAATGTATATCAAGTAAAGTAGAGTACAGTACATTACAAATTTTAAGAAAGTTTAGTCATGTCAGTTAACTTCAATTGTTTTAAAGAAGAAAACCTGTTTGAAGAAGCAGTGCTGCGCCATTGTCGCAGAAACAATAGGTCAGTAGGTGTAGACACGGGGCTTTGCTCTGCGTATCTTAGGGCAAGATCAAATGCGGCTGCTGCGTACGGAGTGCGATACTAGCTCACTGCCGCCGTGCCGCTTCCCTCGTTATCGTCATCGCTGCTCTCGGGCTCAGGTTCTCGACGACTCACCGCAGCTACGATGTCCTCATCTGAGAGATTCTCGTGGGTGTCGGATCTCCTGCCACCCATTCATCCATGTCAGCATTGTTTGCGTCTTCACAACCGGAATTTCTCTCACCAGTTGAAGCAGGGGTCCTTGATCACAACAGTCATCTGGAGAATCGACGAAATTAAGGGAAGTCCAGAGCTTTCTCCAAGACTTTCGAATTGCCTGTTCAGTGACGCCATCCCATGCCTCAGCAGACCAGTACGCAACGTCTTTTATCGTTACTCTTTTGATTTTCTCCATTAAAGTTAGTGTAGCATCTTCTTCTATAAGAGTGCGGAGAAACTTTTTGCGATAGGCTAGCTTCATTGCTTGGAGAACTCCTTGGTCCATTGGTTGCAACAATGCTGTAACGTTGGGTGGCAGAAACATAGTCTTGATTTCGCCACTTTCAAGTTCAGTGACGTCTGGGTGAGATGGAGCGTTATCGACAAATAGGATTGCCTTATTTGGCAAGTCATTATCTTTGTTGAAGCGTTTGACTGCCGGCACAAATTGGTTGTGAAACCAAGTCTTAAATAGAGCCATGTCCATCCACGCTCGCTTTTGATTAGTGTAGTAAACCGGTAGGGACTTCATGTTTACATTCTTAAACGCCCTCGGATTTTTTGCTTTCCCAATCATCATTAATGGTAATTTATGGTTACCAGTGGCATTGCTACAGGCCATCAATGTTACCCTCTCTTTGTTCATTTTATATCCAGGGGCAACGGTTTTCTTGCTGCGAAGCTAAACTTTTGTTCGGCAACGCTTTAAAGTTTAGGCCGGTTTCGTCAGCATTGTATATTTGCTGAGGAGAATAGCCTCCTTCACTTATAACATCAAAAACTCGTCCCAAATAAGCTTGTGCCGCCGCATTATCTGAAGAGAGCTGCTCTCCAGTAATCGTCAACTGGCGGATACCATGACGCATCTTCCACCGGTTCAGCCATCCATTGCTCGCAGTGAACGATTCATCGCCATTCATTAAATTATTTAACTGCATAGCTTTTTCCTGTACAAGAGGCCCACTTAAGGGTGTACCTTTTTCTCTCTCTTGTACGAACCACAAATAGAGAGCTTCATCAACTTTGTCAAATTTCGAAACTTTTGATGTTTGGCGATTTTCGAGAGTTTGGCTAGAGGAGGCCGTGCAGAACTGTTCTAGCTTTGCCCGGTTTTTTTTCCAGTCAGAAATCGTAGCTTTTCCTACGCCAAATTCCACAGCTAGTTTTACTGCGCTTTCACCTTTATCTAAGCGATTCAAAACCTCAAGTTTCTCTTTTAAGGAACAAGTCGTATGTTTTCGTTTAGTTGCCATTGCTGTATGTTAATTACACTAATCACTAAAACCAGTCACAATGTTAGAACACAATGTCAAGTCACAGTACCAAAAGTAAACAAACACTGTAATGGCCGAACGATTCAGACTGGACGTCAGACAGACACTGCGTGCGTGGCAGAGGCGGGATTAAGCCAATGGGTGGGGGGGATGCGCGCGAAGCGCCGTTGTCTTCACGCATTGGGAACCCGCAAGATGCTGCCACCCAACGGACATTTAGTGAACTCGATCAACTTAGAAATTACACAGAACAGTATTTATCATTGACTGCCCGAACTACACTCCCATTTACTGCCAAGTGTAGTACAGTGTTTGGTTATAAAACAACGATAGTCAGTTCTTTAGGTTATTTTTGTTACGTTTTTAATAAAATCGTTTAAATTAAATGTTTAGAAGCTAGAGGAATGCTTTTTTATGCTCTTTGTAGCATTGTTATGTACAAATATCACGTTAACAATGTTTAATATAACAAATTCCCCTTTATAAACTTTTTTTCGGTTAATCCGAATTTTCCGTAATCCGAACCAGGTCCGGTCCCAATTAGTTCGGATTATCGGGGTTCTAGTGTAGTAGCTTAATATTCCATATGGTTTGAACTAATGTTATATTTATTTTTATACAGCTTTCACCACCTCAGTTGAATATTGAGAATGAACCTTCAAAATCTGGTCTGCACAGCTGGAAAACTTTATTCAGTTCTGCTAACTTACTGAATATTTCAAGAAAAAATCTATCTATACAAAAGGAAACACCAAAGATACCCGATAAGTTTTCTGAACAATCTACTACACAAGCAAGGAAAACATTACCTATTCTTTACCAGAAAACATCTAACATTGAGAAAACTGATAAAATAATAGGAAACAATATATTTACTCAATCTCAGATTAATGATAATAAACAGTTGTCAGAAAAAAGGAAATGCAGTTCGCAAATTGAAGACACGAATGAAAAGCAAATTCATTTACCGCCATTAAAAAAAGTACGATTTTCAAATTCACAGTTAGAGGAAAATGATTCTAACAAAGGTAATACTGTCATGAAAAATATTGGTAATTACGATCAAACTACATCTGAAAATTTGCGTGAAACAGATAAGAAAATGGCAAGAGATTGCAACATTAAAATACATAAAAATCCTAATATTTTTAATTCATCATTTAATTTAAAAAGTTTCATATCAAAGATATCTTCAAGCAAACCGTTTACCCCTTTAATAACCCAAACAAAAAAACCAATTTCTCAAGAATTAAAAAGTATTTCGACCCTGAAACTGACTACAAATCAGCAAAAATCCTTTGAGTTTCATTCAGACACCATATCTGCTAAAGATTTGTCAGGATCTGTTGACACACAACAAGAAAAAAAATCAACCCAAACATCTGTAAATCCTGATGCAGTTGACCTATTTGAAGATGAGGACAATGAAAACCAACCTGACAACTTAACATGTAAGTGTTAGTTATATTTTGACCATAATTTATTATAATGATTTCTCTTTTAAGCATATTCTTCTCGTGCTGTGAATTATTATATTTGTTCGAAATGTATAGCTAAAAAATAATAACGTTTTACTGCTATATAAACAGTAATACATGATGCTTAACCCTTTTAATGTTATGACGCCTGGCCTATGGATACACCCAAAAGTGCTAAGCAGTTTTGTGCGAAAATGTAGAGTTTTGAGAAAACGCTCATAGATATGTTATATGTTGTCATATCTTCATACTTTTTTTGCATTGTAAGAAAATAAACAGAGAATAGCCCTATAACAAGAAAATACATTCAAAAGTGTTTTTTATTCATAAACAAATAAATAATTTGAAAAATGTTTATTGTTATAAATAAAATAAGAGTGCCTAAATATTTTTATATTTTCTTTACCTATTCCACTTTAAAGAGCATCTAATGAAAAACAAATTTCATATATTTTCAGTTCATTGTTATAAAAAAAATAAGGAGCATAGAGGAAATATAAAAAATATTGTCCTCCCAATTAATTGAAAACTTGACATTTGAAACATTTGTTTTAAACAAACAAATAATTGTCGTCAACCGAATAGCCATCCATAAATTCTCTAATAACTTTGGAATAAAATGACATCGATAGCGGCCAGTAAAATAATCAAGCCTGTCATATATATATATATATATATATATATATATATATATATATATATATATAAAATACGTAGCGTCTACTATGTAGACCTATCCAAAACGTAATTTGTCTACAAATGAGAAGGAGCAGGGCTGCCAATCAGAGCGTGCATGGGCGGGGCACTATCTCCTGCCAATACACACGCGTAAAACGGCAATATATCGCTCTATCCAAGCACATTGTTTTTATCGCTTACAGTCCTTTGTTTTGTTTTGTAATGTTTATAGTTGGTTTTTTTAGTGTATATAGCAGTTTTATTTCACGTTTTTATGTATAAATAATATAGGTTTACTTATTTTAGTTATGTATATAGACTGTGTTTTAGTATCGTATATAGACCATGTTACTAGATTAGACCTACTTGTAATGAACAATGGAACATCCAGACCATTCAGAATTTGGTGATTTTGTAATATAATTTGTTAGATATATATTTTGTTAGGTTCATAATTTTCAAGCACATTCCATGATGATGATATGCATAGTGAGGATGAAGATGTCATTTTGCACAATTTTTCGAAATAACAGTGAGGATGAAAGTGATGTAGATGTTTTGAACACTGCCACACCTCAGCTATGCCTACCAACACCATATCCCTCTGAAACAGTTCTACGTCTGCCAGAGAACACTCAAGAAACACCCGCAGCAGCTTCTAAGCGTAAATGGACTGATGTCACAGACAATAACCATGGCTAAAATCATACTATTCCAATATATGATGTATGTATAGGCCCTACACTTCCTCAATCTTTTGATGTTGATACTGAGCCAATAGAGTATTTTTACTTATTTTTTAACAATGATATTTTGGCACATACTGAAGTGAAACAAATATGTATGCACACAAATGTCAATGAGCAAAGGTGTTACCAAAGTCATGTTATAGAAAATGGAAGGACATTAGTAATGTTGACCTGAAAGCGTTCTTTGGAGTTGTGATAAATATGGGACTTATCCAATTACTTTCTTTAGAATCATATTTTACGACAGCTTGGGATGGCCATATACCATTTTTTGTTGATGCATTTAACAAAGACAAATTTTAAAACATATTTTGTGCTTAAATTGTAGTACCTAAATTTGTGTTGTATGATGTTTACTTTTACTATAAACATATTTTGGAATCTCTATTTTCATCATAAAGAAAATGAGAATGCATCAACCCCAAAAGGATTTCTTATTTCCCCCATCTTAGAACATATGAAAAAAAAGTTTAGATCATTTTACTCAACAAGTGCATGTGCATGTGTCTCAGTCGACGAGAGCAACATTGCCTTTAAGGGCAAATTAAGCTTCAGAATTTATAATCCCTTGAAGCCAACAAAATATGGACTCAAAGTTTATGTATTAGCTGACACAAAAATTTTTTGTTTTTATGATTTTATCCCTTACTACCGTAGTGGAAATGTTATTCCAAACAGTGACTTTCCAAAGATCACATAAATTGTTAAGGCTTTAGAAACTTCTACAACTACTAAAAATGAAGGCAAGCCAGCAACTGGCCATCCTTTGTCTGCAGCTAGATATTACACGTCCGCAATTGGGTGTAATAGCATTTTCCATTTTACCGGGACGGTAATGACAAATCGTGTTAGAATGCCCCCTGATTTGAAAAAGAATGGCAAGAAAATGAAAAGGGGGGATCTTAAGGCCCAGATGAGGGAACCTACTTTAGTGTTGACTTGGAAAGACAACCGCCCTGTACATATTTTGACAACTAACGGAATGGGAAGAAAAAACCTAATGAGGACATTCCAAGTAAATGGCCCAACAAACCCCTAAACCTAATGAGGACATACCAAGTAAATGGCCCAACAAACCCCTAAACCTAATGAGGACATTCCAAGTAAATGACCCAACAAACCCCTAAACCTAATGAGGACATTTCAAGTAAATGGCCCAACAAACCCCTAAACCTAATGAGGATATTCCAAGTAAATGGCCCAACAAACCCCTAAACCTAATGAGGACATTCCAAGTAAATGGCCCAACAAACCCCTAAACCTAATGAGGACATTCCAAGTAAATGGCCCAACAAACCCCTAAACCTAATGAGGACATTCCAAGTAAATGGCCCAACAAACCCCTAAACCTAATGAGGACATTCCAAGTAAATGGCCCAACAAACCCCTAAACCTAATGAGGACATTCCAAGTAAATGGCCCAACAAACCCCTAAACCTAATGAGGACATTCCAAGTAAATGGCCCAACAAACCCATAAACCTAATGAGGACATTCCAAGTAAATAGCCCAACAAACCCCTAAACCTAATGAGGACATTCCAAGTAAATGGCCCAACAAACCCCTAAACCTAATGAGAACATTCCAAGTAAATGGCCCAACAAACCACTAAACCTTTACTTATCCTAGGTTATACAAAAAACACGGGAGGAGTTGATAGGAGCGATCATTTTTTATTCTTCTATCAATTCATGTGTCTTACAAAAAAATGTTACTGAAAAGTATTCTTCTGGCTGTTTGATATAGCCAATATAAATGCATATTTATTGGACAAACATAGTCACAAAACCAACTAAAGAAAACCACCAACACACAGTCAGTTTAGAAGAAGTCTTGTGAAGAAACTAGTGGGATACCGCGTAACAAGCCAAGGAGGACGAAAACGCAAACTTCTAGCACAAGGACACCCATAAATAGGCTTGACAAAAAAAAAAAAACATTATGTATCAAGAAAAGTGAAAGGTTTAAACAAATGCATTGTTTGCAAAAAGAATTGACTGCGCAGAGAAACTATTTACTTCTGCAAGTCATGTATAGGCCATCCTGACGACAGCTTTTGAGTAATACCACTATAAGGGATTCCTTATATGGACATTTTACTATCAAAATATATATTTATATGTTTTTTCATATTCATTTTACTATAAATAATAATAATAATAATAATCTTTATTGCATCAAACCTCAAATGAGGTATTACAATATATAATATAATAAAGGTTGAGTAAAATGTACATATAAAAATTACAGTTGAATTTTAAAGAAGTCTTCAATTTTGTATAAACAATCTTCTAATAAATAGTTCCATATATTTTTTAAAAATTGTTTCACTTATATATTTCTTAATTTATAAGGCAATTTATTATATAATTTAATAGCCATAAATTCATGAATTTTTGTATTGTTGAGTATTTACATTGTATAATTTTCAGTTGATTCGGATTTCTTGTTTAATGCTTTTGTATATTTTTGTTCAGAGGAAATTTATGTAATTTTTTTTATAATATTATTTTGTAAAAGAATTAATAGTGAAGGAAGAGTCTTTATATTTAATTTCTTAAATAGAGGTCTGCATGGGGTTTTAAAAGGTACTCCACAAATTAGTCTAATTGCTCTTTTTGAATTTTAAATAATTTAGTTGAATTTGATGACTGGCCCCATAGCTCCCCCATAGTCCATAACTCAATATGCGATGAATATTTACATAGTAAATTTGTAATAGTACATCTTCACTAACATCATACTTTAATCTTCTTAAACAGTAGATACTTTGTTCAGATCTTTTTTTGTACACTCCACATGATTATTCCAAGATATCTTATGATCAAGGAAAATTCCTAAAAATTTTATTGGATTGATTTTAAGGTCTAGTCTCAATTTATTTGAGTAAGTAAAATTAATGTCATGTATTTTGTTTAAATTGAGAATTAATTAATTAGAATTGCACCAATTGATACATTTCTTTATAGTAAAAGAAATCACTTCTTCTAATTTGTCATATCAATTTGATGTAAATATCAACCAAACATCGTCAGCATATAAAAAACATTTAATATATGTATAGTTCATATTTTTCGGAATATCGTTAATATAAATAAATATCGTTCTGGTATACATTTTCAACTGTAAAATAGTCAAATTTAAAGATTTTTCCTGAATGAGTAAAATTTTTTAAGAGTAGAATAGAATTTAGTGAATCGTCTGTTGGAATACCTTTTTTTTGTTAGGTGCTTTGGAAATATCGAGAGTTTCAACAATTTCGATGAAATGTTTTTCTAAAATTCTTTTTTCAATAATTTGTAGACATTATTAATAGTTATATTTGTCGAATTTTGATTAAATAAATATAGCTTTTTACATTCATTTTTCATATTTCTTAATCTGGTAGAATATCACGTATTACAAATGTTTATGTTACTTGTATAAATCTTTTTCTAAGGAAAAGAATAGTTAACTCCATTCATAAAGACTTTTTGAAATTCATGGACTTTATCGTCAATTAATTGTTTAGAGGTTATAGATGACCAATTAATCTGTTTTAATTCATAAGTAAAAGTTGTTATATTTTTATCTATAATTGTGCTTAGTGCATGGTGCGATATATCATCATTTTCGGATTTACTTTCAATCTTTACTGATAAGTAGATAGCGTTAAGGTCACTGATCCAGGAGTGAAAATTATTTTATTTTGGAATAATTTTGGATGGATTGAAGTAAAGATGTTGTCTATACTGTTCCAGGATTAATAATACCAGGTCTTGTTATTTCCTGATTTGTTTGTTGCAAACCAAAATTGTTCATTATACTTTGAAGTTGAAATGCTTCCTTACTTTTCCCCCTCAATTCAACATTAAAATCACCTCCAATAAAAATATGACATTTGCACTGAAACACAAACAGTAATATGCTATTTAATATTTTAATAAATTCGTTGTAGATGTATTTTTCCTTATTGTAAGGTCTATAAATAGAAATAATAATAGCATTGTATGATTTAATAGAAAGCAGAAACCTCACATATCATTTCTTGAGACATCAAATTTACTTTATCATAAATAAATAAAATTTTATTGTCAGAAAGCCTAGACAACGTAAAAATTTTACATTAAACTTATTAGTATTTTACGCTCTACTAGATTAGTAATTACATTTAAGGTTCCATACAAAGCCTGCTAAGCTATACAAATATTAAACATACAATATTGATTATCAATTTCAATATACTCAATATTGCTTTTCAGAATTATTATAGTTTCACCTCATTTACAAGTTCTACAGAATGGAGAAACTATTTTGTAACTAGATAATTTTAAATATTTTATACTTTTACTATTCATACAATGCTCACAGATACATAGTATATCTATGTTATATTTCAAAATATATAAATTTAGTAGATCTACTTTTTAAATAAAGCCTTCTATGTTCCAGTTAAAAATTATTAAGTCTTTCCAATTTTCAGTTTGTGATAAATTGCATATCATTATTCGTATTGATTTATGAATCACAAACACTGTTCCAACTGGCCATAAGTTAACAACTCTACATGTAGTGAATAGTTCAAGAGCATGCATTTAAAATGTATATTAAATTTGTTTTCCCCATATTTTTTTCTTAATGCTAAAACATCAATTATTACTATAAGATATGAGTCCCCAACACAGTGTGTGTGTATTTTAAGACGAGTATGAATGATTAAATGAATGTAGATGATATGTGTAGCCTTGTTACTAGTTGATTTTTACTTATGCTTGGAGGGGGCCATCTAATTATTAATAAACGATTTGTAGAAAAATGTCTAATTCAGTAATGAGTTAAATAATATTGACGATAAGTAGGCACTAGTAGCGCAGTGCTGTAACCCAGCTACTTGGGGACAAAGTTTTCTATAGATTTTCGGCAATATGTTCTATCCATGGTCCTCTTAATACTGACATGATGTCCGCTCGATGGTTGCCATCGACTTTAAAACTACAAGAGAAGTCTGGGGGTAGTTATGGTTCAGATGTTGTGTGGGGAAGAAAACTGAGTATCGTATCTTGTCTATTAGTTAACAATCAGACCAATCTAATTGCTTTGAATTACACGTAAAGCTGTAGGTCTCATGGTGCCCTGGCTACTGGGCTATTTAATAAATGGCTCTTTCTAACATTCAACCTTAGTAAAAATAACTACACTCGTTCATCTACACTCATTAGCCCATATCTCGGCGTGTTAATGATGAATAATAATAGTAATAAATACCTTTATGATTTTATTTTTATTTGATTGAATTATAATTCTTTTCATTTTTTAAATGTATTAATCTCAAGAAAGGTGCTCTTGGGGTTAATAAATTATGAGGGTTGTTTTTATTTGTGTAATATTATGTTGTGCATAGTGAGCATGGTTCCTACTCCTCCCGATGTAATTCCTGTGGATAACAACAGCCAGACACTTCCTCATCCTGATAGTGGAACCTTCCGATCCTTGAGTTCAGGTTACTATATCAGTAATTAGATACTTGCTTGTTCAAGAACTGTTAGAACACATGTTTTTAATTTACACTCTTGCCTTTAAGTTAGTTCTTCTAAGCCAAATGTTAATCGTTATTAGAAATCATTAAGTAGAGATTATATCTAATACATTGTTGAATATCTTTCTTTGATTACAACCAATCTTATTCAACAACTTGCATTTTCAACAAATTTTGGTTCTTAAAGTTCACACGAACATTAAAATATGATTTAAATAAGACACTACATTTATTAGATGATTTTTGATTGCTAGATTTTGTTAATTTCATATTGTTATTGTGCATATTAACATGATCACGTTTAGAACTTTTGTAATATGAGTTTGCACTACAAGTGAATGTCAAACTACAGAAATTTACTATATAATATAAGTAAAAAATGTGCAAATATTATGGTGATTGATTTCGGTAAACCACAAATACCTTCCTTAGACCAGATGGAGTAAATTTGTGAACATTAGAAAAAACTATGAATCTGCCTTCAGGGATAAAAAAAGCAAATCTAAAACATAGGAAAAGAACTAATTTCATATGCAAATAAGTTTTGAATATATGAATATCTTACTCAAATTAATGCTTTAAAATACCAGTACCACTCGAACTAAAACCGAATATCCCATCTTGTAACCTTAAATTTCATTATCTACTGACTACGGTTTTTCCTGTAAACTTAAACCCAAAGTAAATGGCGCGTAAGGCGAGTAGTATGAGAGAAGGAAAACTTCTGCCACCACAGTTCCCTTACAGCGAAAGCATAGCTAATTAATGTGCAAGGACTGCTGTATTTATTTAGCTCTAGTTCATAATTCACTCATTTAAAGTTACAATTGCTTTACAAAATTAGAAATATTTTTTATTTAAAATATGTTTCTATCCATTGTGTATTTGTCTTGTAAATGTTATTGAATAGAAATAATATTATTAAAATCTTTTGCAATATAATATAACTTATACATGCTATAGCAACTGTTTTTATACTATGTAAAATTTATAAATGTATATCGTTTACATTTGAAATGTTTACATCTTGATACATTAATTATGTGGAATAAAGCATTGTTTTTATAAGCATACAAATAGATATCTCATCCATTGTTAAATTTTGTGTCTCAAATTATCAGCTGTTTGTAGTCCACTGTGGAGGGCTAGTGTAGTCCCATGTAAATGTAATGCAGTTCAAACCAGCTGTAATAGCAGACCTCACTAACTAAACAAATTACTGGCACAAATATTCATATTATATGAGATCTATTTGTAAGCAATAATATAATCAATGATTATAGTTAGTTCTATTAAATTTTCTAATTACATTAGGACAATGAATAAAATCAATTTAACAGTACTATAGCAGATCTTTGCAGCACATAGAAAGAAAATTGAAACTGCTGGTAGAGACTCACTTTACATCATCAGGTAACTGTGCGTGGTGGGAAACAGCAGGATTTGTTGCACGTGTGCTTGCTGTCTGCACACCATTTACCTCGGGTCTATGTATACCAGTCCAGTGATGTGATGATCAGCTGTCCAGTTGTAGTGGCTGTCTGATATAATACAGCTGTATGCTTCTTTTAATTACTTATCCAAGTGTTTTATAATTTAATTTTGTATTGTTAGTGTTTTGTTCTATCTATTTTTTAGTCGTTACATTATAATTTTGTCAAGTGATGTTCTGGATCATTGTTTTCTGAAATTATGTCAATATAGCAATTGCAAGTGTTTTTGTCTATAAAGTAAAGCTAAAAAACTAAAACAAGTTTTTTTTGTAATAAACCCAATTAATTTCAGTCTCCTAAATTTGCTACTGTAATATTGAATGAAATTATATAATAAAAGAAAAAAAAACAATAACTGAGCACCCTTAAATAGTTTTTTATTAAATTACCACGACCGGTTTCGGTATTTATGCCATCTTCATAGGTGAAATAATTGGTACCTATGAAGATGGCATAAATGCCGAAACTGGTTGTGGTAATTTAATAAAAAACTATTTAAGGGTGCTCAGTTATTGTTTTTTTTTTTTTTTTTTTTTTTTTTTTTTTTTTTTTTTTTTTTTTTTTTTTTTTATAACATTATTATAAATAGCAGCCCTAGGTATTACAACTTTTCTATGAATGAAATGAATTTTAAAAAAAGTACAGTACGTAAAAATTAATTTCAGTTAGACAGTTGGCATTTATTTACTAAAGTTTCTAATTTAGCATAACCAATGTTTATCAGAAATTTAGACTTTTCTTATTGGTTTTAGCGCTTATTACTACTTATAGTTGGGTTTTTACTATGTACATTCTAATCAAAAAATGAGTAAGAACATGTCCAGGCGGTGAAAAATCACCATTTACCAAACTCAAGAGACACCACTGATAGGTGGTAATAATTATTGTGGAGAAGCCCAATTGAAATTATTAGCCCTTACTGTTGACAGTTTTACTAGCCAAAGAGTGTAGATCTAAACCATTGAATAACCATGCTCAAGAACGTTGCAGCAGTCTTGTATGACTTGGAGAACACTTTAGTGAATAGAAAGTGGGTTCAGTATACTTGTTTGGTATGAATGTTTGGGCAACAGTTTTTTTTTTTTTTTTTTTTTTTTATCAAAGGTTCAACAATAATGAAATAAGGAGATAGCTAATTTGTAAGCCACCATTTACTTAGCTACCTGCTTGAATTCCAGCACACTTAATAGGAAAGCACAAGTCATAACAACCTTTTGTTAAATTTAAATTATCATTATTTTCAGAATTTATTTCACCATCAGAACTTGATGAATCAGCAAAACTGCACTACCAGCGAATAGCTGCCGAGTCACCAGGATTTGTTTACCCTAAAGGACCAGAACGTGTGAAATCACAGAAAGTAGGAACAGAGGTATAAAAGTTTACATAATATGTACTTCAGTTCCAATAATATTACACTATTGAAGGCATCCAGAACTTATGAAAAAAACTACTGCGTGTTAACGAACCCGTTATGTTTGTTGAAATTTTTAATTCATTGCCCATAGTAAAACTTTATATTTGAAATTATTTATAACAAAGTGCCAGTTGTCATATTTGCTGCTGCAGTCTGTCAGGACCCTTCACGCTATTTGCATTTATTCGACAGTTCCTTGATGATCTGATGACTTTACCACAGTGTCTTGTCTTCATTCAGAGTAGACTTGCCCCTCAAAAGATTGATTGGCTGGATTATTGAATTGTGTACAATGGCTTCACTTGGTATGGTTGGGAAATTGATTTTTAACAACGCTTTGCTGCGCAATGTTATTGTGTTTGTTATTTAGAATGTTTTTTTTTTTTAATTTTAGTCTAATAGTATACAAGTAGACAAAGTGCCCATAATTTTATTTTAAATGGATCCTGATATGTACATATTCATACAAAATTTATAAATACAAAGGAAAACTAAATACTCAAGCAAAATCAGGTGTTTTAAGACTACTTTCTTGACATTATCTCCACAACTTGTTCAGAATGATTTGAGAAAATAAGTTTAGTACAGTCAAAAGTAGTTTATTAATTATGTTATTTATTTGAACATTACAATGTTAAACGGTTTGTCAGCAAACCAAACGAAATTCAATTAAATTAACATCCTAGAAATCTGAACTACCTTAATAAACCAGTCTCCTTTATAAATAAAAATAATAAATAAATGTGGCATTATTGTATAAAACTTATAGAGGAATATACTGAAGACTGTATACATCTACATTCAAAATTCTCAAAATCTTAAATATTAATGTTGTATGTTAAGGATTATTTTAATAGTAGAAAACATTAATTAAATATGTTACAGGAATCCCAAGTTGTAATATCCCGTTACTTCTCAGATACGCCACAGCAAACAACTCAGGAGAACCAGATTTCTCAAGGTTGGTTACATATTTTTATGTTCATTTTGTCATAGCCAATATTAGGGGTTTTAAATTACAGAAAAGAAATAATCTTTGTATAAAAAAACTTAAGACTATTACTTACAGTAAACAGAAAAGTACTTTTGTTGTAAAAGCAAAACAACTGTCTGTTTTTAATTAATAATAATTGCAGCAAGAGTTGCTGAATGTTGTGATCTAATTGTTTTTATTTTGTGTTTGTATCTAAATTAAGTTAAATTATAGTTATAAGTTATTTTTATTACGTTATTAATATAAATATTGCAATTAGATAGTAAACTTTAAATTACAAATCGTAAGTGCATCAAAATGATCAAAGTTTTTGATTATTGTGAATTTCAGAGGAAGAAGAATACCATACACCTTATTCTCCTCCAGTCCAAACTGACCTTGGAAGTGATCCAGACATAACAACCAATGTTCCATCTCCGATTCCAGGAGGACTAGGTCAGTTGTAAAATGTTTTATAAGTACTTTATGTTTATGTCAAATCACAGCCTGGCTTCGATTTGGCAAGAGTCTAACAGTCTAAGAGGTGATATTAACAGTCTAAGTTTACTTTCACATAACTTTTAAGAATATTTATGTCAAAGTACTTGCAGGAGCTATTTAAACCTGATAATGGTATGAAAGGTAACCAATATACTAAAGGTTATTTGAATCCAGTACTTGAAATGTTATGTATAACAAGAAGCGCTTAGCATTCATCCTTGTTCTTGGTGTCAAAACAAGTTTCCACAATTTGTTATATTCCATTCTCCTATTTTAAAGCAGTGCTATTTAATGAAAACATATTACCTCCTTTTTAACTGAATAAATGTCTTGATTATTTTGTAATATTTAATTTGTAGAAAGAAACTTAGTTAAGAGCTGGTAAGTTATATAATATTCTGTTGTAAACAGTATAAAAGAGTCTATAAAACAAAAAGCAGGTGAGGGGAACTGTGTATTAATTGGGCATCTCTGCCCATTAAAAGCTATATGAAATATTTGTTAGCTGAAACAGTTATTTAGAAGTTTATTTCTGATGCAGTCCTAGTCATCAGTTATGCTTGTAGGGCCTATTAATATAATGAAAAGCTAAACCTTTCATAACCAATTTGAGCTTTTTTTTATATAACATACATAACATTATATATATATTTGGACAATTTTCTATTTGTTATAAATTTAAAAAACCCCTTTTGTTATTACAGTAGAGTCTCGCAAACTCGGCCTAATGTGGACCCAATGGCGGCCGAGTTAGCGAAATGCCGAGTTATCGGAAAGTAGGTTTTAAACGAATAAAAGTCCCTTTGATAGGTTTTATGTATCATGTTATTATTCGTCAAATACACCACAGAAGGCATTACATTTGTGAAATACATGAAATTACATGAAATATTAACAATATTGTAAAATTTATAACTAATAATTATAATATATTAATAGAATAACATTAAAAGAACGATATGATTTTCTCAACGACAAATATTGTGACCATATTGTTATCACTGCAAAAAGTTTCCAAATATATTTTTATATTATCAATAACTAAACATTAAAGAAATAATGCCAGATTACTAAGTCCATAATTAATTACAAACTAACAGAAGAGATAAAATAAAACAAGACCATATCAACGACTTACAGCACATTTTTCAGGGATATTTATCAGTTAACATAATAAAATTTATTACATTTTTATTTTTTAATTTTTTTTTTCTTACTACCAAATGAACAAAAACTTATTCCTAACTTACCTACCTATATAGACCACTATGCTTATAACGCGTTTTTTAACATAAATAGTATAAGGGATTACAAAAAATCAATTTGAACTTAAATTGAAATTAAATTAACATTTGAAGTTAAATTGATTTAAAACACTACATAGAAACATTGCAAACATAATACGAAAAACAAATACAGTTCTGTACCCTGTAAATTATGTTTTGTAAAAAAGTTGGTTATTGTTTTTTGTTTGGCACCTGGCCCTCTTGCGAGCGGCATCGTCACGCAGACGTCGGAGAAACAGGGATGTCCAATTGCCGAAGCACCTTGCTGCTCAAAATACGTCAACGCACTTTCAACAGCTTTCAGTCCCTCGCTGTGACTCATTTTTATTTCAGTAGGATTGCTTTTATCCTCTTCATTAGAGTCACCAATGCTTTCTTCATTGTCTTCTTTTCTTTACAACTTCAACAATTTCCGCATCCGAAAGAATGTTTTCTCCAGTGTCCTGCTCCATCCATTCTGTTATGTCACAGTCATGGCATCTTCACAACCCAGGAACCTGTCTTATTAAGTCCACTAGGCCAGAATCTCTTCATCAGGTTTTTCAGCAAAACTCATTTCCTTCATTGTCCAGTAGTTTTCTCAGGAACGTACCAACGTAATAGGACGTAATTCACGCCATGCATCTGCAAGCCATCCAATGACGTCTAATAAGTCAATTTTTTCAAGTTTTTCACCCAAATCTTGTTCATCTTCAACGGCATCCAAAATATGTGACAGCAGCTTGCGGCGGTATATCTTCTTTAAAGCCGCTAAAACCCCCCTGGTCCATAGGCTGGCAGAGTGCAGTCACATTGGGGGCAGGAACATGGTCTTTATATCACCATCTTGTAACATCATCAGCGTCTGGATGTGAAGAGGCGTTGTCTAAGATAAGAAGTGCTTTTCTTGGGAGGTTTTTCAGATTCATGTGTCTTTCAACTGCAGGTACGAAAACTATGGTATAAACCACTCTTTAAAGATTTACTCCATCCATTCCATGCATTTGACTGGTTTTTATATGACACAGGAAGACTGGTTACATCAATATGTTTAACTGCACGTGGCTTTTTAGCTTTACCAATAAGACACAGTTTTAGCTTATCATCCCTGTTGCATTACAGCAGGCCAGACGGTAAACGTTCTTTGCTTCCTCTTGTATCCAGGAGCAGAATTTTCATGTTTCGAAGCTAGGCTTTTATTTGGCAAGAGTCTAAAATTCAACCCCGTTTCATCGCAATTGTAAATTTGTCGCCTGTCAAACCTTCACTTTCAATAAGCTGTTTGAAATTGGTCATTGAATTTTAAAAAACCCGTCATGTCCCCAGAAGTTTTTCACCACATACAGTAAGTTGCCTGACACCGTAACGCTTCCTTCCACCTGTCAAGCCAACCGGTACTGCTACAAAATTCTGATCTCACTTCCTTTTTACACAGCTCATACAATTTTATTGCTTTTTCTTGCAATATCGTCCTGAAATTGGGGTTCCTTTTCTCTAGCTTGACGAAACCATAGGTACAGTGCCTCACTTTACTTCATTGAATTCACTTTCTTTCATATTTTTTCTTTCTTTTAATGTTTCACTGCAAATTCGCTTAGCACACCACGCTTCTATTTCTGTTCTTTTTCTTTCCAGTCCCCGATTGTACTTTTGCCGACCCCGAAATCCATAGCCACCTTGCTTACACTTTCTCCTTTGTCCAGTCGTTTTAATGCACACAACTTCTGTTCCATTGATAAGTTTACTTGTTTTCTTTTAGATGTAGTTGCCATGATGAGTTAACAACACTAACACAGCACAATCCACTAACTCCCAACAACAGTACATAAACGTTGTGCGACGCACTGACTTGTATGTAGCAGACCACTGTGATGTACATACAAGTTTGCTACTCTACACTGGTTTGCGCTCGACTGAGGACTGGACTGGACTGAGAATGCACGAGCGAGACTGACTCAGGAATATGGCGGCCGCGACGGTGACGGGAGGGGGAAATAACTGTCCCGTTACACATTGACGCTCAAGGTCAATGCCCGCATTCGCACGGGAAATACACTCGTAGATTCAATATTATCGCATTCGTCGTAGTATTTTGGTTTTACAAGGTCAAAATAATTTTAATTTTTTACATTTTAAATTTTTTCCATTTAATCCTCTCTGTGCGGCACCCGAGTTATCCGGACTGCCGAGTTATCGAGGGCCGAGTTTTCGAGACTCTACTGTACAAAAAAATAGCCTATTTCTGAAAGATGTTGACCTACTACTAGGAGGTTAAGTCATATTATGTGGCACGAGCAGAATTCGTATTTTCAAAAACTTTAAACACCTCATGCAATGGCATCAATTGCATCGATCGTACTTTTTTCTTTTCTAAATCCAAACTGGCAGTTGGATAGATAACCAGCAGACTCAAAATAGGTACTTACCTGGTTAAATATTAGGTACTCAAAATCCTTTGCCAGTACAGGAATTACTGTTGGATGAGAGTTCTTGGGATCTGACATGTCCCCTTTTTATACATAGGGCGAACTTTAGCCAATTTCATCAAATTTGGGAACACCGCGGCTTGCAGGCAGTGATTCAAGCAAAAGATAAGAGTCATTCTTTCGTGAATCTCTCTGGTCTGAGGAAGGTGAGCGTGGTTCACCGAAATCGATCACCATAATATTCGTGCATTTTGTACTTGTATTGTAATATATTTGTGCATTTTGTGCTTATATTGTAATAAATTTGTGTTGTGTGACGTTTATTTCTTACTGTATATGTACCAACACGAATTATGCTAATTAAAAAACTAAAAGGTAAGAGGAATAACAATAGGCCCTATCACACTTTTAAGGAATTCTTGACATGTTAAAAACATTGTACATGTGTCAAGTCCAAGATTACACTCAGAATATTTTTAAATAACTGAAGCACACTTGGAATGACGAATAATAGTGTTTAGTGACTAATAATAGCTTATCAAGGAAAATTATTTTGAAACAATTTTAAGTAGTTATTCTAGGTTATTTAAAATTAAAAAGATGTCTGCCTAGAGAGTATACAAATTTATTAAACAACACTCCTGGACACAATTCGACACTAAACAACACTCCTGTTGTATTAAACAACAATACCACTGTACGTGTATGGGCGGGCGGGTGGGTCAATACTACTACTACGTTTTAATGGGCGGGCGGGCAGGTCAATGCCACTGTACATGTATGGGTCAGCGGGTAGGTCAAGTATTGCAGTAACTACAGGTTTCTAACAAACCTGACTTAACAATAACCTAACTTTTGTCATCACCCAACACAGTGTAAGTGGATGCGGTGTGAGAGCAGAACCACTCCACCGCACTTAGTCCCCAAGTACTGACTGACAAACTAGTCTGAGCGCACAGCCAGTGACAGCTGGACATAATTGAAGAGTGAAGATGGGGCTCTGTTATGAAAGCATTATCCCACTTAAACAGTTGTCTAGAAGAAGTGTTAATATCTATTATTACCACCAGCTGATGTTTATTATTTTAATATTTGTTATTAATATCGGTTTGTAGCAACACTGCCACGTGCACGGACTAATTGTTCAATCAGTAGCTGGGCTACAGTACTACGCCATAGTGTGGGTTATTTGGAAATTATGCATTCAATATTTACTATAATTGTGAAAACTGTCCAAGAACCTGGTTAGGTTTTTTCCCGTGCTTAAAAAATGAATTATTAATCATATTTTTTTAAATCCAAAATTACCACGAACAACTATAAACTGCCTCATCATTCATCTTGCCCTAAAGAAATGTGGACTGCTGAATAGTGTAAAATAAATAAAATTAGAACAGCATTTTTTATAACAAACAGTGATGTGTTAGATCAATACTGTTTAATTTATTCATGTTTATATCAACAGGTTATTTTGGATTTGGAGAAAAGAATTCACCAGAGAAACAATTATTCAATCAGTCATCGAGTTCAGAAGGAAACAAGTCTCCTGATGCCCAATTTGGATTTAATTTCATGTCTAATCCTCCCAAAAAGTCATCTTTTTTCTCTCTATTTTAAGTGATTAAAAATAGAATTATTTTTTATATAATTAACCATAATGTTTACTCAATTGGAAAAAAACCATTACTTTCTTAGCTGTTGAACTAATTTGTTTGTATCCTGTAAAGAAAATACTATGGTTTTTATTACAGTTAATTATAATTTGCATATGTTTTCATATGTATTCACATAATTCATATGTTTTATAGTTTCTAATTCTAAGGCTAGTTTCCAAGTAGTGTTTGATAAATTAGCTAATGTCTGATAAGGGTTACTTTTCGTTCACAATATTTTATAATTTAGTTGTAAAGTTACAAGAACAAATTTTGTATGTAACAATGTTTGATTTAACACGGTATGTGCCTTATATGCATGGATGTAATGTAACTGTAAATAAATTTGTTAAGTTGATGTAGTCTGTTGAAGAAATATTATGTAATTTGTTTTAAGGGGGGTTTACACACAAGTTTTATTGTACGTCTTATCGTTCATAGAAAACGTACATCAAAACGTCCCTTTTCTTCTGTGTTCACACGGCAACGTTTTTTCTTATGTTTTAACTGAGCTTTGGTAAACGTTTAGGTTATGTTTACATTGTAGCTTTACTGTAGAATTGAAAAAGCACTTATATTATTCTCAAATATTTTTACTCTCGTTCGTGTTTTTTATTACGGTCACTATAATCCTTGTTATTTATTTGCTATAAACAAGGAAAACCCTTTCACAGCTCAATAAAATGTGTAAGAAATTAACGAGTACATAGTTGTAGATCTGATGACATAACTTTGCGAAATACTTTTTTTAATAAAGGAAACTAAACAACTTTGCTTTTTTAAATCGAAAATCTTAGCAAACAAATAGAACAGGACAGGAAAGTTAGTACTATATAATGATCCCTAGTTCTGGCAATATGACAAACAAGGACAAGTATTCACACCCTCTACCTTATCGTTGCAGTTTTCAGAAAACTGATCGCCTCGTCAGTTTTCATATCTGTCTTTGGTTATCATTCCATTAAGACAAAACATACGTTTTCCTGTCTACAGGCTACGTTATAACGGATATGATTTGTCGTTTCCAACTTGATGTACAATAAGACGCTGCGTTAAAACTCCCCTTTAGTCATTTTAATATTAAGATTAAATCCATGTTTTAAGTTACATGTCTTATATTTCAGGCAAGTCATGGGGTTAAGATATAATAATAACAACCTAACATAAGCCGTTTGTTTTTTATATAAAATAATTAAATGTTTACTGTTTATAAGGTGTATTTTTTGTTTCAATTAAAGTTTGTTTGAGACCCAAATATTTGTTATTGCTTGTATTATTCTTTATTGAGAATTTAGAATCAGGCTTGTCAGTTCAGTATCAACCAATACAAATTTCACACTAAACTGTAGGACCCTTAGTTGCCCTGATTATTAACTCATTAATAAATGGTTGTTTCTAATGAACAATTATCCTTTGTTGGTAATAATGAATAGACTCGTTTGTCTACAATTAAACAAGCAAATTTACAATTAAGCAGGATCAATATTTGCCAATGTCTTAATGATCAGCGTCTTGTCAACTAAAAAATGTATCCTGGTAAATAGTTTTTAAAAAAGTGACATATTACAAATATAAAAAATTAGTGAAAAGTGGCCAACTAAAGGAGCAACGGAGCAACAAAAAATGTACAAACGAATTAGTAGGACACATGGCCTCAACATACACCTGCTACTTAGTTATTGAAATTTACTCCGGTGTTTATTGGTATTGTTAATTATGAGGAGTTTTTTTTTTTTACATTTAACAGTTTTTCAAAGTATTTAACAAATTCCCTATTGTTTAATTTATTATTATCGTTATTCTTATCTTACAGCCAAATCACCATTTTATTTTTTGAAGAAAACACTTTGAGGTTGGTATCCAGGTAAATTGAGGTTTTGATTTGAAACCCTTGTAGGAGTATGTGTGTATGCTATTTTAAAGCCTTTTACCATGTATAAAAGGTCCTTTTTCATGCTTTTTTTGTATGTTTCTTCAGGCGTTCTTGTCTATTTTTTAACATGAATAACAGATTAAATTTGTAACTGTTTCAATAATTTGGTATTTTATTTCTTGCCTTTTTTGTCAAATTCAGTCGCTAAAATTAATATATTTTTTCTTTCTACAATTTTTGGAATATGAGATTTATTTTAAAAATATTTTGGGGTTAGGTGTCAGGGCCGCTCACAGGAGGGGGTACAAACGAGGAAATTTCAAGGACCTGGGCACCAGGGGAGCCTGACCCGACCAGACAAAACAAAAAAATTACAGGGAACAGTTTTAAAGGTATGGAGAAATTAAACCTTTTAGTCATTGGCTTTCAATATAATAAAAATAAGTGGAGAGAATATAAATCAATTTTAAATATTAATTAGTTTAGTAACTGAACATTTGAGTAATGTCAGTTTACAACAATTAATCGAGAAAACATAAGGAATGTTCCCTCAGGTAGTGGCAGTACTGGAAGTAGTGATATGATTGACAATCTGTTAAACTTGAAATAACTGAAGTTAAATTATATTTGACTATAATTTAGTTTTTTATTTGAACCTACTTTGACGTACTATTGGGCTTATTAGTGTAATCGCTATAATTTTAATTTGTTCGATTTACAAAAACTGAATTAATCAACCCAAGCAGAATAAACACAATTTTTCAACGCCAAGTTACATTCTAATAATGAACCTATCTAAACCAGGAATGTCAAATGAATGGTGTAACATACGTTGATTTCAGTAACAACTAATCAACATATTGATTTTAGCCATCCAATATTTATATGGCTTCCATGAGAAGTTAAGTGAGGTTCAATTCTCAGCTAATCGATGGTAGGTGAATATACATTTATCTATAAAAGGACTTGTTAGGACGCAATCGGGAAGGCAAGTGTATTAGTGGGGACGTTTTGTACTTTTAGAAACGGTCATCACAATGCACATAAGCATCTCCTCGTATATGTATGTGGAGACGCGTCCACTCAAATCTCCAAGGTATATATGTAGATTTACAGAAGAATTTCGGCCGAAAAAAAATTCAACTCAGACGGCGGTCTACGTGCATACTGTCGAAGAAAAAAGTATAAACACTCGATTTTGAAACATCACTTTACAATAAATAATTACTTAGCAAAATAAAAATGATATTACATTTTTCAGATTATTCTTGTACACATTTTTAATGATAAGTTTTACTTGACAAATTTACCTGACAACCTCAAAGCACTATGAATATCTCATATAACTCCTTATTAAACTAAAATAAACTAATTTACATAAAGTAGAATTTTTAATGACAGTTAAGTTTCTGAAAATAAATACATTTGTATTCAAAATTGAAGCTAATTTATTAATATGCTTCTTCCAACAAAAACTACTGTAACATTAAATCTTACTTACAATTAATCTATATAATAATGGTTTTAGTATAACCATATGGTTTATTGTTTAGGCAAATGTTTATTTAATTTATTAAGGCCTGGCCTCCACTTGCGATTTTTAGTTGTGTGATGGTCAAGTCGTAAAGTTAGAACCTACTATTTTAAATGCAGGTGCATCCACACTTATAGTTTTATGACTGCAATTTAAAAGATGTAACATGGTCCTATTTTCACTATGACACGACTTTTGCGGAAAGACATCATAAGAGGAGGCTGGGCCTTATTCATATCAACGGTATACCCATTACAATACATTCAAAATAAAACTTAAAAACAATTACATTCAAGATAATGCTGGTAATATGCCATAATAAATAAATTACTAGTACAAAAAACTCTAAATAAATATCGATAATAACTAAACATGTAGTACTAAAATATAATGCTGTTCAGTGTATGACAAATTAACAGATAAGCCAACAATGATTAAATGAACAATGATCTATTTATGTATCAGAGAAGTGTCACTTGAATTGTTTAAAGGTAAAAAGCTTCTCCTTGAATGAGTTCCAAGATTAATTGAAGAAGTCTTCAGGAAGGTCATTCCCCTCCCAAGACATTCAGGGAAACAACCATGAAGCTGCTGGAAGAGGGTAGGAACCGCTTTCAAAAGATATGTCTAGATCGGGTTCCTCTTGGTACTCTGCAGTCAATGTACTGAAAGATTTCAGGACAGTCATTTACTATTCTAAAACCGCTCTAACTTTACCTCTGAGGGGAGCACAACATGGCAACATTGTATATCTTCAACGCTTGGCACCTTCCTGTCCTACAGCTAATTTGTTTCCGGTCTAGATGAATCACAACTAGGGACTGATAATTTTTTAAGTTAAAATTGTACGATTTACTTCATTTTTTAATATTTGTAATCAGTCAAAAAAGTACTTCCCAGTTAAACACTAAAAAGTTTTTAATTCATACCAAAAAAATAAATTTGTACCTTCCTACATTCTTCGCAATTAATTGTGAGTCAACGGATGTAAAATTTATAGAAGGGCATTGGTGGTCTGGATGCGAGGTTGCCTATGTCGATTTTTCAGTTTAGCCCGCAAACCTCAGAGGTAAAGTTAGAACGGCTGGATTATAGCTTGAAGAGGAAAGTCAGATCAAAGTAGACCTCCTTAAGTTTCTGAAGTAGTTTCTGAAGTTTACTCGTATGAAAATCGTTGAAGCTCAATCACACCCACATACCGGCAATCTTGACCATCCTTTCCTATATTCTGTCCAATGGAAGTGAGTGAGTTTTGAAGTAAGGGATCTAGATTATAGATCCATATTCAGGTACAGGGCAGAGAATCATCTTGTAGACTGCCTGTAATACGAATATTATTTACCAAACTAGCTTAAGAACTGTCACTAGCTGGCTTGTCACTGGATTGGAATTAATTTTTTGCCACTGGCAGGGAGGGGCTGCAAAAGAAATGTTCCCAGGGTTGTAACAAGTCTATATCCGTCAATGCACTACTCAAAGAATTCAATAAGATCTTGAATGCCCCGCACCTCCCCATTACACAGCATTTCCCACGTCAGAACAGTTGCTTAAAATCTCTAAACCCACCTCTACGTACTGCTTTCCATTTGAGCAAATCAAACTTCTCGCCCAATTCTAGCTGGGAATCAAAAATAGCGTGGAAAATTTTGATGAACGAAATAGGTTCCTTATTAACGATCCGTCGATACCTGTAGGTGGGATGGAACCTCCCTCGAAGGGAGTGGATACTCCTGAATCAGTTCTGAACTGGCGTTGGCAGATGCAATTACTGGAAGTATAAATGGGATTAACACTAGATCAGTAATGTGATTGCGGGGAGTCTATCAAAACAATGGTTCACATAGTTACAGAGTGTCCTTTGTGCTCTTTTACGGAGGGATTAGCCAGCATACATAGAATCAGTGATTCAGGTCTTAGATGGCTCGATAGATTGGACTTAGCTTTGTGACATGAGATCACTTTACATATTTAATCAATTAATATACCGTCATTTATATATTTATTAACTGCAATACACCTTTTTACAATTACTATACAATTATTGCTATTCTTATACTGGCATAAATCAAACATACATCAGTAACAATACAATAAAGGTAAAACGAAACACAGCATTTGTATATTTATTCAAATATACATCACAGCTTTAAAATTAACAAATGGAAGCTGATAAGAAAAAACCATATATATAAGTGAATTTACTGCTTTAAACCATATTAATCAACTCATTGGAAAAGGAAAACGTCAAAATTAGAATTATATCCGAACAGGCTTCATGGGATATATCAAGCCTTAACAATAAAAAAAGAGTGGTTGTTTAAGTGATATGTGATTCGGTTTTGTTATGAGAATTAGTACTGACTGAATAGATTTGAGAATCGAGAAACTAGTTCGTTCTCTACAATCTACATTGCATTTTGCATGCTTGGTGTTTATTTACAGTTTTTCGTAGACAACTTGGCGGGTACTGCAACTGCAGTTTCTTTTACTGTTGCCGCGTACTTGCTCTCGACTAACACTAGTATGTTAGTTGATGGTTGTGTACTGATCTACCCAAACATTTTTTGTGGATCTAAAGAATTAAAATCAACATGAAAGCACTTCGTACATCATGACTGCTGTTTCTTCAGTTTAGTATTGGTTTGTTCGAAAGACTGCATTGTGGCTTTTTGCTCACTTTGAAAATCAAAGTGCACTTTTATAGCCTAATTGCCAAAAAAGCCAGCCATTTAACTTAAGGGGCCAAATGTTGGAAAGAATATAGCCTTCTAACCAAAGGTAAGTTTAGACTGTCAACATCAGAATGTATTTTGCAAGTCTCATGTTATTAAGCAAGATTTAAGATACATGGCATTTATAATTGATAATTGAACAACCAAATAGCCTTAAATTTTAATATTTTCTTCTCTGCTTTGAATAGGTATGTTAACCCATGAGCAGGCCTTTAGGTTTCTCAAATCACCAGATGTTTAGCCTAATCAGGCTTTTACAGTCATTTTTGCACTTTCTAAACGCTTCTGAATAAACAAATTCTTGTTGAATAAGTGGTGAAATATGAGTTTTTTGAGAGGTTGCTTTTAGCTACAGGAAACTCGTTTTTCACTGAAAATTTGAAAAACTTGTTTATTAAGTTTAAGGCCTAGAAAAAACCCATTAACCCTCCAACTGATGACTAAATCGCTTTTCAGTGATACAGAGATTTCAGCACCATACTATACGAACTGAAAAACGCGACCAAATATCTACGTCAATATCGGCCTAATTTCATACAATGACTATACAAGCGGATTTTCTCTGTGCGGAACAATCGGCACAGACAAATTATAAAAAAAGTATCAACTGTATAGTATCAAAATGGAGTGGAAGAATTTGTTTGTGTCGTTGCTTTACATTTCATGGGGTTACTGCATGATGCGTTTAACATTGAAAGAAGTCGGTCAAATCATCCACTGTTGGCGAACAGATTAACAACAGGGCAGTTTCACATTATATTTAGTGAATATTCAGACAAGTTTTCCCAATATTACCAGATGTTTGTGTATTCCTTTGATGAAATACTCTTTCTGATTTGTGATAGAAGAAATAGGATAGAAACATGAAGAAAAGTATAGGAGTTGTTGATAGGCTGGTTATAACCTTGGCGAGTACAGAACTATCTCAGTCAACAATTCAACAATTAAAATCACTAATTCAACCCACGGCTGCATGGAGTGCCGTTTTCACTGCTACCCGACATTACACTATAATTCATTCCGTAAAATCTGTCAAGCTGACTCCGCCGCAGAACCCTTGCCGATTTAACGCATCGCTCTCCGTTAATTCCTCCTGTCCACTTTTGAACTCGTCTGTTAGCGCAGAATTGTCTTAACATGTGCTCCAAAATGACCGAAAAAAAAAAAAACGCTACAGAAAATCAGTCATGTTTTTTCAGCTATTATAATATGGCCCTTAGACGTTTTGCAAGTTTAGCTTTAGTAATTTTCAAAAAATACAAAAATTGACCAAATACCATGTATTATATATCAAACTGTTCACAAAAGTCTGCTTTATAAGGTAGGCCTAATAGAAAATATAGAAACATGCCAGTAATTTAAAAAAATGCAGGCTTCACAAAAGTTTGACACATTTTTGGTTTTTATTTTTTTCATTCGAGCACTATGAATAGTTAGTTGCACAGTACGGGTAAACGAAAAATCCAAGATATTCAAAATGTTCCTAACTTTAGAAAAGTTGATAGCAAAACATAGTGTATAAGTAAAATATTGTCCAATTATGTTCAAAATGTATTTAGACATTGCTAGAGGAAAAATATGGCCAAAAATATTACCTCTGGAATAAGTATTAAAGAGAAACAAATGCCAAATGACAATCATCAATGTTACAAATCATAATGTCGCTAGGAACATCACCTACTAACGTCACTTAACAACGTCTAATAGCACTAACCCTACTAAGTTCACTACTAAGCTAAAATAAAAAAACAAAAACTAAACTACCACAACCTATATCGCTAAGCGAATACAAACAGCTGATTATATTTCTCTCACACCGGTCCACAGCCAATAAATAGTGCTTCAAATTAGACTAGTGGAAATAGAAATCTATCCTCTCCATTACTGTTCAAAGTATACGATTTTTGCACATAAAGTTTCACCGTAATTACGGAAAATCGAATGTATTGCACAGTGCGGCAGCATCACTATAAAGTAGCTTGAATGTATCGCACAGTACGATAGCATCAGTTTCAGGGTTAACCCTCGATATGAGTATGAAATTTTCCTGTTAATGGGTAGACGATTTTTTCCAATTTGCAAGCGTTTCTTATAAAATTCATAAAGAATACTAAATTATAATAAAAATACTTGTGTTTGGTAACAATTTGATATAGGCCCAGCACATTATGCATTTTAAAACTTTTTTTTCAACAACACATATAATAGGCTAACTGTGAAATAGAGATGGAATACGTTGTCGATTTCCCGCAACGCTTGCAGGCGGACAACGGTCACAAACAACAGTTTTGCTTGTTGGAATTGTGCTACGACACTGACAGCCAACTCCCAACTGATAGTAGTTGCCAGTTTGTCTCGTTGCGTTGTAGTTACAGCTGAAATGCTAAGGTCAAACCACAGTAGTTGTAACGTTGCGTCGGCATAATTATTATTGTTATATTTAATTAACATTCTGTTAACGATGTTGTGTAATTAATACAGTTTTTTTTTTGTAGTAAGCAGTGAAATGAATTAGTTAAGTTATTTATTATTATGATATGTTTTTATTACAATCTGTTAAGCAATAGACATCTTAACAGGTGCATAGAAATTAAATTAAAAATACTAATTATTTATTTAACACAGATTACAATAACGTTACCAGAGCAGAATGATATAAAAAGCGAGGTAAAACATTGAACACAGCAGAGCTGACAGGTTGCAGAAAGATGAAACGCAAATGGGTCTATAGGACAGTTTTCAGTCGACTGCTGCATCTATCAAGTTAGGACACACTGAAGTCTGCTGCAACTGTTTACAACAACGATTAGCTGCAGCTACAACCCTCCCCAACGCAACACTACGCTGCCGCTGCCACACATGCAGGTGCATACGGCAAAAGTCGTTCCAGTTGTGAGTTGACAACTAAATCCAAGTTTCATTTGTAACAACTGGAGTTTTCCTCAACCGCTGCAGTTACTCCACAAATGTGCGTGCATACAGCATCTCAGCTCTAGTTGATAGTTGACAACTAAAATCAATTTTCAGTTGCATTTGGGGGTTCCCCGCAACCGCTAAAGGCCGCAATTGTTGTCTCTCTGCAACCGTTGTAAAACAACCGTTTTGTAAAATTTTGATTATCTCTAGTGTGAAAGTCATAACAACTTTTTTTGGGAAAAAAGATTTTTCGTTCATGAAAAATTAAGTTTTACCAAGAGGAAAAATTGAAAAAGGTTTTCATTAACTTAAAATATAGCATTGTGGGTACCCAAATTGTATGGAATTTTGTCCTGATCAAGAATATGTCAATGGTTTTGAAATTGGACCATTATTAAGAGTGTTTGCACCGGAAAAGTGCCTTATTTGGAGAAAGTTATGTTTGCATAGGTACTGTTTGGTTAGGTTTGTTTTTTTAGGTAAGGTAGGTTACATTCTTCTTCTTCACTGAATGTGTATGGGTGGGCGGGTGGGTAAACACCAAACTGTATGTGTATGGGTGGGCAGGTGGGTTAACACCACTGTATGTGTATGGGTGGGCGGGTGGGTAAACACCACTGTATGTGTATGGGTGGGCGGGTGGGTAAACACCACTGTATGTGTATGGGTGGGCGGGAAGTAAACACCACTGTATGGGTGGGCGTGAGGGTAAACACCACTGTATGTCTAAGCGTGGGCGGGTGGGTTAGGTTTAATAAGGTTAGGCTAGCTGTATTAATTATTTATTGATAACCTGATATGTGGCTGGACGTGTTGTTACCATGTCATCCTGTTGGGCTTTAAAAATATGTGTCAGGCTTGCCCAACTATAAAAAATTAGGTTTGCTCTAAAATTACCACCAGCATTATTGATCAAGTCAAAATTAACTGTCTCTAATCTAGTGTGTTTTTTCAGGTACTGTAATGGAAGAGATGTTTGATTCTATTGCACATGATGACTATTTATCAACAATAAATATATCAGAAAAGGATAATGTTATGGATCGTGAAAAATCATTAAATGAGTCTGAAAAAGATGTTTCTACTGAAAACTCGTCTATTAAAAGTAAGCAAACATGTTGAATTAATATATCATAGTTTAAATAATTAAGAAAACATTTCCTAAATATTTTTATTGATAAGTTAACTCTTTTTTATATATCTAGTAGTTAGCTGCGTTAAACTGAATAATTGCTCCGGTAATGGAAATTCTTTAGACCAGTACAGTTAAATTGTTGCATGTTGAATCATGAAGAAGAATCATTATCTCATTATTGTTTTATCTCAAACAGATGATTAAGAAGTGTTTCAAATTTAACTCTAGATCTGTGATCACGACACGGAAAGTGTCTACCCAAAGATAATGACATGTAACATGTAAGATAACTTTAAAGTATTATTACAAATTATTTAATCAACATAGTAACATATAATTAGTACCATTCAATGTAAATTTTCATTATCTCTACACATTAAATGGTTTTATATTTTATCTGCAGAAATAAATAAATGGCAAGCGAAATACGAACACAGTACATAAGTACCTAATCAATAACTTCCGCCGCCAGGCAGGACAAAGCACGAAAATTGTTCATCTTTTGTAAAGCCTCCAGCTGAGACTATTTGGTGAAAATAGGTTGTCCTATTGTTAATGGGGGGAACAGATTCTCTTTTCAACGGTATAACTTGCAACCCTGTAGACTGGAGGGTTTATTTTTTCAAAAAATGTCCCACAAACCCTCACTCTTGCAATTTTTCTCACTGGGATAATGACACGGGAATTTTAAGTGAATAATTAAGTTTTTACAGTTATTCATTGATATAATTGACTAAAAAAATATGTACAAAAGAAGAAAAACACTGAATTGATTGGTATAAGTTAAGAGATATTTGACGTATTGGGTTGGTAGTGTTGGTAATTAGCGAACAAAGACTGGACTTCCGTCTTCACTGCACCTACCCTACACCATCTAGGCAGCTGAAGCAGATTAGATTGTTTTTTTTTCTTGGCCCCTTGTTTGTCAACAAAGTGATGAAAGAAAGTGATATCCTCATAATGGGGATGAACCAGCAGTTCATTCTATTCTATTATTTCACCTACCAAAGTTTTATAAGAGCAGTTATAAGTTCTGAAATAATGAATACAATTTTTGTGTAAAAAAGTTTACATAATATGCCTAATTTATTTTGACGTTTGAAATGGTAACTTTTTCCTATCGATTTTGTCAAAGTAAACATGTCACATAATAAATATTTTTTTAAATTCAATTTTCATTGTTTTCCCATTATTTTTGACATAGAAGTAAAACTTTTATGTCAGAAAATATATAAAACTTTTAGTATATTTCAATTATTTACAATCTCGTTGACCAACTTGTAATAATATTATGTGTGAAAGTATGTTTCTTGAGAAGAAAAACGAAATGCAGTTTTATAGTTGATGGATACAATTACTATATATATATTGTTTTTAATTTACAAGTAAAACTTTAAGCGTGCGCCGAAATTGGCTGCAGAGATACGGTTTTTGCATTGCACGGAATTAGTAGAAATAGTAGTGGTATGTTTTGACCACTATCATTCTTTATATTTAGTTTCAATTGCATTCAACTCCCATTTATCCATGGGGTTGAGTGTCGCGGTTGCCGTGGATAACAAGAATCGCGGATAAGCCGCTAAATGGTTAAAGTAAGGCTTACAAAAGCAAGAATAAATATTACTGTACAGTACTTTATTAAGTTTCACATTAGGATTTAATTACCAAATATACTGTGTAATTACAATATTTACACCTTCTTCAAATAATCTGTGACTTGCTTACGCTTCTTTGTTTTGAAAACGTGTCCCTTAATTCGAATCTGAATTTTACGCAACATTAACATTTCAGCTAGTGGTGTTTCGCTCTGGTCCTCTAGGTATTCCAAAAATTCATTGACATGATTCAAAGTTGCTTCGTGAGTCACTCGTTCCCCAGGTACAAGCTCTGCTTCTTCTTCAACATCATTTTCATCTCCATTTTCTCCCTGGCATTTTCGTTGGATGTCTTTGTCCGTTAAATGCTCAAATCCCGGGTCAGTAGCGTTGCAGTCTAACCACTCTTCCAAGTTTCCTTGATCCACATTATCTCCACCAGGAACGGAGTTAATTAAATTTGCAAGTTCTGTCAGCTCATTTTCAGCTTCTTCCTCTTCACATTCTTAGATCTTACGTAAAAGTTTTCTCCATGACTTTAAAATTGTTGAAGACCTTACAGAATCCCAGGCACACGCGATTACATAAATACAGTCAAGAATAGTAAATTACTTCCAAAATTCTTGTAAATTACAACCTTCTTTAATTTTCGAACAAAATAAATTTGTATGGTAGTTTCTCTTCATGGATGCTTTTACGCCTTGACCTTTTCCAGAAGAGCCCCGATTCATCTGCATTGTAAATTTGTTCGTAGCTTAGATCATTTGCAGACAGGAACTCTTCTAACTCACTTTTAAAATTATCAGCTCCTTTTTGATACCTACTGAGCTTCATTAAGTCTGATCTCCTTCATCCCATGGCATTGCATAAAGCGAGTCAGCCACCCAGATGATCCATCGAATTCTCCATCTAAGCCCTACTTGTCGAAAAACTGCTTTGCTTTAGCATCAATTATTGAACCTGATGTGGGTGTACCAATGTTACGAACTTGGGCTATCCATTCTACTAATGCTGTCTCTAAATCAGCGTAAGACGAGGTATTCATCATTTTTCTATTCTTCATCACAGAAGAGTTTTCTGACATTGAAGCAAATGAGAGAAGTTTGTCCTTTTGTTTTATAATGTCTCTCACTGTCAATTCGCCAATACCGTACTCAACACATATCAGTTTACGGGGAACGCCATTTTCGATTTTATTAATAAGTTTCAATTTGTCATCAATTGACAACACAACCTTTTTTCTTTTGTTTGACATTCTAAAAACTGTCACACAAATCACAACACTGTATCACTGTACCACAACACGTTACAATACACGAGTTAGATTACAAGTCAACAAACTGCAAATTAAGACTGAGTCACAATGTGAGCACGTAAACAACAATCCCCTCCAACCATCCTCTGCCCCTGAGTGGCATACGGGCCACAAAGAAGGCATATGAGCGGCGACTGGGATGACTCATGTGTGCGCCACCTGCGTGGCACTCCTAAGTAAGGTCAATTGCCTGAATTGGGCGGGTTTTTGTTTCGCCATGCATTGGAAAAACAACTACCCTACCATCTAGTACACAGTAACTTTAAAAATAGTTTGATATGTACTGTAAATACTGTGTTATGTAACACTGAATGTAAAGTAATGTATGTGTCCCTGTTTTATTTTGAAAAGTGTACAGTGTAATTAATTAAAGTAGAAATTACTGTACATTACTCTGTTAAATACTGTAAGAGAGTGTACAGTATTAAATGTTGTACTGTATTTACACAATTAAATAAACGTTTTACCAGCCTGAAAACGGTACTACCTAATTAATGTTCAGTATCTCGCAGATAATCGGGAGTTGACTGTATTTTATGTAATCTTATTAATGAAATGACAAAAATTGTTTGACTATACACCCTAAAATCATATGGCAATACATAAATTAACTCTCCTATTGTTAACGTCTAAGCAGTCAACTTTCAAATCATTGACACAATTATTAATAACAAATCCCTCTATTGTTAGGCAAGACTTTGTTGTAAATGTTGAAGTTAAACTTCTTTCATTGGTATATTTATAGATAGGCCGCTTAGAAATCGGCCTACTGAACGCATTTCGGTGCTAGTGAGTTGCATTGAATAGTGGAAGTTAGAAAAAGAACTACTCTTCCCTCACTGTGTAATTCCATTTTAAAAGTGTCATGGCAACCACGATGACGAAAGGCCACATGCTGACGGGGCAATAGCAAGTATGTTTCTTGAGAAGAAACCGATATGCAGTTTTATAGTTGATGTGTAAAATACTATATATTTTTTTTATTTACAAGAAAAACTTACAGCGTGCGCCGAAACAGGCTGCACCAGATGGCGGTTTTTGCATTGCACAGAATTAGTAGAAATAGTAGTGGCATGTTTTGACTAATCATTCTAACGAACGATAATGGGTGCATGTCACTAGCATTTAGTCCGTATGTGTTTAAGAGGTGATAAATTGTACTCAAAAAATGTTTATTTTGATTCATTCTTCTATATACACATTTTGTCAATGGTATGCATGCAGTTTGTATGTATAAGCATAATCAAATTGCAAATTAATTATTGAACCAAAATGTCTGATAATGAGATAAATAACATTTAGTAATATGTTTTAAAGTGTGTTTTCATATGGGACACTTAAAATATCTATTGGGGAAGGTGTGCTTTTTAACCTGAAAATATTGAGTGGGAGGAAGATAAAATGGCGAGTGTTATGTCAGATTGTGTTGTTGGGTTAAATCAGCAAAATTAATGCCCATCTATATCCAAATACAATGTTTAGTTAGGTAACAGGAAATTTACTTTTTCTCTGAGCAGAAAATTGTGTGATTATCAACATATTATATTTTTAGGTAGCAGACCGCTAATTGATGCCTTGCTAACTAAGCTACCTGAACTTGACAACTGTTTCCACATTCATGACAAAATTGGTGAAGGAACTTTTAGTAATGTATACTTAGCGTCGTTGAAAAGACTCAAGAATGACAAGAGATTTGCTATCAAGCATCTCATACCTACGACCCACCCTAGAAGAATTAAATTTGAATTGGAATGCCTTAGTCGTTTAGGGTGAGTAATAACCACAGTGATTTGGGTAGTTTGTAGCAACACTATCTATAGGAGATTATAGATAAACTGCTGGCTATTTTAAAGTATTGATGATTATGGAATAGAAGAGTACTATTCGGTAAATAAAATATAATGGTGACCATGGTTGTTTGGTACTATGACAACAAATGGTTTTTGCCATGTTACTATTTCTAGATTTGTGAGAGGGTTTTCTTGCATATTTTTTCATGAATTAACAACATTTGCATGTACAAAAGTACAATGCACTTTCGTACACATAGGTTAACGTGTCATAATTCTTTTTAATGTTCTTATACGTTACAGTTCCAATGTTGTAAACTGCTGATGTAGGATCTTTTATAAAAACAGCAGTAGGATTGAAGAGATTTTAATTTTACAAAAAAAAGTAATAAGAGTCTTGTGTGGTGCTGAATCTTTAGATCACTGTAAACCACTATTTTTAACTTTAAACATACAAACTGTCATTATTTTATACATCTATGATCTAATTTTATATATTTAAAAAAAACCTAATGTTATTAAGTATGTAAATCATAGCTATAGTACAAGGAATAAAACTGGTGGGCTTGCTGCAAACGAGTTTTATAGGCTTGGCAAAACTATTAATGGTCATTTAAGTGTAGCAAAATGTTTCTAAATTTTATATTATAGTTGGATGTAACTTAATTTAGAAAAGGAATGACTTGTACATAAAAATAGAACACAGTCATGGCTTTTAGCTGTATAACCGAGGTTGTCAATTAATGTAAAATTTTTAAAGGCAATAAAATTATTATTATTATTATTAAAATGAGTATTATTTCAGCACTTCTCAAGTCAAAGCTAACCTTGATATGTCTTGATATGTTGGATTGTTCATATTGGTAAATTGTGGGGGGATTTCCAACACTTGGAGTATTTTTTAAACTAATACAACCACTGCCTTGATAGTAGTAGATATCAATAGTTTTGGTGTACAAAAGACAGATTTTTCAAAGTGAACCCAGTTGTATACATTGCGGTGATATAACATTTGATTTTTAGTTTATTAATGTAAAATTCTGGGCCAGTCAAAAATATTTAACTTTATTTTTGTAACTTAATTTAATTACATTACCATTTTAAAGTACGAGGTGTGTTTTTAAAGTAAGTACCATTTTGGAATCCTGCCGCTGTAGTGCTGCGGTCGGCGTTCAGCGCATGCATGCTAGATACTACTATCTGTTGGCTAGCCACAACCGCCGTTATGGACTGATACGACTGTATTTAAGGTTGCTTATTCCTCCCTGTGGGTACATACTACCGTACATGTATGGGTGGGTGAGTAATATCATTTCACGTGTATATGAGATCATGTGGGTACCCACCCACCCACCCACCCATATACGTACGGTGGTATTGAGGTTTAAATTACTCTCCGATTAAAAATGCTGCCAACTGTACAGTACAAGTTGTGATAAGTTTTCGAAACGCTAAAGGCATGAAAGCAGCTAACATTCATCGAGAGATCTGTGAAGTTTATTGAGAAAACAGAATGAGTGATGGGATGGTATGGAAATAGATGAGAGCTTTTAAGATTGTGCGAATGTATGAAGTCGGAAACCTTCACTCATTATTGATGACTTGGTGCAAAACGTTTATGAAAAGTCAGAGAAAACAGACACTTTACAACTGCATCATTATGTATTGTGTCTTCAAGTGTCAAAAAGTGTGATTATTGAAATTGTGACAGACCGTTTGAAGTACTGTAAGTTATGCTTACGGTAGGTTTCCAAAATTCTGACAGAGAATGAGAAAAACAAATGTTTGACGAGAATCACAAGAAAACGTTTAACCAGTTCTCTCACATTTCTAGAGCATTAGAATTGTAATGGTTACGGTTTTTAAAACCAAATTGTCACTGTGACAGACTCACAATGAATGTCAGCTGCTTTCACACCCTTAGCGTTATAAAAACTTACACATCACATAATTCACCGTTGGCACCATTTTTAATCGGAGGAGGAATTTTAAACAGTCATAAGTGACCTTAAATACAGTTGAATGGATCTGTAACGGTAGTTGTGGCTTGCCAACAGATAGTAGTTGCCAGCACGCATGTGCTGAATGCCAACCACAGTGCTACAGCGGCGGGATTCCAAAACGGTACTTACTAAACACGCCTCTACTTCTTCTCAAAAATCAAATTTATTTAAAATAAAATAGGTAGTGAATTTTATTTCCTATAAAATACTATTTACAATGCACAAGAAAAACAGGAAATATCACTGACCATGACTATAGTAATGTAGCCAGAGTTGAAAAACTTACATTTTCTTTAAAACTAAAAATTATATTAGTCCAGTCCAGTAATATATTGACACCTTAATCTGCCGTTCAATGTAGCATTACATTACAAAATAATTACACATCACTATGATTTGACACGTACTGAAAATTATTAAAAGTAATCAACTATAACTAAAATATTCTAAATTTATTCATCTACTTTTAATATAGCGTCTGTTTACAAAATAATTTTACTTTTGTATTATTAAAAAAATAATAAATGTAACAAAAAATATCAAAAAAATTAATATCTTATTCATTATCTTTTAAAATCTGTTGACATTAAATCAAAACACAAATAAAAAAATAGATATCAGAGTAAGAAAACAGCCTATTTAAGTATTTTGGCCCATAATATTAAAAGGATCTTCTATAAATTGACTTGTTTACTTTAGAAGTTTGAAAGATTCTTTGGTTTTTTTCGTCTTTCATTATGGAATAAATATGTAGTTACTTCTTTCTACTTCGGTGGTAAAAAATTCCTAACACTGTGTCGATGTAAAGATGTTGAACCAGTAGTATTATTGATTGAATGTAAAAAGAAAATGAGCTGTCTCTTCTGTTCTTACTTAACACGCGAGCACACGCACCTGTTAGCAAATTGCCGCACCAATAGAAATGCGGGCAGATCTTTGGGGCTACTGAGCGAGTTGGGGTATGCGGCCAGCTCATCCCTCCTTGCCCCTCCCTCGACACACCCTTGACGTTCGCCAGTTGGTCACGGACCATTGGAGTGAGTAATTCAAAGTGTTTGTGTGTCGTGCACTGAATCGTGAGCAATTTGCTAACGCGCGTGCTTTCACGTTCTAATGATAAAACATTTCGTATTACTTTTGTACTTATGTAAAATAAATGTTTTTTACTTGTGAAATATTGAATTATAGTTTTTTTACCCGCAAACCTTTTCCCAATAAAAGCGGCAGTTTGCTAACAGGGCGTTCTACCGCGTTATGTTTGAGATTTTTCAAAGTACGGCAGTTTGCTAACGGTGCGTGTCCTCATGATGGTATTGAGTTATGCCATTTGCAAACGATTTGAATTCAATTTTTCTTTCAACTAATATCATAGATATATATGAAAGCTACACCTTAAGAAACTCAAAAGGAACCAAATATTTTTCAAAAAAATTGTCACAAAAATAAATATGTAAACCAAGGCATTAGGGTAACCTAAATGCTGTGTGAGCAATTTGCCGTCGCGCGTGCTGAGACGTCACAAAAGGGGCGCATGTGCTCGCGTGTATTGAAAGGCAAAAAATGATTTTGTGTGATTCTTAATTTTCCAATATGTGTCTTAGCTGTTCTTGCCCAGCATGCAATTCCATATTATAACTGGGAGTGAATCTAAGCAAAATACAGTTCTCTCAGCAAATCTATGTCACAAAAAATGTTTGAGAAAATAAAATTTTCTAATGCCAAATTTGATTTTATTGTGTACATTTTATTTACTGTATGTTTTTCCCATGACATTTTTCATAAAAAAATACACCAATGTATTTAAAACAATTAACTTTTTCAATTATTTGACAGTTACATGAATTCTAAGTTGGGAACAATGATCCTAATGATATGCAAGGGGGGTTTGGAAAATAAAACTTCTGTAATCAAAATTTACATATTTGGTTTTACTAACATTAACTACCATTTGATTATTGATTTACTATTTACATAGTAGTACCATTGATTTTATACACAAATAGATTTCCTATCCAATGTTAAATTTTGAGTCTCAAAATATCAGCTGTTTTTGTGGCCCATTGTGGAGCGCTAGTGTAGTCCCATGTAAATGTAATGCAGTTTAAACCAGCTGTGGTTGCGGGCCTCACTAACTAACAAAATTACAGGCACAAATATTTCTAGTAGATGGCATATCTGTTGTAGGTACATATAATCAAAGGTAGTATTTAATCTTCGTCGATGAATTTTTGTTAGAGTATTCATGGTTTTTTGTTAGTAGAAAAAAAGCCACATGATCAGCAAAAGCACTAATATGACCACATAAAGGGGTATTTAGTAAATCATTGATGAAAATTTGTTTTAATTGATGAAAAATAGTGTTGAAGAAAGAACCAATCCCTGAGGGAAAATACAAAAATGGAATTTACTCAAAAACGGATTTAACGATTTTGATTAAATTTTTTTGAAAGATGTAAACTACAATTTAAAATATTTAAGTAAAAACCACATGCACCTAACTGTAATAGTTTTTGAGTAATAACATTTACAGGCAAAAAAAATTTAAAATGCATGTTTTCAAGCTTTATTCTAACAATTTTTATTACATTTTCCTTAAAGATGCAAAATATGATTAAAATATTTTAATTACAAGCCCACTAAGTTGGGGCTGGAGGCCTAAGGCTGGAAGCTACAACTCAAGTTGTTGCAGGTTGTTTATATAAAATATGGCTATGTGATTAATTGAACAGCTGTTTTTATTTATGTGTGTTTTTACATCCTTTGATTTGAATTCAATTTAACAATATATCAATATTCAATATTAACACGTAACTTGAAGCAAACTATCATATAATATTATGTAGTTTAGGGAGAGTTTGTGCCAGTTACCTGGTACCATTTATTTGAACCTTCATTAACTAATTGTAACCTTTATTGTATTTCATTAATGAGGTGTCTGTAATTTTTCAGGGGAAAAGATAACATTGTATCATGTGATATGTCTTTGAGAAAAGCTGACTGTGTTGTGTTTATTATGCCATACCTTCAACATAACAAATTTGGGGTATGTTTTTCATTTTTAATTTATAGTAAGTTTGATAGTTTTCGTTAAAAATATAAATTAAATGTATTTGATATGAAGAATATGGAAATATTTAAAACTTATTATAATATTTAAGTCACTAGTTCAATTTTATTACCAAACAAGAAATAGTATCACATCTATTTTAGATTTGAGAAAAAGTAATTCGGTTGTGCTTATTAAAACAGAAATGTCCATTACTTCTACTCTGTTGGTTCATTTATTTTACTATCTGGCTTTAGAAAAAATATTTTTTATATTTATTGCTGTTCATAATTTGGCTCCAGCAACTCCTAATAAATTTGAATTAATTCCTCCGCCATGTTTATTTGTCCAATATTTCATACATCTTACCCTCAGTAAATGACTCAGCTGATCAGAGTCTTAATGCACTAATATAATTTTTTTTTATTTTAGACCTAAAATTAAATTTTAAATTTGGTGAGATTTTACATAAGCTAAATTTTACATTTTTTTCAATTTAGCCTATTATTGCAAGCTTATTAATTATCTTTTAGTAATCACTGTGTATATTCAACAAATTTATTTTTTGACTTTTAACTAAACATTTGCTAATCATTGTTCTAACACAAAAAGAATTGGATGTATATTAGACAATTTATCTTTATGTTGACTAGGGGCCTGGGATGCATCGAATCAACGATTCGATTCAGGACAAGTAAAAATATTGATGCATCAAAAATAACGTGAAGCATCAATAGTGCTAAGATGTTAAACCAATATTGATGTCTCAGAATCATTCTGATGCACCAAAATGAGGAACTATTAAGAATAAATTCCTTTTTAATCTATAATAATTATTGGTGCGCCTTTTAGAACTACTACTTTGTTGTTTTAAATAAAATATTTTACAATATACTTGAGTTTGTTTTCATTCCAAGTGGAAGGGATAAGTGTGATTGGACACAAACCTCATTATATCACGATAACGAATACAGAGTTCCACTGGGAGATAACTCGTACTGATATGAACATGATAAAAGTCCATCAAGCATTGCATATGTGTATCATAATTTATGTGCGTGCAGTAGAAAATTTATGCACGAATCAGTAGAACTTCTCATTTTATATAATCAATCAGTAGAACTCATAAAATTAGTCAGCAATTATTTTAGGATCTGTAGTTGATAACAAATACAAACTGTTAGGTAGATAGTTGGAATAGTGAAATAAATTATGTTTTCAACTGTTTTTGAATATTGCTAAAAACAGTCCAAACATTGCTGATAGCATAAGTCCATTCGTAATCATGACTTTTGTTATTACTTCCTTTCTGAGGGTACATGGCATCTACAGCCCATCTTTTTTTATAAAACATTTACCAATCAAAATACAATCTGATATTGTTTTCCTTTATAAATTCAAACGTTTCCATTTGTAACAATTCATGTTGCCTCGATTTCAATTCAGTTAGTCCATTGACACTGTATTCTAAAATATATTACTCAAAATTATTTGCATTTATAATTAAACGTTAATTATTAAAAACAACTCTATCCCAGTACGATTGTCTACTACGCATTACAACAAACCCGATCATGATCCCACTACTATCTGCTTTGACAACCTCAAACCACTATGTAATACAAATGACAGCCATCAGTCTTCACATCATTATGATAGCTGTGCACTTAGTGAGAATACTTTTTTAGACCTGAACCTAGTGACCCATCAAAAGACATGAAACACACAAATTCACTCATTGATACACTGTTAAATTTTAAAACTCTAAGAATTGCTCATAAAAATGTCCAAGGTTTTGTAGCTAAGCTTAACATGATAAAAATTTTTATTGATTTAATATCTCCTAGCATATTCTGTGTGTCTGAACACTTTCTTCAAAAGTCCGAATTAGATGTGCTCTGCTTACCTAGTTACACAACTGCAACTGGTTACTGTCGATCTAGTATGGATAAAGGTGGAGTTTGTATTCTAATAAAGGATAGCCTGAATTATCAAATTGTGAATGTTGAAGGATACTGCACCAAGGGCTATTGTGAACTTGCTGCCATAAGGTTTGATGTAGACGATATTTCCTACTTTTTGCTTGCCATTTATAGACCTCTTCATAAAACTGTGAAAAGTATCGATAATTTTATGGACTCTCTTCGGGAATGTCTTGAATTCCATGCCAAACCAAATACCAGGGTTATAATCGCTGGTGATTTCAATATAGACATGTCTGTTTCCAATGGCCCCTCAACAAAGTTGACTGATATGATACTGTCATTTGCTTACATGATACTGTTGTTTTTTTTTTTTGTATACTAGAGAGTTTAATGGTACTAAATCCCTAATTGACAATATATATTGCAACATTAGCCCCCAAACTTGTAATACTGAAGTTGTCATAACTGGAATATCAGATCATCATGCCCAGGTTTCCGATGTTAAGCTTGCCTCACCTCTGTATACTGACATTTCAAAATATAGGTTCAAGAGGTCTTTCAGTAAAGATAACTGTCTCATTTTTAATAATTTTTTAAACAATGAAAATTGGAACCAAGTGTTTTCAGCCATCAGCTTAAATGACAAGTTGGTCTGTTTCAATTTGACTTAAAAATACTATTTGAGCTAGCGTTTCCTTATAAGAAGTCAACAATTCAGAAGAGGAAGTTTTTCACAAATTTAAGCTCAATTCCTCATTGTTCAGAATGCGTGAAAATCTTCTCGACCTTTTCTATTCAACAAAGGATCTAAATTTATCACATCCCATGAAAATTGTTTACATCAGTCTAAAAAAAACAATATAGAGCTGCAATCCGAACTGCAAAAGCAGAAAATATTCTTTCTCACCTCAATCAATCTAGTAACAAGTCCAAAGCCATTTGGGACATAGTCAATGAAACCATCCTGAACAAAACCTTTAAGCCTTTCAAATCACTTAAAATAGAGTCAGATAGCGGACAACTTCTATCAAACCCCGTAGAGATAGCACAAAACTTCAATAAATTGTTCACAAGTAATTCAAGAAACTTTCCTAATAATCCTGTTGCTCTTAACCGCTCCTTAGATGTACCATCACCATGTTCATCTCTTTTTCTTCACCAACTTGTAATGAAGAAGTTTCACAAATTATAAAATCCCTTAAAATCAGTGATTCTGCGGGAACTGAAGGTATATCATCAAAACTTCTCAAGAAAGTTGGTGACAGCTTACTTCTACCCCTGTCCCATTTGGCTGATACATCATTTCTCCAAGGTGAATTTCCCAAGTCCCTGAAAATGGCAGTTATAAAACCTTTCCATAAAAAGGTAATGTTACTGACATGAACAATTACAGGCCAATTTCTATTACATCCACGTTCTCTAAGACTTTAGAAAATCTGTATTTGAATCGGCTATCAGTTTTTGATTGATAATAGTGTTATTTTTGAGCGACAGTGGGTTCCAGAAAAATATGTACTGTTAATGCCATGTTCAGTTTTATTTCAGATGTTTCAAAGGCCATTGATGAACGTAAGCATGTTTTTGGGATATTTGTAGACCTTAGTAAGGCTTTTGATATGGTGAACCACAAATTGTTGCTTAAGAAATTAGAACATTTTGGTATACAAGGTAATGCCCTAAACTGGATTTCTCCTCCAGTGTTAAACAAATCTATTAAGCCTCGAAATTCTATTTTAAAATAATTGTGATTTATTGTGCTTAAGGCCTACTGCATTTTGTGCATTTTACTTCCGTATAGTATTTTAAACTGACCTTCTTGTATATAAAGTTTATTTATATATTTTTGTTTCATACATAAAATATTAACTAGCTAACATTTACGTTTTAAAGATCAATATCAATCAATTGATTCATTAAGATCAATAAATTTACGTTTAAAATTTTCTTTCTTTGTATTAGCAAGATACGGTACCAGTAACAAAAGTTATTATTGTTACTCTACCCCTTAAAATTTAACAAAAATCATGAATTCTGTATGTATTCATCGAATTTTATTTGATTTGCATCGCTGCATCTAATCGAAAAATATTTGCTGCATCGCACACCCCTAATATTTACTAATATTTTTTCAACAATTACTATAGTATTTTTTCTCTTAGGACTATGTACTTGACATGAACGTTGAAGAAGCAAGACTTTATATGAAGAACCTTCTCCTAGCTCTGAGACGAGTGCATTCCTTCAATATAATACATCGTGATGTAAAACCGAGTAATTTCCTCTATAATCGGGAAAGTAAAAGGTAAGTTAAGAGCATTGAAATGACTACACGTTTCGGTTGCATTAAATTCCATGATCCTAGATGTGTGGTACGTGTAAAATTCAAAGTGTCTTTTTTAATTGAAATAAAATTCCAAATATGAGAATTTCGTTAAATTTTGGGCCTAGTGTCCTGAAATCAACTTGTACATATGAGAATCGTATTTAGTGAAACATTTAGTCTTTATTCTCAAAACATTTAATATTAATAAATTACTTTAACTAAAAAGAATAATATGCAAGCAAGTAGTAATTGTTTTGGTGAAGTAAGTGATAAATAATCTGAAATTCTAACTTGAAATTGTTCAAATATATTTTTGTAAACAATGTCAAAATAGCCAAAATACAACAATTTGAATTAGATTTAATAATAATTTATTTGCATTAAGTTTGAAATTATATTTTGGACATTTTTTTTATGTCAAGTGGCTCTGATAAAAAATCTTACATTTGATCTTTTGGTTATATTTTCTTATATATACCTACAAATATTATTTGTATAGTCAATAATATGTCCTAAATAAAATATAGAATTTAATTTTCCTAAATGTACAGACTTTCGGTAAATTATATATTAGAGATGGACAGGTCATAACATTTTGAGAATTCTCAGGAAAGTTATAATACTAAAGGAAATTTTTCTGAAATCGGGAATTTTCCACTATGTACAAAAATACTGAACTCCAGTTCGCTGATGGATATTCATGGCCAAGCTTGGTCTCTTGACTTTTTTTACAAACTAAGGGGAATAAATGATAAACAAAAGGCCAGCAGTCTTCTGGATAGGATTGATATAGAATATATATATGTGTGTGTGTAGGAATTTGTAACAGTGTCACATATGTGTTAACAAAATAAAATCTTTAAAATACAATTTCCAATTTATTGGAATTAATTTAATTGTTATCATTAGTTGTAAAATCAGTAATATTCTGTCTGTTTTAGATTTGTTTACAGACTTCTTTTACCAACCCTTAGGAGGGTTTAAATTTGAAATTGACAACGAATTTATTATTATTATTATTATTATTTTATTTTTTTCAGATTTCTTTTGGTTGATTTTGGTCTAGCACAGAAAGTGAATGACTATGATGAAAATCCAAGATTAAAACCTCAGTTTCCTGTTAAAACTGTTACCAAAAGAAAACGAGAAGATGATGTAAGTAATTTACAAAGAAAAAGTTCTCTTATTTACAAATCATGTATGTAAGTTCATCTACCATTGTAGAGGAACAATATCTAAATAATGATTGTTTTTATGTTTACAGGACGTAGAAAATGATGAGAAACCTGCTGTCAAACGCTGTGCCTTACAAACACTCCCGAATGATATGATCAATAAGCAAGGCGGCAGACCCACAGTTGGACTGAGGTACCCCAAGCAGCCTTTATCAGTGCAGCAACGCAAGTGCCAGCAAGCTCAGCAGAGTAACTTCCAAAACCTTTGTGCAACTAAAGCCCTGAAGAGACAACCGCTAACATCAAACACTTCTAACATAATTGAACACAGTGATAAAGTGGTCAATCCAAAACAAGAGTTCCAGAGTTTGCTGCCACAGAAAGTGCAAGTTGAATCAGGAGCAAGTTTTGTCCGTGTACAGAATTCACAGGTATGGTTGGTTTATTCTATAGTTCAACAATTATAATAGTTTGTTGTATATATAGACTTTAAAAAATATATCAAGGATTTACCATCATCTTTAGTATTAGGGCAGGTACCTTATTTGCAAGTTTGAACCTTGATTTGATGAACAAATAATTAATAAATTAACAATACAGGCCGTGAATCATATATTAAGGTAAAATTGTCAAGATTATTGTGACACATTAGTGGAAACTGCTTGCTTGACATATTTATTAGCAGGATAATACTGTATATACCAAACTTGCCAAGACTATTTCACAGGTCACACCTCAAAAGTGTTAGGCCCAAAATGTTGCTTCCTCAAAGGTGAAAAAAAATTGTTTTTTTAATTTAAAGCATACAAATTTTCAACCATTGCAGTGTGTTTGAAAAACTTGCAACTGAATTGGAAAAACTGCAAAGGAAACGCAGTCACGCATACTTGAATCGACTCGCTTTCCTGCACACTCAAGCACACACGAAAGAACATACATGTTATGGGTCCTAATCCCTCACACTTAGTCAATGATATTATTTCTTTTAAATTCTGAGGTAGTTTATGAAAACTCTATGACCTATGAAAGATGGTTTCCTTTCAAATTTCTTTAGTCTATAACGCTCGGAAAAGTTAAAATACTGCCTTGTATTGTACTGATGGTCTTTATTTTTGATTTATCAGTACATTTTGCACGATTTAATTTACTTTTTCCTCTTTGAAGTTGGAAGGCACTGTTAACATTTTGTTTGTGATAGAAGCATTTTTAAATGAATCAATAACTTTAAGCCTTCATATGTGAACATATAAAACTGTAATTTACATGCGAGTGAAAGATTTTTACTTTTTAGTTGCGACATTTTTTAAATAAAAAACATTACGTAACAATTTTGGTGCAAATGTATCTACTTGGTAAACTCAGCTTAACTTAGAATCTCTATTAACACCTAACAATTTTTATTGTTAACTTTGTTGATTTGATTTGGGCCTGATCACACTGTTTGTAAGTTAGAATTTTATAATTTAGTGTAAGTCCGTAAAAAGTAATTTTTACAAGACCTGTTCTAAGCTTTTTTCTTTTTATTTTTTAAATAAATGTAAGTTAATTTGAATAAGGGTATTGGTAACGTTGTATTAATAAAAAAAAAAAAAAAAAAAAAACACTAACTCATAATTTGCATATCTGTTTTATACAGATACGCTGCTTGTTCTGTACTTAGTAATAAATATTGTTTTGAAATTTAAATAATAATACTGGCCTCTATGCACATGCACTTGCCAAAAGTCAAATATCAGGTGACATTGTCTAACCCTTATAACCGGTGGTATGAACCCGTCAACACGCTCCCCCCTCTACTTAAAATAAGAATACCAGTTGAACTTATGATGTTGCGCGGAACAGTTCTCTCGGTTCTCGCGTCGCGGCTGCTGTGACCCTCTCTTACACAGTATAATTCTTATTTCACTAACCAGTGATTGTGTATTTTCTCAATCTCTCTTCTCTCGAACTACCCAGCATTTTATTCAAAGTTCTAAAGTGTGTAAACTATCAATAGTGTTGTGTTGTAACGAACATCCATGTGATCGTTCATGGTAGCATCTTTTGTACTATTTCTTTTACTAACATGGATATTAGTTGGTCCTCCGAAAAGGCATTAAATTTAACAATATCTCAAAACGCCCTTAACATTAGTCATCACCAGACCGGATCTTTAATTAGTTTTATGGTTAAACAGTAACTTTAGTGAAACAAAGGAATACCATTTGCTTTCATTTTCTATCATTCATGTGTGTTATAATTGTTATTTAGTGTTTATCTCATTTAACTTTGTTCAAAGTGAATATTTTGTGACTCTGAAGATACTTAAATTTGTGTGAAAACAGTTTTTTGTGGATACAATGTAGTTATGTTTTGTTAGAAAGCATGTGCTTAGTAGTGCATTCCGGAAATAAGGGTATCGTACCACCATTGCACACTTGCTACTTCATAACCGGTTTCACACCACCCCTACTGCAGTCACATTTGTACTCAATCAGCTGTCTATTGAAATAAAGTAGCAGACGAAACTGTCATCAACTAGTAAACAAAAACACGTCTAAAAAAAATTGTAATATAATTAAACATTGTTCTATTTAATTTAAGATATTATATATTTATCTGATAATTGTAAATATTTCAATATTGTTTTTGTATTGTACATGTATAATTATTGATACTTAGTAAAGTCAATTAACTATTTGACAACAAATTTTCAGTTAATTATTTGTATTTCACAATTACTAATTAGTTGTTAACATCTCTTTGAAAAATAATTAACTGATTTGTATGTTATTGAATTAGAAGTCTCATTTGACTTTATGAGTAAGGCTATTGCTGCAATTATGTCATTGACCACTAATCACTGTTAAATACGGAATTAATATTTTTTGGAATTAACTGATTATTATTCATTCATTTTGTAACTTTTATGTTTGTACATTCATAATTTGTTGTTTCTAAACTATATTGTTGTTGAAAACTTACTTGCTCAATGAGATAGTTGAATGTTACACTAACAAAGGATCTAGATACAATAGATAACAATAATTATCTATTGTATCTTTGATACTTCTATTGAATAGCTCATAACATTGTTTTTTATAATATTGTCTCTCAAAGTAGCTAACTGTCAATTGACAATCTCACCTCACTTGATTTTTGTTCAAGTATCTCAATCTCTGTGTGATTATTTATATGCTAAGTACTATTTTAAATTATAATGGCTCCAGGTACAATTAAGTTCGCCACTTATGAAAGATTAACTCAATTGACCGAAGCAAGGTATGCTAAAATTCTATCCTCAGTTGAGGCTATAGAAGCCCTTCCACCTCCACTCTCTCAAGTTGATTCTCGATTCTTAGCTAGCTATGCTAATGAGATAAAGAAAAAAACTGTCTGATTTTGAAAGGAATTTAAATAGAATTCTGGAAAGTTTATCACCTGAAGACGCTTCTGTCACCCAACTATCTGATGATAAGACGAAATTAATGACACCTTTGTTAAAATTCAAAGCATAATTTAGTCACTTACTCCACCGGAAGTTCCCTTAACTCCTTTCGCTCACAGTGAACCAGGGTCTACATCCTCTTCCATTTTGTCACACGTTCGATTGCCAAAATTGGAACTAAAACACTTTGACGGCAACTCTTTACAATGGGTCAGTTTTATAAATCTGTTTGACTCCAGTGTATATAGAAATGCAAATGTAACAAATGTAACCTAATTTCAGTATTTGTTTTCTGTATTGTCTGGAGAACCTTTGAGCCTAATTAAGTCTTTGAGTATCACAACTGCTAATTATCTAGTTGCTTATTAACTCCCAAGAGATAGATATCACAACCCAAGAAGACTTACTACTCTCCATCTTAACTAAATAATTGATTTACCGGAAATAAATTCCAGCATCAATCCGTGGCTTACGCACTTTTGTAAACGTATTCTATGCACGTGCTTTGTAAACAAGCGAAGCACTAAAAGCACTAAACTGTGATGTCTCAACTCAAAGTAACCCTCTATTATCAGCTCTATTCTTGCGTAAAATGGATTTTGACCTACGCAAGAAACTTGAAAGTTTCCGCTCATTTCAAGAAAATGTTGTCACTCACTCATTACCAGAAGTGTCAGAAATAATCCCGTTTCTGAACACAGAATGTAATCAAGCCGAAGACGCCGGATTTCACATAACTCATAAAACTAATGTTAGCCGTTCACCTCAAAATAAAAATTCAAAAACCGTTTCATTATCCGAACGTTCCAAACAAGTAGCCTTGCTCTCTCTACATAAAAATACTCCCGCATGTTTTGCTTGTAATGAATATGACCACCGCATATACTCATGCACTACTTTAAGAAATCTCTCCCCTTAAGAGCGTTATCAGCTCGCTAAGAAGTAACATCGTTGTGTATCTTGCCTAGGCTCTCATGATATAAAACAATGTAAATCACAGATGACTTGTAATATTTGCCATAAACGTCATCATAGCCTATTGCATTTTTCTCAACATTCCTTGCAGAATGACTATAACAGGTCTCATAATGACAAGACTTCATATACTGAAAAGCACGACTACAAACGACCTACTGAAGGTCACATTCCTAAAGCCAAATCTAGTGAACAACAAATGATGTCCGCACATTCTTTAACTCTCCCGGAAACGGATACTCTCATATGCTTAAAGGGACTTAAGCCACAACACTCTGAATACTCTCACACTACTGTTCTTCTTGGAACTACATTGGTTAAATTAACCACTCCAAATGGACACTCCCATGTTCTGCGTGCACTGTTGGACTCTGGTAGTATGTGCGACTTTATCACTGAACGTGCAGCTAATCTGTTAAACACTCGCGGACTCGCATCAACTTTAAAAATAGCTGGTTTGTCTCAGCTGTCTACTTCCACTAAAGGAATGTTACCGCTCAACGTAGAAACTCTCTCAGGTCAGCTCATGGCTTCAAAACACACATTCCATATTTTGGACAAAATATCTGTTGATCTGCCTCGCACTACACTACATAAGTGATGCAACACGTCCAACCGTATATACATGCTGATCCAACCTTCCATCTCCTAGGCGAAATCGATGTCTTACTAGGCGGTTCCTTGTTGCCTAAGCTCTTAACCCAAGAGAATTATTCTTTGGGTCCTCATATGCCTTATATCATAGGGAATTATTTTGGCTTTGTTTTACAATTGGGACAATACAAATGGGACAAGCACATTGTGCTCAGCCTTCTCAAGCGGTATCGAACTTAGCTGTATCTCTTTTGTCTACTGATTACAACACCCTACTCTACTCTTCAACGTTTTTGGCAACAGGAAGAGCCCCCTCACCACAACCGTAAGACCGTAGAAAAAGATCTATGTAATACACACTTTAAAAACACTCACTCTTTTACTACTAATGGACGTTATGTTGTTAGACTTACCTTAAGAAATGAAAGTGTTCAACTCGGAACGTCTGAACCAATTGGTGAGCGACAGTTCTTATCATTTTAACAAAAGTTCAAATCTCACCATGAATTTCACACCTTGTACAAAGACTTTATGTCTGATTATGAATCTCAAGGCCATCTGGTCAAAGCTGAGGATTTAAATCTTAACTCTACGCACTATTTTTGCCCCATCATGGTGTGCTAAAAGAAGGTAGCAGCACCACCAAACTACATACGGTATTTGATGCTAGCAGTAGCAACTGTGTATCTCTCAATGATGTTCTATTAACTGGTCGACAAATTCAAATCCATCCTGATGATCAGCGATTTCAGCTAATTTTATGGCGTAACAATCCCTCTCAAGACATCTCAGTCTATCAACTCACTACGGTCACGTACGGGATGAACAGTTCTCCCTACCTAGCCATTAAAACTCTCAGTTGGCTGAAGACGAAGGAGCTTCGTTTTCTCAAGCATCTCACGCTCTCCGACACTACACTTATGTTGATGACATGGTGCTGAAACCATCGAATCTGCTCTTCAACTTCAAGATGAGCTCATCCAACTACTTGCTCGAGGTGGCTTTGAACTCCGCAAGTGGGCATCAAATTCAAGTCAGCTCCTACAGAATCTTCCGACAAATCATTTGGAACCTCCCGGATTTCTGAAAGATTCTCAACTACCCCAACTATCTATTTTAGGATTTCATTGGTCCCCTAATGAAGATGCACTCTGCTATAATCTCATATACTCCCATGATGTCGTGACTAAATGGAATATACTAAGTTTAATTGCTAAACTGTATGACCCCTGTGGCTTTTTAGCTCCTCTAATCATGCTAGTAAAATGTTTTATGCAGCTACTTTGGAGCAAAGGTTTTGATTGGGATGAACCTCTCCCCTTCGAACTCAAGCACAAGTGGCAAAACCTTATTTCAGACATTCATAAAAATCTCTACCATTTGCATTCCTCGAACTTTCCAACTGAACATACCAACCCGCATTGAATTACATGGGTTTTCAGATGCATTTGAAGCAGGCTATGCCGCAGTTGTTTATTTTAGATGTGAACACAACAATGGTAGCATCACAACTGGACAAATTATTTCTAAGAAGGGTTGCCCCATTGAAGAAAGTTTCATTGCCCCGGCTTGAACTCTGTGCAGCACACCTCTCAGCCCGACTAATGACTTATTGTATAAATCAGTTTAAACATCTGACTATTGAATATACATATCTATGGTGTGACTCATCTGTGTTAACATGGATACAAACACTCCATATCGTCTAAAGATGTATGTAGCAAATCGGGTGGCACAAATCCAAGAATTGATCCCCTCTGAAAAATGGCGTCACATTAAGGGTACAGAAAACCCTGCTGATTGCGCTTCTCGAGGCATTCTGGCTTCACAACTTGTAAATCATCCCCTCTGGTGGCATGGCCCGAATGTTTAAATCTGTCGCATATACAGTGGCCTAATCCCCGATTCACTCATGTTAATTTAGATCTCTCTCAAGAAGTTAAAAATACACCTCTCACTGTACTCATGTCTACAACTCTTGAAGAATGGAATCTGTCAAAAAAGGTTTCCTCCTGGAACAAACTCAACATCATGACGGCTTATATCCAACGATTTATACATAATTGTTGTTCAAAAGACAAACAATCTGGTGCTATTTCCACTCAAGAACTGAAAAATGCCAAACTCAAAATGTTTAAACTCGTTCAAATTAATATTTTCTCTGATGACATTAAACTTCTACATCAAGGAAAGATTTGCTCATAAAAACTTAGAAAATTGACTCCTTTCTTAGATCCTGACGGTCTTATTCGTGTAGGAGGTCGCTTATCTCACAGCTACTTAGCTCAAGATACTTGTCATCCAGTAATACTACCTAAAAAGGATCCAGTAGTAGATCTCTTTATAGACTACATTCACAAAATACATTTATACTCTGGATCCCAATTGACTCAGGCTTTGTTAGCTCGGCAAGTTTGGATACTGTCCGCAAGAAGCATCATACGAACTCGCATCTTTAAATGCATAACTTGTTTTAAGAATAAGCCTCGAAACAAGACCCCGCTTATGTAAGATTTCCAATCTTCAGAGTAACTCTGTCTCGGCCATTTTTGTCCACTGGCATAGATTATGCAGGACCATTCAATGTAAGAGTTCACAACTTACGAGCTTTGCAACAAATCAAGGTGTATCTATGTATATTTATTTGGATAACCATAAAAGCAGTACATTTTGAAGTAGTCACTGACCTCACAACAGAAGGCTTTATAGCCGCTCTAACTTGCTTTGTGCTCCGTCGTGGAACCTATTTTGTGGGTGCTAACACAATTTTATGAAAATTAACTTATGACTCTATCAGATCTTATGAAGCTCAAGAAAAGATAGCTCATTATACTTCTCCACGTGGCATCAAATTTCATTTTAATCCACCCACTGTACCATATCAAGGTGGCTTATGGGAAAGCGCAGTAAAGAGCGCCAAACCCCATTTAATAAGAGATACCACGCAAGTTGAAGTGATGTTAAATTCTCGTCCTCTGATGGACCTGTCTAACTCCTGGACACTTCCTCATCGGTGCTCCACTTGCAGCGCTTCCAGAACGTAATCTGCGAGAAGTGCTCTCTAATCGTCTCCATCACTGGCAGCTCATCCAAGCCTTCCATCAACGAATTTGGCATAGATGGTAAATAGAGTACCTGCATACTCTTCAACAACGTTCAAAGTGGACTGCTTCACAAGACAACCTCAAGGTCGATGATATGGTGTTGGTCCTCAACTGTACTCCACCACTCACATGGCCGCTAGCTGGCATAACTGAGCTATTTGATATCATCTGGCTCAGACGACATGGTTCGTGTCGTCCAACTGAAGATAGCTCAGGGAACCTTAACACGCCCTGCAGCCAAGGTCTTCCCATTGGACATCCCCGTCGGGACTGGTGGCGCAGTGCTGTAACCCAGCTACATGGGGACAAAGTGTTTGGAAGATTGTAGGCGATAGGCTGTATGCTCGGTCCTCTTAATACCGACATGGCGTCCGCTTGGTGGTTGCTATCGGCGTGGACACTACTAGAGAAGTCTGGGGTGTCCCATGTTGGGTGGTAATTATTGTCCGGCTGATGTGTGGGGGAGATAACTGAGTATCAGGCTTGTCAATTAGCTGAAAATCAGACCAGCACTACGTGGTTCGGATTCCACTTTAAGCTGTAGGTCCCTTAGTTGCCCTGGCTGTTGGGCTATTAATAAATTGCCCTTTCTGAGGAACAGTTGAACTCAGTTAGTAACCAGACTACACTCATCTACACTAATCCTACACTCAAAAAAACCATTCATATTCGCCTTAAAATACGCACAACGTTGTGTCGGCGTCTCATATGTAAGAACATTACCTATTAATTAGAAGACCTACATTTTATCGGCCTGCCGCCCAACTCAAAGGACATCAATTATGTGATTCATTCTCGTTGAAGTAGTTCTTCAAGGCGGCCGGTATGTTCCGTACTTAGTAATAAATACTGTAATACAGTGAAACTTGGATAATTCGAACCTCAAGGGACCAATAAAAAAATTCGAATCATCCAAAAATTCGAATTAAAAAAGTTTTGAATAAAAGGCTTTCAAAATAAAATGATCATACTGTATATTCGGTCATAACATTTAATGAGAATAACATTAGTTGTTGTACATTCACGTTTTACAGTACATTCACATTATACAGTACTGTATTACGTTATGTAGGCTAAACAGTACGGCCAAAAGAGTTAAAAACAATCATAAATATAGTACAGTAATATAAAACAATTACTGTACACAATAATCATAACATTTAATGTACTGTACAGTGCACAAAATACATAATAAAACCATAAGAACGCTGTTCAAACATAGTAGGCCTATACAGTTATGTTACAGTATGTTGGTTCATAGAAATTAAACTTAACTTTGTCTAAAGTAGTGGGAAATCTTTACTTGTTTTCTAGAATTAAGTCTGTCAGTAATGGCAAAAGATTCTAACATATTCAGTGAAGAGAAAATTGAGTGACTTACATCATGTTTACTTTCAAAAAATGGTCTAAGTTCTGTGATGTGGTTCATTCGGCTGCACTTGGAACGTGAATTTCTTCCGCAACAGATGACTCGTCGTCTTCATCACCCTATGCGTGGTCGCCATCTTGTTTATCAGTGTGGAGCACTTCAGCGATGATCTCTGCGTCGGTTATCTCACCACATACTGCAACATCTTCATCCACGTTCAGGAAATCTTCATACGAGATGGCAGGATCAGTCATGACATCCTCCCAGACGTCAACTGAAGGCGCCTCTTCCGCTACAATGGCATTGATATTTTCTGCAACCTCTTCCGCTTCAATGGCATTGATATTTTCTGCAACCTCTTCCTTTTTTACAAAACCAGCTTTTTTAAAACAGTTTTTGATAGTTTTGGGCGTTACATTGTCCCAAGCTTTCTTACACATTCTTGAGGTTTCAAGAATGTTTAGCTTGATTTTAAGGGCGTCACATTCTTCAGTCAATATCTTCTCAACCAAAGATCGTCTGTAAAAATGCTTTTGATTTTTTACTATCCCCTGGTTCATAGGCTGGACGACTGATCTCATATTGGCAGGGAAGAAAATAACTTTTACATTTTGCATTAATGGGGTAGTGTTGTGTGCAGTACAGTTGTCAATCAACAAGATAACGGTTCGTTTTTCTTTTATGAACTTTTTGTCCAACTTCAACAGCCACTTTTCAAAAAAGGTCATCCAAGCTTTTGCGCTGTTTACATACTCCACTGGTTTTGATTTCACGTTCTTGAAACACCGGGGATTAGCTGATTTGCCAATCATCAATAGAGGCAGCTTTTCGGACCCGTCTATATTTGCACCAACCAGAAGGGTGATTCTTTCTTTGCTCAGTTTTCCCCCATGGCATTTTTCATCCTTAAATGCAAGAGTTTTGTCTGGGGTGCATTTAAAAAAAAGACCCGTTTCATCAACATTGAAGATGTCCCTTTCGTCTCTGTCCTGAATCATCTGCTCCAAATCTGTTTTCCATTGATTGGCTTCTTGCTGATTAACGGAATAATTTACCACTAATCACTGTTAAATACTGAATTAATATTTTTTGGAATTAACTGATTATTATTCATTCATTTTGTAACTTTTATGTTTGTACATTCATAATTTGTTGTTTCTAAACTATATTGTTGTTGAAAACTTACTTGCTCAATGAGATAGTTGAATGTTACACTAAGAAAGGATCTAGATACAATAGATAACAATAATTATCTATTGTATCTTTGATACTTCTATTGAATAGCTCATAACATTGTTTTTTATAATATTGTCTCTCAAAGTAGCTAACTGTCAATTGACAATCTCACCTCACTTGATTTTTGTTCAAGTATCTCAATCTCTGTGTGATTATTTATATGCTAAGTACTATTTTAAATTATAATGGCTCCAGGTACAATTAAGTTCGCCACTTATGAAAGATTAACTCAATTGACCGAAGCAAGGTATGCTAAAATTCTATCCTCAGTTGAGGCTATAGAAGCCCTTCCACCTCCACTCTCTCAAGTTAATTCTCGATTCTTAGCTAGCTATGCTAATGAGATAAAGAAAAAACTGTCTGATTTTGAAAGGAATTTAAATAGAATTCTGGAATAATAAAATAATTTACTTTTCGACAAAGAACAAGATCAATACTTAAGTGAATAAATACAAATTCCAAATAAATCTATAATTCAATTATATAGAATCGCTCGCTAGCAATGAGTGAGTCAACTACCTTCATTGTTTTAAGTTATTTTCTCATAACGACCTTGACTTATCACGTAAGGGACGGCACCCGCATTCCTCCCTTTTAAGAAATATCTTTCTATACAATTATTATTTGACTATTTATTATTACCCTAGACAAAATTTCTTTGTTTAGGTTAATAAATAATCATAATTATTACGGTCATTTGAGTTATACCATATTTTAAGGAGTCCAAGAATATTAGCTTATTTCCCATGCAATTTGTTTTCTCCAAAATATTACAGTTTAAACTGTAACTAGTTACTTTATTTCAACTTTCTTATTTGTGTATAGTGTTTGAATGTAAGGTACAAAAATAATAGTGTATTTAAAAAGGCCTTTTAAAATAGTTTAATTAATAACAGTTTGTCTCTATCTTATTATTTTGGGCTACATTTTATAGTTGGGAAATATTTATTTATTCTTAAGATGGCGATCGTCAAGATATGAGATGGACAACATAACTATTGTTTTTTCCAGTTGATATTTACCCTATCGGTACCGTAATATAGTACTTGCAGAAAGTGTTTTTTTTTTTTTTTTTTATTATACATCGTCGCAGAAAGATTAAAAGCATTCTGCTTTATGGTCCAACTATTGTAAACTGTATTATTTTATTAAATAATAAACAGTATCGTCAGTTAATTTTTTGTTAGTTTTCAGGTTGTCTGTATGATGTTATTTGAATATTTTATCTTACAATAGATTTCCAATAGTCCAACTCCTTTGGAACAGTCCTTCAACCAGATAACGAAATGATTGATTGAAGTGGAATGTAAAAATTGCTAAAAAAAGACATACTTTTACATCAATATGTACTGAACACAACCAGGAATGATCCTTTTCCCCATTTTTACACTACTGTAATTATGTCCACATTAGTATTCATATCAAGTTTGTTATGGGTGGCAGCTTCACTAGTAATTTCAACCATGGATTATGTGTGAGGATAGCGTTAAATTGGTAATTGCGTTCATGGTATGCCAGGTAAATGCCATCAGTAGTGGCGATGGTTTGACCATAATCGGTTTACCGTAAATGTGGCTAAGACTAAATGTTTGGTAATTTCTCTATGTACCTCTGGTGATCCGGTAGATCATGACTTGCGTCTTCATGTATGTGATGGTGGGCCGGACTGTCAGTATGATGTTGTTGAGCGTGTTGACAATTAAAAATACCTAGGTGTTATATTTGACAATAGACTAAGTTGGATGGCGCATGTTAAATACATTAAATGCATATACAGTAGAACGTCGATTTACCGAACGTCAGTCATCCGGAACGTCAGTTAACCGAACCAAACCTGAAAAAAATATTTTTTTATATACGCAAAATACACGTTGTAAATTTATGTTCCAACACTTATATTTAATATTTTTTATTTTTCAATAAACGTACCATACTACAGTAACTGTATACAGTACATATAGTGCATATTTTATTACGAAAAAGAAATTATAGTTAGCGCACAGCCCGCGGGGCGTACCGCTTCTGCCAGACTCGGTGCTGCGCCGTAACGTCAGGCCTTCCAGGAAACGACGAAAATAAACAACGGGCGCGCCGTGCACCTACCACTGTCTAGTCTGAGCATCGCTGTCAAGCGTTTGTACTACAGTAATTATTGACATTGAATGTGCACAGTCGCTTGTTAATCGTCATTCACTCGTGTAGTGCAGCGCTGAAACTTTGTAAAGTTGTTTGTTTTCTTTAAGCTAGTGTTGAATAGTATTAGACTCTAGTTTCAGGAACATTAGTCCAGTAAGTTTTAACTGGACTACTTAACACAAAATTAAAGTATTATGTGGATACAGTACTTAAATGTGTTGTGTTTTTAATTTCAATATGCCCAATCCATTACATAAACTTATCTATAAGCGTCTATAATGGCATGGTTAAAATATGTTTGATTATCCGAACATGTCGTTATCCGAACACCCTGAGGTCCCAATTAGTTCGTATAATCGACTCTCTACTGTATATGTTTTCTGTTTTGTCCCGAGTGTTACACCTGAATCAATTAAAAGTAATTTATTATGCTTATGTTCAATAAATCTTGCAATATGGTATCTCAGTTTGGGGAGGTACCCCAAAGTCAATTCCATCCATTAGAAATAACACAAAAAAGTATTATGAAATTGGCCCGGGTTAAATCAGTTTACTTTCCCACTAACATGCTGTTTGAATTATTCACCGTCTTAGATGTCCGCCAGTTGTTCATAAAAGTTTTACTTCTATATAGCTTTAAAAGACAGTTTTATATGCTAGAAAAATCTAATCATACATACTCAACTAGACATCGTACCAATGTCTAATCATACATACTCAACGTGTGACAAAAACGTTCAATAAAATAAGTCCAAATTTTCTTATTCATATTTTGTATCAAAATATGCCAGACAATTTAAGAATTTTAAATGTTAGCAAGTTCATGTATAAGACAAAAGTAGTGGATTGGCTTGTCAGTATAGATAGAGGACCGCCTGCTCAGTGATAACCTCTGTCTATGCCATGCCACATAACGGCGCTGTCTAATTAATGAACTTTTTCAAGTAGTGTACGTTAATATTTCTTGTCTGGGTTCCTTTTACATTATTTTTCTCTGCACTTGTTGTTGCCGTTACTATTATTAATTATATATATATACATATATATATATATATATATATATATATATATATATATATATACATATTAGTTATATTTTATTTATTTACTTTTATTTTGAACTATTTTCCTTTTTTGTTCTTTATTTCCCCCTTATTACGTCTATTACAATATATTTACTAGGGGATGATTAGGAGTGTGTGTGAGTGGGTATATACGTGAGTGTGTATGTGTTGTGCCAGACCTGAGTATTAAGCGGTACATTGACAGCTCGTATTTTAAAATTTTTAGTTTTCTATTATTCATTTTCCTCCACTTGATAGGTTTATACTTTATTTAATAACTATTTACATATGTACTTTTTGTTCTATTGTCCTTTGAGCTGGAAGTATGTATATTTTATTCCGCTAAAAATATACATATGCATATGCAAGTTTTGTAAAAGTTGCACACATACAATTATCTTGTAATATGTTCACTATAAATTATTTTATTTTTCTTCAATTTTAGTTTCTTATAATTTTTTTACATACAGTGTTTAATTTATTCAAAAGTCTCTGTGAGACTGTAGAACTCGGTTCCCACACACAGGTTCATTACCCATGTGGGGACCTTTTCCGTGTTTAAAAATGTATAAATGAAATTATATTTTTGGAAATAAATAAACAATTATTATTATTATTAGTCTTGTCTGTTTTTCCAAAAAATATGACTGCAGTATAAACACTTTATTTTTGTCTATAGAAACTAAGTATAAGCTCCATTTCAAAATCGTATCAAATACTCCATCACAGGTAGGTGTCTTGTTTTAAGGAATTATGTATGTTACCCCTTGCATTCTCCCCTGAATCTGATATGAATTGGTAGTATCTTAACAGTTCATATTTGTAGATTTTAAAGACAGTTGATATATACTGAGCAGTTAAGACAGTATTATCACAATGTATATTATGTGGTTATATTAAAAGGCATTAGGCCAAGAATTAGTGTAATAGGAGAGATATGACATCCAGCAAACATACCTAAGACAAGTCCACTAACACCTCGCAGTAGTAAACCAATAAAGACACATCAAATGATACGAATTTTCAGTGCCAGCGTTAGTGGACTTGTCTTCATAGTCATATAGATTTCAAGCCTAATAGTAAGATTTCAAGTATCTATACTAATCAAAAAGTATAGATACTTGAGTTCGAACATCAACTGTTTGGAAAGTATAAGGCGGAGGAAAACTAAATTACCATCAAAATTTTCCTCATCTATTTCTACGATTATTAGTGTAAATTTTATATTTTTACCTTTTCACAATTTTTTAAAATTGTATTTAGAGTGGGAAAAATTCACGATTTTTTACAAATTCAAATGATTTGTGATGTTTGAAAATTCACTATAGTAAAAATAATGACCAGACCATCTTGCAACTTTAATAGTGTATAGATACTTTAATGTAGACCACATATAAGAATTTTCAGAATTTTTCAGTGACATGAAAGAATTCTGTTATAAATTTTCTAAAGTAACTATTTCTCAACACCAAAAAGAAATACGAACTTGAGATAAGCGATGGTTTTGAGTGTCTGATGTCAGTAAATAGACTATATATTTATTTTTATTGTATGAATACTGATTGATTTTATATTAATCTTTTAGGTGTCATGTGCACAGGATCATGTAATCGCCGGCTTCCCTGGCCTTTAATTAATAATTAAATAGTTTTTAAAACTTTAAATAGTTTTTTAATTGGAATAATACATTTGGTATATATACAGTACAAATAAACGTCACACAACACAAATATATTTATGAATCTCTCTGATTCTTTCGTGAATCCCTCTGATTCTTTTGTGAATCCCTCTGATTCTTTTGTGAATCCCTCTGTTATGAGGAAGGTGAGCATGGTTCACCGAAGTCAATCACCATAATATTTGTGCATTTTGTGCTTGTAATATATTTGTGTATTTTGTGCTTATATTGTAATATATTTGTGTTGTGTGACGTTCACTTGTACTGTTTAATTAAAGTTACAAATTAATTACTTTAATTAAAGTACCTATACAATATTAAAGTTGCAAAATGATCTGGTCTTTATTTTTACTATAGTGAATTTTCAAACATCACAAATCATTTGCATCTGTAAAAAATCGTATATTTTTTCACTCTAAATACGATTTTAAAAAATTGTGAAAGGGTAAAAATATAAAATTTACAATCATAATCGCAGAAATAGATCAGGAAAATTTTGATGTTAATATAACATCAAAAGCTTTTCATCCAAAACATTGAAAGCTTTTCTCCGCCTTATACTTTCCACATAGTTGAGTTCAAACTTGTGTATCTATACTTTTTTATCCGACAGTAACTAAAAAAGTTACTCAAAATCAAGAAAGAAAACTACCAAGGAATCAGCTTGTTTTTTATTTTCAATACTCATCTAGAAATGTTCTATTTCAGGTACAAACAACGCTGTTCCCCAGACCCACAGCCCCAGTGAGGCGTAAAGATTGCGACTGCAATGGCAAGCCTCAAGTCTGTAATGTGTGTTTGACTCGCAAGGCTCAGTACGCACCCAGAGCTGGCACTCCAGGCTTTCGTCCCCCAGAAGTCTTGCTTAAATATCCAAACCAAACAACAGGTTTGTGTTAATTCCCAAAGTGAAGCTTCTGATAATGGTCGTATGAATGTATTATTAACACATTGAGTCCTGGGCCCTTTTCCATTATGTATTGGATGTTTTTATTTATACAAAAAATAAATTAATAAAATAATTTATAACAATATTTAATCAACTATTTACCAGATTAAAAAAGAATAATCTCTAGTTTATTAAGGTAATGATTTATAATTAGGTGTAAGGATTAAATACTATCAGCCTAAAATGTCCGCAAAGAAGCCTTAAGCCTCACGGGAAGCTCAACATATAGAGGAGCTTAGCCTTGAGCCTCGTGGGAAGCTCAACATACAACATATAGAGGAGCTCAGTCATTAACTCTGTGATGAAGTTAATGACTTTTGCATCATTACAGGGACTTCTGCAAATGGTTTCATTTGACGATCTTGGCCTTATGACTTCATATTTTCATTTGTTAATAAATAAAAAACTGTTATATTAAACTTTACTTGTTCACAATTATCTAAGCAACTCTGTTACTTATTCAGTTTTAAAAAAATATTAAGGAAACTTATGTTACGATATCTACCCCTCCCTAGACTTTGAAACCTTTGGGATAGATACACGACCGCGGTCGCTAACTGGGCATAAAAATAAGTAATCGTTTGGCTGTGAAATAATATTAATGTAATAATCAAAAAGACAGGTTTAAATTATTAACAGAACAATCAAATATCAACATAAATTATACAAAAATAGCATATAAACTCTATAATAACACAAATTATACAAATCAATAACACAAAATACACAAATAAATAAAAATAATCGGGCAATGGTGAAAAAGGGCCAAATAAAAGATAATTAGTTTGAATTACTTACTTTTAACTCCGAACTTCCACTGGCTTACGACAATTAGCCCCAAACTAATGACTCTAAGTTGAGTCTCAAAAGGAAACTTGCTAAGTCTCTATCTCAACCAGGGCCTCCCCCCAATACACTAGTGACCAACGTCCCCGAGTGTCTCGAGTCCCCCGTACAGTCAATGTCACCATCACCATGACCCGAGTTCTGACCTTCAGTTGTGACAAGCTCGACACATCTCCATTACCAAATATTCTATACAATTAACTGTAAAGTGTGTTAATAATATTATACTAACAATTTATATATAACTTGATAACATTAATATAAAAACTAATTTTTCTTTATTTATTTATTTAATATTGCACCTATCCTACATCTCCGGACACATGAATTTAAAAAGTGAACTATAAAAAGTACTTACTAACAAAACTTGATACTATAAATACCATAAGGTCAAACTATCTAGTTTCATAGGCTTTAGCGGCTGGTGTTATTTACATCATCAAACCTTACAGTCTCAGAGATACCACTGAGGATCGTTTCGTGAGGAAACGTATGGTGATGTAATTATTGTAAATAACGACTTGACGACATAACGCCTTATGTATGTCATTGCCAGAAGCTTTAGTTATTAGTAATAAGAGCATACCACTTTCCTTTGCCACTTTAAAATTTACTGTGTGATAACTAACTACATTGTCTCAGTTTGACATTGTTGATGTTTTCATTGTACATCATCCTTTAGGCTGCTATCCATAATTTATGTTACAACTGTAGATATGTGGGCAGTAGGCGTCATCATGTTGAGTGGCTGCTATCTATTATGTATGTTACAGCTGTAGAAGCGTGATCGTGCTGAGTATTGTGAGTGGCTGATATCCATTATGTATGTTATAGTTGTAGATATGTGGGCAGCTGGAGTCATCATGCTGACTATTCTTAGTGGCTGCTATCCATTATGTATGTTACAGCTGTAGATATGTGGGCAGCTGGAGTCATCATGCTGAGTATTCTGAGTGGCTGTTATCCATTCTTCCGTTCTATAGATGACATCTCAGCCTTGTCCGAGTTCATTACTGTATTTGGGTCATCTGCCATTTCATTACTGGCTAAAAAGTTGGGTAAGTTTGTAAGAGTTTAGATTATAAGTTTTCTAATGGTGATACTAAAGTACCACAATTTTGTTATCAAAATATTCTATTTAATAGAGTTAAACATTCTATTCTTTCTGTAACTTAGGCTATTTTCAATACTTATAAGGGAAATAACTTAACAATCACCTTAATCAAGAAACTTATTTGTGGTGAAGAAATCGTTAAGATACATTATATAATGTTTATACTCTAGTTTCAAATTTATTTTTTGGCGTTGGATTGTTCATTTTTGGTAAAGTTTTTTGGAGATTTCCAACGCTTCAAGTGTTACATGATACAAACACAACGTTCCTCAGGTATACAACTCTTATCATCTTCAGCCTATATTTAAGAATAATACACCTCAGGGGATGGTCCCCTGAGAAGTCAGAAAAATGTCTTAAAAAGAGAGTAGGTCAAGTTGTATATCAAATTAAAGGTTTTAATTAAGAAAACACAATGCCATAAATTTGATACTAAAAGGTTAATCCTACTTCAAATGGCAATAGTTTAAATGTACCAAACTGAGCTAATCAGAAAATGTTATCTTCCTCGTAGAACATTCCTTTTGGAGTTAAAACTCGCTCCTAATTGGGAAAACTGTCCCTTGTATTCATAGTTGGTTCCCATAATTTACTATCTGTATATTGGAGAGATAGGACTTTAGCAAACTTACCTTAGAAGACAAGTTCACCAACACCAGAGTAGTAGTAAGAAAATACAAAAGAATCACATAATCACACGAATTTTCAGTACCACTGGCACTTTCTTCAGGTGAGTAGAGAGAGAGGCTGACATGGCTTTCGCTATTTCTGGGTAGGCGGTAGTGGTGGTAGTTGTACATCCATAGAGCAACACTCAGGTATTGATGCATATATATATATATATATATATATATATATATATATATATATATATATGCATAGTTCTAACTTCGCCACACTAATAATGGCATTTTTCATTTCATTAGCCTATTCCGTTGAACCCGAGACATAAAAACCACACTAACCCATCCTGTAGACACACTACACATGACGAGCCAGTGACCTATCATATTACTAATTTATACTCATAAGCAGCACGCCAAGTAGAACTAAAGTAGCTGGTGGGTGAATTGGGTCATGTCAGCTTCATTGCGGCGACAACAGCATAGACTCTCCTGCGAAACTGCGTCCCTCTCAGCCGCATGCCGCCAAACCGGATAGTGTGGCAGCGGCCTTAGGCTGAAATGTTTAACTGTTTGTATTTATTTGTAATGTCTTACAATGCGTAAAGACAAATGTTTCAAAATACATATACATTATGAAATTGTGGTATTAAGAATGTGTTTCAAGACAACTTATTTAAAATTCTTCATGGTACAGTGGTACTTTCAGTTGGTTCATGGTTTCAGTTGGTATATATATACCAACTGAAAAAACTGCATCAATACCTGAGTGTTGCTCTATGGATGTACAACCCCCACCACTATCGCCTACCCAGAAATAGCGGAAGTCATCTCAGCCTTTCTCTCTCTACTCACCTGAAGAAAGTGCCGGTAGTACTGAAAATTCTATGATTATGTGATTTTTTTGTGTATGTTACTACTACTCTGGTGTTAGTGAACTTGTATTCTAAGGTAAGTTTGCTGATGTCCTGTCTCTCTAATATACTAATATTAGGATTATTTAATGTATTTACTTCGTGTATTAGGAGTCATGGCCTAGAGTCCTTTAACCTAACCATATTTTACTACTGTAACCCATAGAAAGAAACCTCAAAGCATTTTTCAGTCAGCTTAATTGCTGACATTCCAACCATTGCTATTGTATGTAGGATGGACCTTTTGGAGTCCGATTTGTGTCATTGTGTTTTCCTAATAAAGACTTAGTTAGTTTGATGTATTTTAAACAATCTTTTCTCTATTTAAAAAAAAATTTTTTTACTCAGTAACTATCCTCTAGTATGACAAAGAATTGACAGTTGCTTTAAAAAATAGATTTTTGGGCACAATATTCATGTTTTAAAAGATACTGCTGTAATGTACAATGGCTCAACTAACCAAGTAAATGTTTTATCAAGCTTAAAGTTGTTAATTTAAGTTGCCGCCATTTTTTTAGGAACAAAATTATGAGGTCAGCTCTCTGGCGTTGTATTCTCCTAATGAGATCCTAATGTAACAAAAAATTAGGGGTGTGCGAGTAGTGATGTTTGAGTCGAGTAGTTGGCATATTTATCGAGTATTTTCGAGCGAGTATTTATAGAAGGATTTCCTATTCACCCAAGACAACTGTAAAAGGCAGACACCATCCTAAGCCTATGTTAAGTTTTGCCAGATTCGTAAATATATACATCTAAACTGAACACAATAACTTTGATTTGTTTGTAACTGTAACATTTGATAAATAAAACTTTTTACTTCCTGCCTTTCGATATATTTATGTGGTATTGTTTTGTTTAACCTTTTTCCTTTTTTCATAGCTAATGTGATGTAAGAAAGTATATTATTAATTGAAACAACGTGGATTATAAAGATTTAATCTGTTCACTCATATCACAGATCAGATTTTTTATGCAAGCCAATTATACCGCTTCACAGCCGGCCGATATGTTTATCTGGCGGTTCAGTTCAAGTGTACCGCGAAAACGTAGCGAAGCTTGATGGCAAAAGCTGCATTCAACCAAACTGATGCTAAAATTCAGGCGTCATCATCAAATGCAGTCATTTGCTTTCAGAATTGCCTCCTCTAAAAAAAAAAATTATTGTGTACACGCCAAGGAGAGTGGATCTGTATTATGTAGGTATTCAATTCAGTAATAGCAAGGTTACAACTAACCGGAAATAAGCTGTGAATTATATAATCAAATTTGAAAATCTGTATGACAAAGACTGTAGTTCAATCGATTGATAATAATAACTAAGCAGGTTTACTAAAAGTAAATTTTAAAGTCGCTTAGGATGAATTAGTTTTAAAATTATGATCGGTAATGAAATGTGTGCAACTAGAAACTACTTCGATACATGAGGATACACTGAACAACAGATGAATAATAATTTCATAATGAGAAATTCATGAAAACCTGGCGTAATTGAATGAAAACCATAGACGTAGTCGGCTAATATATACGATATTGGCGACGAGATGCAGTCTGAAATATCACCTAAGTGCCAACTAGTGACAGAGTGAAGATTGTGGGCAGCTAAATTATAAATTTATGAATAAAAAACGAGACGTGTGATATGGCTTCGGTTCAGTAAAAATTATTTTCCGACTCTAAATTCATCATACAGTTGAACCTCTTTAATCCGGCACGTTTGGGACTTGAAGCTTTCCGGATTAAAGAAACTTCCGGACTATGGAGGTCATTTATAAAAATACAGGAGGTGTATAAAAAATAACATAATTTGCACAAAAAAATTTTACTGTATGTATATATTATTTAAACATGAGTTATTTAAACAATATAAATCAATATATATATGTACAGGAGAAATATTAAAATGCATTTTTTAAGTACAGTACATGACGAAATAAATTTTAATACAGTATGAAATACAGTACAGTACTGTACTATATAGTATTTGTGGTTTTTAGCAACAGAACTGGTAGATGGCTGGAAAAAAAGATCTAATATCTATTTGCTTCTTGCAACTATTTTTTTTACTAGCTGTCGAGTTGCTCACTTTACAATGTTCATTGTGAAGGCAATTCTGTAATTTGTCTATTGCCGTTGATGCCGGATTACAGACAATTCCGGACTATAGAATGCCGGATTAAGGAGGTTTTACTGTATTTTGTTTAAAAAAGGTCTTCCGACATGTTTCTCGCTCACTTGGGTTGATTATTTTATAACAGTTTACATCAACATCTACGTCAATGTGAATAGGGAACAGTTCAGTGAGTTTACGAATCAAAATTATCGTACCTTACTACCTTTTACACTCCAACTGTGTTTATTGTCTAATCTAGTCAGAAAACCGTTCAACAATTTGACAGGAAAAAATATCGTATTCATTCGCAAATGTTACACACAATAGACAATAGACAATAGACAATATTCTTTATTCATAAACATTGAGTTTAGAATTTTCGTCATACAATAATGGTTACATGGCACAGGTAGAAAACAATAATATTTAATTATGGTGAGTGTTCTCTCCAGTCCATGAATTCTTGGGTGGTGTAGAATGGTCTCTGCAGAAGCCAATCTGATAGTGAATTTTTCAGACGTTGTGTCGGAATTGTCTTCAGGAATCCTGGGAGGTTGTTGTAGTAGACTGTTCCTCTGTATGATGGCTTCCTCTCAAATAAGCTCCGATGGTGTGTAGCTATTGCAAAATTATGACCATTTCTCGTGTTGTATGAATGGAAGTCTCCGTTTCTAGTTTGTCCAGATTTTACCGAGTGTAGGATCGTTTCGAGAATGTAGAGAGCTACCACTGTTAGTACTTTTAGCTCCCTGAACGCTTCTCTGCAGCTGTGTCGAGGTTCCAGTCCGGTAATGGCTCTTATGGCTCTCTTTTGAATTATTAGTACTCTTTGTATATTAGTTAGAGTTGTCCCTCCCCAGACTATTAGCCCATATCTCAGGTGTGACTCGAATAATGAGTGATATGCTGTTTTTGCCATGTCTGCATTACAGATTTGTTTAATTCTTCTTACCACGTAGACACAAGAGTTAAGCTTATTACAAAGTTTGTCCACATGAGGCTTCCAAGAAAGCCTATTGTCCAGGATGAGACCTAAATATTTTGTTGTGTCAGATGTAGTTAGTCCTGGAAGGCCTTCAAGCTGATTATGATTAGATGTGAAAATTAGCTGCTGTGTCTTCTTTTCGTTTAAAACCAGGTCATTCATGCTGCAGTATTGCTTTGTTAGTTTGAAAGCTGTGGAAGAGTTGGTGTCTAATTGGTCTTTACTTTTGTTAGTGATGGTAAGAGCTGTATCATCTGCATACATAACAACTTTACAGAGTCCATTTAGATGTTGTGGGAAGTCGTTAGTTAAAAGTATGTACAGGACCGGGCCTAGCACCGATCCTTGAGGCACTCCTCTGGTCACTGGTAGTTCTTCAGATTTTACTTTAATTATTGTTCCATTATTCATGTATGAGAACTCAACCAGCTGTTTTCTATTGTTTAGGTAACTTTTGAACCAGTCTGCTTCTTTATCGTCAATTCCCAAGAGTCTAAGTTTCTGTGTTATTACTTTATGTCCAAGGCAGTCAAATGCTTTGCTGAAATCAAGAAAGATGGTTGTAGCTAGGGAGCCCTTATCTAGTGTGTCTAGTATGTGTTCAGTCAGCTGCACCAGAGCAGTTACAGTTGATCTTCCCCTCATAAAGCCATGTTGTTTTGTGGTGAGTAGATTGTTTTGTTCTAGGTGATTTAATAGTCGTCTCAAAACAACACGCTCAAGTATCTTGGAAAATGTTGAGATTAGTGAGATGGGGCGATAGCTGCTCGGTTCATTTGTGTTGCCTTGTTTGAATTTCGGATACACTTTTGCTATTTTTAGACAATTTGGAAATATTCCTTGTGCAAGTGACTTATTTATTAGGCAGGTCAGTGGCATTAGGATCTCCTTTTTGCAGTATTTAACTATTTTTGACGAGAATTCATCTTCTCCTGCTGATGATTTTGGTTTTAGTCCATCAATTATTTTACTGATTTCATCGCAGTTTGACTTGGGGAAATGTAGTTTGGTTATTAGTGGGTTCTGAATTGCTGTTTGTGGGGGGTCATCTTGATTGTTAGAGAGTGTCCTTTCAGCTATTGTAGTAAAAAATCTGTTTAGTTCATTTGCTATTTCAGTTGGTGCAGTGATGGTTTCTTTGTCTACTGTCAGTGTGCAGGGCTGGGGGTTAGAGACGTGAGCTTTCCTTTCTTCATTAATTATATTCCATATCACTTGCATCTTGTTGTTTGTTTCCCCTATTCTGTTAGCAATGTGCTGCTTTCGAAGAGTTTTAAGTTTCAAGTCGTAGGCTTTCTTTTTCTCTGCAGCATCTCTTTTATCTACAGTTCTATTTGTTATGACTGATCGGTTTAGGGCATTTAGATAGTTGTCTTTAAGCTCATTGCATTCAGCGTCCCACAGTTTATTGGTGTTGTTTGTTCTTGAATTCACTGTAGTAATAGGACAAGTTATATTCATTGCTTGTTGGAGTGTTTTATGGAACAGTTCGAAAGCCCTACCAGCTTCATTTATGTTTAATATATTTTGCCAGTCCTTTGTCTCTAGTAAGCATCTTAGATCTTTCATTGTGTCTTTGTTGATTTTCCTCTTTTGTATAGTGGCTGGGGTGGTATTTTTTGCAATGTTGACATGACATATCTGGGCACAGTGATCGGATATGCCTGTTACTAGTACTTTGACATGCATGTCATTGTCATCAATATTTGTACATACGAAGTCAATGGATGTTTGTGTACAGTGTGTCACTCTAGTAGCAGGTAGTTTAGTTCTTTTGATATTATATCCCAGTAGTGCTTCTTCCAGCTTCTGTTTGTCTCCATTGATGGTCATGTTGTCAACGTTGATGTCACCGATTATAACAATTTGGTAATTTGTTTTAGGTAGTTTGTCCAGTTCAGCCATGAGGAAGTCAATTGCTAGATCTAAGTCACTATTTGGTGGTCTGTAAACACCTAATATATAGAGGTTTTGCCTTTTGAGGTTTATTTTTATAAGTGCTGTTTCACAGATTCGCTCTGAGACTGGATCTGATGTGGCAACCGAAGTTGTTTCATTTTGCAAATTTGACTTTGCATATATTGCTACACCTCCTTTCCTGTATTTCTGTCTGGCGTATCCACTTATTAGCCGGTATCCTACAAGCCTAGTATTTTCTAGATTATCATTGTTTAGCCCATGTTCTGTTAACACTACTACATCCGGTTTAGTGTTATGTAGGAGATGTGCAATTCTGTCAATTTTGTTTTGTAATCCATCTACATTTTGGTGTGCCACTGTAAACTCTTGTACTTTTCTGACCTTGTTTGGTTTACAAAAATCCTGTACTTGTAAGCAGGGTGTTTGTGTTTTGCCTTTTTTGTGTGGTTGAGACCTAAAAAAGAAGTGTCAGTAGTGGAGATTGTCTCCTCTGTATTGGCTTTATTCTCTTCTCCAAGTTGGGAGATGCTAATTTTTGTTGTTTTTGTTGTTTTAGTTTGAGTCAGTTTTTTGGGCAGGGTTTGTCTGATTCCCTCTGTTATAGTTTGACTCAGTTTTTTGGGCAGGGTTTGTCTGATTCCCTCTGTTATAGTTTGACTCAGTTTTTTAGGCGGGGTTTGTCTGATTCCCTCTGTTATAGTTTGACTCAGTTTTTTAGGCGGGGTTTGGCTGATTCCCTCTGTAGTAGTGTGGTTAGACATTTCTTTATTATGTATAATATGCATGGCCTTATCAATGTGATTTTTGTAGAATTCCTCATAGGTCTCTCCTTCTTGTAGTTTTAGTGCAGTGATCGGAGGAGTTTTATGTTGTTTGAAAAATGTTCTGTTTTCATCTTTTTTAGAAGCTGTATTAACATTATTTATAACATGTCCACAATTTGAATTATGTTTTGCAACTTGAAGAGAAACACTAAGCATGTTATTTTTACATGCTGTATTTTTAGTATGATTTCCTTTTGCCTTGGTTAACTTTGTATTATGCTGGTTGTGTGTTGGAAGAGACAGATTAGGCAAATTTGTGTCTGTGTTACAGTTTGCGGCTGGATTTTGGGATTGATTGGGACAGTTTTGGCGATCTAAGGTGTTAACGGAATAATAATTAATAGACGTTCGCCACGGATATATATCTTATTTTTATTTGACGGAATATAAATCAATAATGTTGTGTCACATGCTGCTAGAGTGTCATTACCATATTTTATATGATACAATACGGTATTTTCTTACGTCAACCATTGGACGATTCCCTACTCAGATTAAAAAACAAAATATACCTCAATCGACACAAGAAATATACGATAATTTCAGTTCCGAAAAGGAGCTGAACAGTTCCTTGCTCGTACGTATACCAAAAGCGAGATGGACTTTCGCCAAGGGGAAATTTGATTCTTGGGATATAAAGTGATCCGTTTTCGGGACCCTTTTGATTGAGCGATATTGTTGATATGAACAAAAATATGCATAATTTCCACGGCGTACAGACCATTAAATTTGTATCGGTAACAGGTCTTTTTGAGTATCTTGAAGTGGATTTCTCGTTCCCTTTCTTGTGTTATAAAGATACTAACCAGCACTTCTGTTTTATTCACACTATTTTAGGTTAGGTTACAAGTGACTAATAGACTCAGACAAAAACATGTGTGATCGCTATTACGGTAACTATTTGCCGTGATCGCTACCTTCCCAGCTCTGTTGATCACTTTGAATTGAACTAATTCAAATCATAATGAACGAACTCGTTCACTACGTCGACTAGTTCATTTGACTGTCGTGTACTATCTATTATTAGGCGTATTTTTTAGTTCATAATTACGCGTACCAAAATGATAAGATTAAGGGTAAAATAAAACACAAGAAAGCGCACTTTTTTATTCATAACTTATAAAACTGTTTAATCTTAAAAGTAAATTAAGATGTAAATCTGATATTTCATGAAATACTCGATCGAACTTTGAGTAGTTTCGGAAGCTTTGAGCCGAGTTCGAGTTGTAAAATACTTGATAAAATACTCAAAGTTTCGAGTACTCGCACACCCCTACAAAAAATTAATAGTTGCTTCTAAAAGTACACATTTTGATTTAGCATTGATATTAAGTTTAAATTCTAAACTAATAATAACTATTCTTTTTTATTTCAGGTCGAAATATAATATGTAGTGAAAATAGAAAGTCTGTAAATCTGCAGATTCTATGTGAAAACTTCCGTCTAAGAAAATTAAAATTGAAAGATAAGAACAAGCATCCAACTCCCACTCCTGAGTCTCAGCCTCCGAAGTTACCTGTTTGTGATGAATGCCATCACATTGAGAGTGTCGAGTACGGGTGTCTCTGTGAGGAGAAGAGTAAGTTGGATCTGGCCAACAGCTACTTTCCCAGCTCTGCGTTTGACCTGCTCGCCAGGCTGTTGGACATTGATCCTGATACTAGGATATCTGCAGAAATGGCTTTAGAACACCCATTTGTCACTGCCACTGACTGATAGATATAATTGCGTTGTGCATAAATTAGCTCGTTTTTTAATTAGATTTACAAATAGTTTCTTAGTAAGCCTATTACAAATAATTGGTATATAAGTGAATGCCATGAAACGTAAATATATTACAATATAAGTAAAAAAGGTACAAATATTTTGGGATTGATTAAACTATGTTTACCATCCTCGGACCAGAGGAATGGAAAAAAAAATAATTTAAGAACAAAAATTGTTAACACCAATGACATAATTATTACTGTAACTAACAAGATTTTAATATATTTCTTTTATAACTGAATGGGAAATGTGTGATGACTCAAAGTTAACTGATTCTGCGTATACTCCTGTTTGATAACATTTTGGCTACTTCAAGCTCAAAGGCTCCATAATTTAAAACTAATTTTAACAATTTTTCAACGATTCCAGAAGTAAATTTGAATCATTCAAACTGGTAATACATACTTTCCTTGATATTTTTATCAGACTTACAATGGCATCAGAATGCTCTCTGAGAAATGTGTGAAAACACCAGAACATGTAAAAATCATGTTTCGATATAAAAATTGTTTTTAAAAAACACTTGCTCGTGCATCACCTGTTTCTCCTCTCTTTCAATACTTTGTGAAGAATCTGTAAAAGTACATTCAGCTGCATTTATTCTTTTGTTGAGGTCGTCTGTTTCCGTCTTATTAATATGACTGTTTGTAATTTGAAGAGCGCTACTGTATACAATTTTTCGTTTGGTATTTATAGCATCTTTTATTAGTTTAGGATATTTCTACAAAAGTTTGATTCCCATTATTTAGGCAGAAGGAAGTTAAAGTATCTGATTTAACTAATGGTTAAAATATTAATGAAATTAATCAAATATCATTACGATTATTTGAATATGCCAATTTTTAATGTTTACTTTTTTCTGGTATTTTATAAGTCTTAACCCTTAAACAATAGCTTTCCGAATAGAAATCACAATTTACCAGGTATCAACATTACATTGATGTCCGCCCATCTTGATTGCCAATACAGGGAATGACGTTACATTGACATCGCCCAGTTTTATTCTCACCAGTATCCCCGCTTATGTCGTGTCTGTATTTTAATTGTTATAGGCGTGTCCTGCCATCTATGAGGTACGGTGAGAATTATCAGTGACGGTTCTTGCACTGTCCAATAGGTAGCATGAGCTGCTCCATTATGCAGAACATGTTTAGTATATATATATATATATATATATTTTTTTTTTTTTTCTTGTTTATATTCATTTATTATGAACTACAAATGAGCTTATTTAATGAAATAACTTCATTAGACAACTTAACAAAAATTGTAAAAACTCGTTTTGGGGGCAAATTTAAGTTTGAAAAACACACCTATACGATGTTCCAGATACTGGACGTCTATATTGTTAAAGGGTTAAGAAAACCATATAAAATATGCATTAAATTATATAAAACATAATGTATTTATTTTTCAAGATATTTAGTTTACAATAAAATCACAAGCATCATAATAGTATGCAGCATAGTAATCATTTTTATTCAAAATTCTTAACAAAAGTGTAAATTTTGACTCTTGTTAGAGTTAGTAAAACTTTTCCTAATAATTCCAAAACAGCCAAAATGTGTCAACAAATTCAATTTGAAATGAAAGAATGATGTATGAATAATTTCAATTTGCTTAAAATTATATTTTTGACAATTTTTGTTCACAACTAAAAATCAGTTCCTGTTCAAAGTCAAATCATATGTATTTTTAGCATATACATGGTTCTAAAAATTTAAGTTTTGTCTAGGAAAAACTATTTTATTAAGAAAATATTAATTTGTCATATTTTTTAATTTTGTATAGATCCAAAAACCATTGTAGATGAAAATTGTGTTAACATAATCAATAAAAATTAGTAGTATTCATTTTTTAAAGACGTATCCCAAAAATCTACTCTTTACATAGATAAACATGTCAATTGCAGAAAAATACTGTACAAATAAAATATCTACGACAAAAAATACACTTGAAAAAAATACATACATATATATATATATATATCCTTAAAAACTTAACTAAACCTAATTTTAAAATTTTTTGCACAGTGATTTTTTGTATAACCGTATATAGAAACAAGTCATTATCCTAACTGTAAAAATATATCCATAAATTACATAGGTATAAAAATAATAACATGGCTTGTTTCCCCAAAATGTCTCAATTACGGCAAATTTAGCCTAATTGGGTGTAAAGTCACTTTTCCAATCACTTATAATTCTTATTAATATTTAAAAAACGTTCTGTTATCATAACATGGTTGGCAGCTAGCATAACTGGGAGATCACACTATTGACAATTCAGCTACCAAAATAGTTGTTCATTTAGCACCACTCACATGTACACACGTACGAGAGGTTGATATACAACTAAATAGGAAAATGAAGGCTATAAGTAAACAGATATGAGACGCAATCAGGCACTTCTGAGAGAGTTCAAAAAGATCCTATGTACTCCAAATCTCCTCATTTTGCAGAGTATCCCAAAATGTACAAAGGAACTTAAATGTAGAAAAGCGACTTCTTCGACTAGCTTCCCAGTTAATCTCAAACAAATTTTCGCTAAAAACTAACTGGGCGACACATTTGGATATGTTTAATGGTCGAAACAAGTTTCTGTTGTCACCTATGAGACTGTCGTTGATATAATGAACCTTCCTCATAAGGAATTGACTATGTTGAATTGCTTTTGCACAGGTGTGGGAAGATGCAACTTATGTAAATATAAGTGGGAAATGTCAAATCATATCAGTCATATGACTGCGGAGTTGAAATTCAATCTATGAATCACCATTGTTAATGATTGCACATTGCATTCTTTCCAGTGGAATTAGCTAGTCTTCATTCAATCAGAGAAGCAGGTGTTGGATAGTTACAAAACCTGGGTTTTGCTCTATGATGGGAGATCAATATTTAAATACTAAGACACAAGTTCTTTCTACTGTAGATTTTATTTTGTAAGATATTGGTTTGATTTTAAACTTTTTATCCATTTGGTAGCTGGCTTTGAAAGCCATACAATTAATACATACACATATATATCAACATAACGCAGTAGTTATTGAATACTTTTTTGATAAATAACAACAATATACATAAACAAAAGTCTGACTTGTAGACACAGCCCTGGAAGTCACTGGTGAAACGCTAAAGTAGATTTTTTTAATGCTTATCAGCTAGCCTAGTAAGCTAACTTGGGAGAACAAAATTCTTCTTTAGAGTAACGATGAATACATCACATGACATACGTTTTCTTTGTTACTTTCACAAACAACTCTTTAAATGACATATGAAGTATTCAGACATTCCTAAAATAGTAAAGGTTTTCAAGCAAATATTGTAAAATCAGCTAATCTACTTACTCCATTCCATATGGCTAGAACGAGTATACTTATCTTGCCTATCTAAAGATGTTAAAAACTTGTTCTGTCTATTATACATTCAAATCTATCTATATATGTATATTTAAAGCCATTTATCACTCATCATTACTTCCCCAAAATTATATGCCCAATTGACTAGAAATTTTGTACATGGGTTTATTTTGTCCCCTAGAGGCCAAAGAGAAGATTGTCCTTTCTGACCTCAGGACTCTATCCCACTGGCCTCCAAAATACCCATGGTATTCTTATGGAGCTAAATTAATTGATTGAATTATTTGATTAACAACTTTTAAATAAAAACAAATTGAAATCGGCTTAACTTTTAAAATAATTGAGTACTGTATACATAACATCAGCTGTTCTAAATTGGATATTATATTAAATTACTTGAATAATTGTGAAAAAATATAGTGTAAACTGAAAGCAAACTGAACATTTTGATTATATAATCAATCTCAATATTATGACTGGCGAAGCGGATATTCAGCTAGTGATGTTATGAAAATGTAAAATTTTGCTGAAGTCAACTAAAGGCTCCAATACACTATCTAACATGTCATCCGATTCCGACAGATTGGAGAGTGTATCGGTTCAACAGATCTGCTTTGCGTCTGTCTGACATGTCGTAAGGTGTATAGGTTCTTCCTGGATGGTTTCTATAGCCTACTGCCTCTATCTTCAGTCATTGAGTCGACTGAACTTACCACTAATGGGGTCCGAAGTACTCCAAATGAAGCCGATAATACACAATATCCTGTCAGACGTACTAGTCAGAAGATTTGTGGTAAATGTGTGCCATGGTGTACTTGGTTGGAACTTATCCGTTGGTTATTATCGCTTGGTCAGCCATGTTGTGATAGTGTATGGCAAGCTTAAGTTTAGTACACGTGTTTGTATTACATTCCTTATAGATATTAAATTTTCATTTAAACAAATTGGTTTATACATCTATTTGTATGTATAGACAAAATATCTCCTAAATAAATTTTTAACATATCAACCTAATTTTATAGTAGATAAGTATACTTTTCGTTGTGGCAAAAATATGAACACGCGACGTAGACTTTTTACACATTCTACTTGTGTAATGTGTACATAATTTAGACCTAGGGTTATAAAACTGGGCATAGAAAAACAAACATTATTTAAATAAAAAATAACATTACTTGAAATAACATTAAATTCTTATATTGACAAGAGTAAATTATATTTAATTTGGAACCCAAACACCAAATTCAGATTCTTGTTTAAAAAAAAAAAAGAAAGCTTTTTGTAGCTTTCAGCCCCAATCTAGGATTAGTTTTTAAAAAAATTATGTGCTCAGCTTAGTGAAAATATCTCGGGCTTGCTCATCTCTTGGTATGTGACATTGTTTTTTTTTTTTTTTTTTTTTTTTTTTTTTTTTTTTTTTTTTTATGGTTATAATTGAAGGCAGTTTAGATGTTCTTCACAGCAGTATAGAGATTGATAAAAAGGGAAGTTTTGAACATTTATTTTTTCTGCAAATAGTTTGTGCAATATGACAATTTTTGATATGCAAACTCTAAATAGTTGTGCATGCAATATTTGTACCTATTGCCTTTTAATATACTAAATAAGTAATCATAATAGTGTTTGTAAGTTTAAGGTTGTAATGCTTTTATTGTATGGTTTAAATTTATAACTTTTACCACAAAAATGATACAAGTACAATTTTACTGAAATAAAGTTTTTATCAGATACAATAATTTTAAAGATGAATCTTGAATATAAGAACTATTTTGTACTGAAAGTGTTAAAGAAAAGAGAATAAAGTCTTTGTTAAATAATTGTATAAGTTGCATTCTATTCTATTTCCCTGAATTTAATCATTTTGTACATTCACATGCATTTAAGTTGTGACTTAAAAATATTTATATCTAAATTCAGAGCTCAATGCCATAAGTCCAAACTGGTTTCAGTATCACTTTATAAATTAGAAGTTTATTTTCTATTGATAATTTTGATGTAGAAGCCATGACAATTTCCGCAGTTCACTTTAAAATTATTTTGTTGAACTGCACCATCCTGAACCATGAACAGCCTAGCATACACTATTGAACTATGTGGAAAAAATTATTATTTTGCCACATCACATGGCCATGGCTGGTAACGAAGTATAAAGACTGTCAAACTATCGAGGTTCAACTGTACAGTCTAAAAATATTTTACTCAGATAAAGTTTGCTTTTAGCTGTCAAATATATGACTAGGAAAATTAAAACTGTATGTTGATAAAGCAGATAGCTTTTTTACTTCAAATGACAAACATTTTCTCAAACACATTGTTTTTATTTTCTTTAAAAACAGAGTAAAAAAATCGAGAATAATAAATTGAGACTACATAATTCAAGCAAATTAAGATATTTTGAAATGTGGAGCATCTGAGTGAGTCTGTGTACCTGATATTGCAGCCAACTGTGGTCTTAACTCAAAACTGGATTCTCTTCTATTACTAATAACAGGCCTCAACTTCTCTTGACGTATTGTCTATTTAATTACAATAACGCTTACAAATAAATATAAATTAATGAATAGATAAGAATATTATTATTTGAATAATTAATTTAAAATCGTATGCAATACTTTTTTATCAGTTTGTCTGATAAAAGATTAATTTTGATTTGTAAATGAAATGGTTAAAAAGCAAAACACAAATTACAAAGGCAAATTTTAAAAGAAAATAAATAACAATAATATCAATAAAAACTTCATTGCTTTAGTTTCATTATCAAACTACTGATTAATATCTATCATTAATGAGTTAATTGATATGTCATCCTAAAACGATGTACTTACTTTACTCATCAAGAAATCTCCAGAATCACTGAACAGATTTTGATGAAATGTGGAGGGAAGTAAGCTTTTGTATCATGGAGACCCACTGAGAAAGGATTTTTCAAAATTCTATTCCTAAGAGGTAGAAACAGCAATTTTAATCTAACAATTTATACAAACAAGTTGATACAAAAATCTGTAAAAATTTTTTCAAACATGGCTAAAAATCTTTGCTAGTTTGGTTCTCATTGTGAAATGTTTCAAACTCTGATATGACTGCACTACTTAGCATTCCCCTATAGTAGACTATGTTGCCACTGCAGGAAACACCTCGATCTGAACAGCAGACTACACCATCCACTTCCAGGTTGTGTCATCAGCTAATAGTCAAGAGGAAAAAACCTTTCATCAACAAGGGAAACACTAAAATTATCTGGGAAAAATGACAGAAATGTCCAAAAGTACAGAAGATGAGTTTCAGGTGTTTGGGAAGTGTGTAGTCCACAAACTGAGAACTCTCAAAGAACAGCAGAAAATATTTGCGAAAAAATGTATCAACAATGTTATTTACGGGGATGAACTGGAAATACTAACCCAAGAATTCAAGGTAATCAATTGTACTGTAGCGTCTCCGCCTGAAACCCAATTTACTAGACCTCCATATACCCCCGATACAACTATAATAACCCTCCACCTCTTACTCAACCCTTTATTTACAACCAGCTTCAAACCAGTAATGTTTGTTTGGCGAGTCAGGAAGAGAATAAGAATGTATTCTTACTCAAGAGTGCTGAGGTACCAATTGTCTCGAACTATTTTTCCCATTTCACTACATAGGTATTTATTATACGTATTCACTTATATAAACTAAACACAACCATTATTAGTTAAAATGAGTAATTATTAATGCTACACTGATTTTAGTTAAATGAAAGTAGGTATATTGTTATCATATACATGAAGCATTTTTTGGGTGGAGGGCCCGATTTTTTTTGTTTTTACATAATTACTTATGTTATATCATATGTCTCTTTATAAGTATCACACTTTCAAATAAAAATTTGTTTATGTATTGTGTGAAGTTAATAATAATTGCCTTCAAATATTCTGTTTTCAGCATTTCATATATAACCAAACGGGTCTCTGAAATAATCTCACTTCAGGCCTGTTTTGAAATTATTGTGAAAAATTCATGGTCTTTGTGAATCTGTGGGCCTTACATTCATAAGTAAGTACCGGTACACCAGTCTTCAGGTTCAATTTGGAGTCTCGAATTAAATTGACGTGTAAATATATTTGCCTTTTGAGTAACCATGCCTGATACCATAGTCTACACCTATGCCTTTTTTCATGATTTTTTCATGCACGACACTATAAGAATCAACATTAACAGTTCTTCCTCCATATTTGGGATGAAACTGAAAAAACTGACCATCGTGTGGACACACGTCAGTCTAACCTGTCAAACTTGTTTGATCAAACAAGACTGAAAGATAAGTTTGTACGTGTGGGCCCTGCTTTATATAATCAAGCATGGCTTGTTTAACATGGCTTAAAGTTTTATGTTTGTGTGTGGGTTACCATTGGATCACCAGGAGAACATGTGTTCTCAACTGCCTTGTACTTATGTAGAATGGATCACCTATCTCGGAATGAATTCCCTTGCACATATCCCTCTATTTACAGGTAAGTTTTTTTTTTAATTAATTACTTGATAAAGATTACAGACAAAAACATGCTTATTGTACTTCCAACTTCGCCTTCTTTTTAAATCTATCAAGTATTCCATACTTTTTAATTGAATATTTGTTGAGTTAGGATTATTAACACTGGAGTGCTCTTGTGGTCTACTATTGTAGTCCAGGCGGGTTGGGTTTTTAAATGTTTAAGGTAATGGTAAGGCCATGTCAACTTTCCCTTCCCTTTGATAGACTATACTCAGTAGAGTGGTAGCAGCCTGCGTGATCGTATAGATTTTTTAAGGATTTTTATGTTAGTGTGGAGTCCACGCGAGTAGTCTCGTGACAACTTGATCAACATATGCTATCCATGCAAATTATCACCAATATTCTTAAAAGTATGTTCTTTTATCATTTATCAGTATCTTATATGATTTTTATTATAGAACATGCAAGATTTAAACTTTTAACACCATTTTCATTTTGTGTATAGTAAAATATGCATTTACTAAAAGAAAACTTGTTTTTTAGAAATAAAGTTTAATTTTATTTTTCTGTATACAATAAAATGATTTCTTCTACCTAAACATGTTTTATATTTATTTAAGAAACCCATACCCCGAATTTAAAATGAATAGGTAATCAATGTAGCATAATAAAAAATCACAAAATGGACTACGATAGTAGTCCATTCAAGTACTCACGTTCCAATAATTTCACGTGAGCACTCCAGTGTTAAAACTACATTATTTTTTTAACGTGAATTTTAGAATTAATCCCCAATTTTTTGCCACATCATACAATAGAGAACATGAATGTAAGAACAAATATATATTAAACTTATGCTTAAGTGTGAAAATTGTACACATGCTTTAGATTAGATTAGATTAGATACACCGGGTTGTGGTCCTGTCGCCAAGCCCACTGCGCCTGTATGGCCCTTTGCGCCCCGAGACTGGTGACAGTGTCACAAGAGACCAGTCCCCCTTATGAAGGTCATGATCTCCCCGAGTGTAGCCCTTCTAATGTCCTCTGGTTCCAGAAAAGCGGCACCCAGAGTCCTATACCTAAGAGATGAGAGAGCTCCACAATGACAAAAGATGTGTATGGAGCTCTCCATCTC